>JAVGWX010000014.1:23375302-23735302 GCA_036924085.1 Ariolimax columbianus | reverse complement strand
TCTTCTTCTTCAGTGTTTGCGCGGCTGTTCATGTCTCTCATCTATTTGCTGTCACTGTTAGAGTGCTGACACATATTGTTCATGTCTCTCATCTATAGGCTGTCACTTTTAGATTGCTGACACACATTGTTCATGTCTCTCCTATATAGGCTGTCACTGTTAGAATGCTGACACACATTGTTCATGTTTCTCATCTATAGGCTGTCACTTTTAGAATGCTGACACACAGTGTTCATGTTTCTCATCTATAGGCTGTCACTGTTAGAATGTTGACACACATTTATCATGTTTCTTATCTATAGGCTGTCACTGTTAGAATGCTAACACACATTTATCATGTCTCTCATCTATTGGCTGTCACTGTTAAAATGTTGACACACATTTATCATGTTTCTCATCTATAGGCTGTCACTGTTAGAATGCTGCCATACATTTCTCATTTTATTTAACCTTGGCAATGCGGAAGACAAACTCTCAGAACTCCGCCAAGATGGCGACACCTCCGGAAAAGGTTTTTCAACCGGCCTCTTGAATGGCCTATTTTAAACGCCAATATATCGGAATATGTGTTTTCTGGACGGAATGTATAGCCTAGTGCACCAGGCACCGAGTTCAAAGTGTGAAAATGAAACTGTCATTGGCCTAGCGAGCCGAGGGTGTATTTTTATTTTTATTTATTCAACGCTAATAAAACACAGAACAGATCTCAAAAACGACACGCAACCTTACAATGATCTGATGCAGTAAATGCTACTGGACATGAGACACATAAACGGGCTCGTTCTAGCGATCTCTTCATAACCTGACGCTGAAAGGTATAACAGGATAGGCGAAAATGGATCCGATAAATTGAAAACTTATGACTTTCGTAACTTCTTGCTTCTTTAGGATAACTTAACTTCTGGTGTTTGCCTTATCCTTGGTCCTTATCTTAGTCTTGTTGATGTTTAGGTATATATTATTTTCCTCGTTGTGTTGTTTGACAAGATCATCTGTTCCAGCCCCACAGCGGTGTATCATCTGCAAATCTTAGTTCTGGTATTTCATTTCCGCCGTTTGCGAACAGGTCGAACTGTTTACTCACTTTGTCATCTTTCATGTTTTGTTTTAGGTTTTCAGAACGAATTTGAAAAGATAAGGGGAGAGTATGCATCCTTGTGTTACTCCATTTTGCATCTCAAATCAGTTTGACGTCAAGATGATGATAGGGACATGACCACTAGCCAGTGGGCCGAGCGTCTGCTGCGTTAGTTGGAGGACCTGACATGTCCACCAACCAGTGGGCCGAGCGTCTGCTGCGTTAGTTGGAGGACCTGACATGTCCACCAGCCAGTGGGCCGAGCGTCTGCTGCGTTAGTTGGAGGACCTGACATGTCCACTAGCCAGTGGGCCGAGCATCTGCTGCGTTAGTTGGAGGACCTGACATGCCCACCAGCCAGTGGGTCGAGCATCTGCTGCGTTAGCTGGAGGACCTGCTCTTGCAGAGGGTTCTATAGTTAAATCACACATCGTCTACAATCGTACCCCCATAGACCTGGGGGAACTGGGTTGTTTTTTGTTGGGTTTTTTAAAGCGCCAGTTGCTTGTCGTCCGTTAATTCTGCGCTAGTGAAAACAGAGGACACCACTGGTATGCGCTGTTGTCTTGGCTGCAAGCATTGCTCAATATCTACAGGAGAATTAAAGCATTCCTTACCCCCTCATGAGGACGTGTGGAACGTTTTAAAAATAATGTTTGTTTACGGTTTCCCCGGCGACTATCATAAACGGTTTGAAATGCTGCTAGTTTACGACCCATAGACTGCTGGTTGTGTAGAGACATGTATGCCCGTGTTTGTGATGACAGTAGCATCCACACATCCAAGGATCAAATCCCGCCAGGCATTTTATATTAGGCACATTGCGTTGTTCCAGAGGAGAAAAACCGGTCGATAGCAGAGACACGAGAATCAATACTTTCTTGTTATCCCCGGCTAAAAATAAACTCGCCGACTGGGAGATTGAATGTTGTTTCTGTGTTTTCTAGAGAGAGGCCACGCCCCGCTCGAACCTGTATATATTTAGAAGATGTTGTCTATATTAGGACATATTTTTGACTATGTTATTATATAATGCGTTTTTAGGCCTGTATTTTTGTTTTTATTATTGGGATTGTGTCTATTTGTTAGCTAGTCAGCTTCTTAGGGAGTTAGTCAGTTAGCTTGGTTATTTATATAGGCAGCAAGTAAGTTAGTTAATTAGTCAGTCAATCAGTTAGTTAGTCAATCAGTCAATTAGTCAGCTAGTCGGGAAGTCAGGCAGTCAGTTAGTTCGTCAATCAGTCAATTAGTCCGTTAGCTAGTCGGTTAGTCTGGCAGTCAGTTAGTTCGTCAGTCAGTTAGGGAAGGTAGTTAGTCAGTCATATAGTTAGTTAGCTAGTAGGTAAGTTAGACAGTCTGTTAGTTCGTGAGTCAGTTAGGTAGGTGGTTAATCAGCCAGTAAGTCAGTTTGTTCGTTACCTAGTCGGAAAGTTAGACAGTCAGTTAGTTCGTCAGTCAGTTAGGGAGGCAGTTAGTCAGTCAGTCAGTCAGTTAGTTAGCTAGTCGGTAAGTTAGGCAATCAGTTTTTTTAGTCATTTAGTTATCAGTTAGTTAGTCAGTCATTTAGTTAGGCAGGTAGTTGGTTAGGTAACCAGTTAATTTATTAAGGAGTTAATAAGTTAGATTAGTTATTTTGATCAAGTTAGGAATCAAGTAAGTTAGTTAGTCATTAATTTAGACAGTTAATCAGTCAGTCAGTAACTCGTTCAGTTATTTAGGCTGTCAGATAGTCAATTGGTTAGTCAGTTAATTAGTCAGTTAATCAGTCAGTTAGTTAGTCAGTCAGTCACAGTTAGTTAGTTAGCTAGTCAGTTAGCAATGTAGTTAATATGTCAGTTAATTAATCATTCAATTAGTCAGTCAGTTAAAGTTTTTTTCAGTTCATCGGCCAGTTAGTCAATCAGTTAGTGCTAATTAGCTAGCTGATTATGTAGTCATATAGTTAACTAGGTAGTATGTTAGTTAGTTAGTCAGTCAACAAAATCGTAGGTAGACAGTTAATTGAATAGTTTTCTGAATACTTAGTTAAGTAATTACCTAATTTGTTTGATAGCTCCTAGTTATTCAGCTAGTTAGGTAGTTAGTTGTAGAGTTAGTTAAGTAGTCATTTAGTTAGTTAGATAGCTAGTTAGTTAGTTAGACAATTAAGTCTAGTTAGGTAGTTAGCAAGCTACTGTGATAGTTAGTTAATTAGTTAGTCCATTTTGTCAGACAGTCATATTTATTCAGTTTGGTAGTTTATTTAATTATCTAGTTAGGAAGTTAGTGATGTAGTCATTTTGTAGGATAGTTGCGTAGTGGGGTAGTTTGTTATGATGTAAAGTAATTATATAGTTGGTTAGCTAGCTGTTTGTGTAGTTTGTTAGTTAGGTAATTAGCTAGTTATGTAGTTAGCTAGTTAGGTAGTTAGTTAACTAGCTAGTTAATTAATACAATAGTTAGCTAGTTACTTTGTTAGTTAGCTAGTTTTAATAAATCTAACTAGTTAATTAGTAAAGTAATTATACAGTTTACTAATTAGCTAGTGAGCTGCTTAGTTAGCTATTTAGTTAACTAGTTAGTAAAGTAGCTGTATAGTTCGTATAACGTTATTTTCTTTTGTCACGTATGCATTCTACTTATTCTTTTAGTTCATTTTCAGTAATTGTGTCTTTTGATTTGACCAACATATTTCAATTGTCAAACTGATTCTATTCTCTAAATCAAGTTCACTGTACTATGACTATAGGATCAGGCGTCCTTTATTCTTCAATTCTATAGCAACTATATTTTGAGTTGTAAGAAGATGCTGGAGGACGATCAGGGAGATATGCGTGTATGATTTCGTTATCTGATTTCCTTATCTGATTTTCTTATCTGATTTCCTTATCTGATTTCCTTATCTGATTTCCTTATCTAATTTCCTTATCTAATTTCCTTATCTAATTTCCTTATAGGATTTCCTTACCTAATTTCCTTATAGGATTTCCTTATCTGATTTCCTTATCTAATTTCCTTATCTAATGTCCTTATCTGATTTCCTTATATGATTTCCTTATCAGATTTCCTTATCTGATTTCCTTGTCTAATTTCCTTATCTGATTTCCTTATATGATTTCCTTATCTGATTTCCTTATCTAAATTACTTTCCTTCCACGCGACTACTTCCATTCTTCAATATATGCAAATTTCATAGGTCTCAATTGTTCCACTAAACCGGCTTTTATCGTCTAAAACTCTTCGAAATAGAATAAAGACGAGCATAAATAACACTCGATTTGCTTATTTATTTCCAGATATTTCTTTCCGTGTTACTATTTGTTTGAGACAATGTTTTCCAGCCCCGTTGGTCAAGTGACATGTGTCCAAACTATTCGATCGCACGCTCTTGTACGTGCCACTTTCTGTTCAAATTTGATGACCTCTCTTGCCTGCACCAGCCCCTTAAATTGTGAGCAACTTCTATCTCTTGTCCAGCACAATTGAGCACACAGTATTCATCGATCTATCCTGCCCATCAGAACTAAATCGGCTATTTTGTTTAGAAATAAATTCTTCTTCTTCTCCTCTTTTTCTTCTATTTTTTCTTCTGCTTCTTTGCCTTCTTCTTCTTCTTCGTTTTTTTTAAAAATTTTTCTGTGTAAGTTTACAGAAATCAACTTAGGTATATCAAAACTAATCAGCAGTCAGCATGAGATCAACAATATCTCCATTGAGCTTGTCCATGGACGATACTGGTGACAGCTACATGTGTGTTCTCTAGTCCTGACAGCCCCATGTGTGTTCTCTGGTCCTGACAGCCAAATGGGTGTTCTCTGGTCCTGACAGCCAAAAGTGTGTCCTCTGGTCCTGACAGCCAAAAGTGTGTCCTCTGGTCCTGACAGCCAAAAGTGTGTTCTCTGGTCCTGACAGCCAAAAGTGTGTTCTCTGGTCCTGACAGCCAAAAGTGTGTTCTCTGGTCCTGACAGCCAAAAGTGTGTTCTCTGGTCCTGACAGTCACATGTGTGTTCTCTGGTCCTGACAGCTACATGTGTGTTCTCTGGTCCTGACAGCCACATTTGTGTTGTCTGGTCCTGACAGCAAAAAGTGTGTTCTCTGGTCCTGACAGCTACATGGGTGTTCTCTGGTTCTTCTGAGTAGACACCTTTACAGTAGGCATTCAGGGTGACTTGGGCCGAGTTGGCAGCATTCTTGCCTCCTGACTAATTGGAGGAGTGGATGCGCCATCAAATAAACAAATTACCATCAAACAGGGCGACAACATGCTTACTGGAAAAAAAGCAGCAAACGCCTTTATAGAACATTATGCCAGAGCAAACCACATTGATGTCCCTACAGACAGGCATACAGACATTAGTGAAGAACAAAAGAGCCACGACAACATCAATATGGCACCAGAGGAGCACATGATGGCAAAACTAACAATGAATGAAATGGAAGAGGCCATGAGAACTTTAAAGAAAAAGAAATCGCCAGGAAAAGATGGGGTAACAAACGAAATGCTGATGGGGCTGGGCCAAACAGCAAAGAGGAAGTTACTATCAGTCCTGAACCAAAGCTGGAAAAGGGGAATTGTACCGCAGGCATGGAAGGACGCTGTACTTATACCAGTACCAATGAAAGAAAAAGATAGAACAGATCCAAATGGATACAGGCCTATCAGTCTACTGAGTTGTGTAGGGAAACTGATGGAGCGTATGATAAACACCAGACTGATGTGACATCTGGAGGAAAAACACATACTAATTCCACAGCAAGCAGGCATTAGACACCATAGATCCACTGAGGACCAGATCACTCTCATAGCCCAGAAAATAGTGGATGCTTACCTGGAGAAAAAATACATAGTAGCGGTTTTGGTAGATTTAGAGAAGGCATTTGACAAGGTGTGGAAAGAGGGATTTAAAGTCAAGCTACAAAGAAGTGAAGTTTGTGGGAAAATGTACAGATGGATCAGCCACTACCTCGAAAACAGAACAGCCAGAGTTCAAGTACAAGGGCAGATGAGCAAAAAGGTGACACTTGAGCAGGGAGTACCCCAAGGGGGAGTACTGTCACCCACACTGTTACTGGTGTATATAAATAACATCACATAAAATATACCAAGAAGAGTCCACAGCTCCATGTTTGCAGACAATCTGGCTATGTGGACCTCTGAAAAAAATCTCACCATAGCAAGCCATCGGATGCAGCAGGCCCTAACATCGTTTGAGGAGTGGGCGAACTCATGGCTGGTCAACATCAATGAGGAAAAAGCAACATGTACGATATTCTCGCTTTCAAATAAACCTCAGAACACCAAAATAAGTCTTAACGGCAAATATATGCGGCCAAACGACAACCCAAACTACCTGGGAGTCACATTTGATTGACGCATGACATGGAAAAGTCAGATCGAGAGAAACTGAATGAGAGCCAGACAAAGAATGGCAATCATGAGGACACTTGCTGGCACAAGCTGGGGAGCAGACGAAGGCATACTAAAGAAACTGTACACTGGAAGAGTGAGACCAGTTCTAGGGTAGGGCATTGCGGCATGGACAACAGCAGCAAAGGCGAACTTTGATAAAATTAGCAAACTTCAAAACAAAGCCATGAGAGTTATAACAGGAGGCATGAAGTCAACGCCAATTGTAGAACTTGAAAAGATTACAAATCTGCAATCCATGACCGTCGAGACTGCAGAGCCCAGCAACAAGCAGAGAAACTCAGGAGACCGACAGATCATCCAATGCATCAGAGACTAAATAGATTTGGAAATGAGAAACTAAAGCGGAGAAACTTTGCAGAAATAACCAAAGCACAGATGAGCGAAGACCCTATGAACACATTAACAACACCAAAGCCCATCCATACTGTACGCAAACCTACCTGGAAGCAGCATATCATTCCGGAGGTGGTAGAAAATATACCAGGTATTGGAAACAAGAACAGCCAGACTGAAAAAGAAAGAAGAGACATAACCTTGAGGTACATAACGAAAAACTACCAAAGCATGGACTGGACCCATGCATACACCGACGGTTCTGTAACAAACACAACACAGAACGGAGGGGCAGGGGTATTCCTGAGCCTACCAAATGGTAGAAAAATAACACTGTCAGTGGCAACTGGAAAATACTCAAGCAATTTTAGAGCGGAGGCAGAGGCACTGAAGGTTGCACTAAAAGCAATGCTGACATGCAAAAGAAATGAAAGCCAGATAGTCCTGTTTACAGATGCCCTGGCCGTAGTCACAGCACTAAAATCCAGAAAAATTCTGAACTTAATGATTTAAGAGCAGTACTCTGTCAACTATGCCAGCAGTCAGCATCAAAAAGAGTAGTGGTACAGTGGGTTCCATCCCACTGTAACATCCAAGGCAACGATGAGGCAGACAGACTGGCAAAAGAAGGTGCAAGACTACCACAACCAGATTCTAGTGTGACCTTCGAAGAGTCCAAAAGGCTTATTAGAGCCAGATACATGACCAAATGGGAAACAGAACATACTGGCTACACAAAAAATGATGCCTATTACCAGATGAACAGAAGAGGGCAGGTCGTGGTCTTCAGACTTCGCACAAGCCACAACAGACTGATGTACCACCTATTCAATAAACTGAAGATAGGTGGCACTGACGAATGCATTTGTGGTACAGGGAAAATGACCGCTGAACATCTGCTGCAAAACTGCCTGACATAAGAGGACCCGTGAAAGCACATGTGGCCATCGCCAGTGGCAACACTAGAGAAGCTCTATGGCAGTGTCTACAGCCTCAGGATGACCACTGCTTTTTTTCGAAAAAATTCATGTTGACGTTTGACAGCGTACGAAGAAGAAGAAGAAGAAGGAGGAGGAGTGGATGGACGAGTTGGCAGCATTCTTGCCTTCTGACTAAAGGAAAGAGTAGATGGACGAGTTAAAAAAAAACCTAGCCTACACACTGTCTGGAAATTGCAGGAACACGCCACATTTAGTCTACGGCTCTGTAAACTCTCCGAATGAACTCCAGCGTTGGGAATAAACGCCGACTGTGATAGTTGTGTCTTTTGTTTCCCCTATCGGCTCCAAGTGAAGCATACGTCGAAACATACACTTGCATCTTTACATGAAGACTGTATTCGAACATTTATTGTGAAGATTTCAATAGCACCAGTTTTACATAATGAGGTTGCTAATCTCATGTACAAATAAATCGAAGCTCTGATGGTACAGAAGGAAAACACGTAATTAGGTATATTCCGTTTTAGACGATTTTATGAGAAGCTGGAAACCTTGAGTTTTCCTATGAAAATGGTAGTGAGGGACTGGCTCAGATTGAGATGGGCAGTGCCATCTAGGAGAACAATTGGATGGGGATTTCCTCTACTTTAAGATTAATTGTAGCAAGTCGTGCATGATGCGATGTTCGCTTAAACACCCTATAGTGAAGGCTAATTTCCCGAGCATTAGCTTTGATGGATATGCCATTGACAGGTGAGACAGGTTGAAAGACCTCTGAGAAACATTTGATCGGAGCCTCTCATATTTTTACCATGTCGACTGGATTATACAGAGCTGTAAGCGAAAGCTTTTCTTTTTCTTCTTTTCGCTTGTGCCCTGCTTGTGTCTTTCAGCGTAAGTTATGAAGAGGTTTCTTGACAGGGTCCTGGTATGTGCTTGTGTCTTTCAGCGTAGGTTATGAAGAAGTTTCTTGACAGGGACCTGATATGTACTACTATCTTTCAGCGTCGGTCATGAAGAGGTTTCTTGACAGGGCACTGGTTTGCTTGTGTCTTTCAGCGTAGGTTATGAAGAGGTTTCTTGACAGGGCACTGGTTTGCTTGTGTCTTTCGGCGTAGGTTATGAAGAGGTTTCTTGACAGGGAAGTGATATTTACTTGTGTCTTTCAGCGTAGGTTATGAAGAGGTTTCTTGACAGGGCACTGGTTTGCTTGTGTCTTTCGGCGTAGGCTATGAAGAGGTTTCTTGACAGGGCCTGGTATGTGCTTGTGTCTGTCAGCGTAGGTTATGAAGAGGTTTCTTGACATGGCCTGGTATGTGCTTGTGTCTGTGAGCGTAGGTTATGAAGAGGTTGCTTGACAGGGCTTGGTATGTGCTTGTGTCTGTCAGCGTAAGTTATGAAGAGGTTGCTTGACAGGGTCCTGGTATGTGTTTCGTACAAGGAGGGCTTTACTGCTTCTGTTATTTCTGTTATCCATCTTTTGCGTGATCGGCTTTTGGCTGAACCAACGACTTCTTTTCTTCCTATATCGTCAGTTGGTATTGCCAGTTGCCGATTACGGACTGAACATCCGTCATGTAATCAAGGTTAGAGTGTAAATGATTGGGACGCTTCCAGAATGATGGGATGGGACTGGTTCTTGGTTGCACAAGAGATACGCCGATTTTGAAGATGCGGTATATGCTGGAAATTCTGTGTGTGACATCCAGATATAAATTTGCACAAACACCACCTCAGACTGTTTGAATTAATTACCATTAAATATAACATTTCTAATTCTGATGAAAATGATAAGAAGATCAATACCGAATGATCGATTTTGTCTGTGGTTGAGGCACTGTGGAAAAGTGCAGGTCTAGTGATTAGTCTAATAGTAGAGCATTCGCTGTTGAAGACTAAGGTACGGGGTTTAGTTTCAGTTACCGGCATGTTTCAGTCGACCAAGATATATTTTCGGGGGTTCATTTGTAAATGGGTACCTGACCTACGGTTGGAGAAATAACGTCAACGAAGAAGGGGACTGGTCATCCCACCTCTCTCTCGCATACACACACAAACACAAGCTGTGCCTTAGTATCATGAAGTCTCTAACACGTCATCCTTGACGTATGTTTCTGATATAAGACTTATTATTAATGAAACTAAAGTTTTACTGTGTAAACTATTTCACCGGTTCAGACGAATCGTCATGATACAATGAATTCCATCTCATTGGAAACAACGAGAAGGCTATCAGTCAATCAAGGGAAGATGGATTATACCTCAACCTGAAATATGTGTAACGTAAAAGCAGACATGAGGTGTTTCCATGTGTAGATACAGGAACATGTGGGTGGCAGAGCAGCCAGGCCAGCAAGTGAATGACGTGTGTTACTAGCTCAACAGATCTGATCAGGCGATACTCTATAGACTCCACACAGGCCAAAACAGATTGAGATGACATGTATACAACAGACAATAGACAGGACATACCGACGACTGTGTCTGCGCCACTGATCAAATGACTATCCCACTTCGCCTTAACGTTAGGAGATAAGCATGTTACCAACTCGACCATTCACTCATCCATTTGGTTAGGAGACAAGGATATTACCAACTTGGCCACTCACGGCACCCTTTGGTCAGGAGACAAGTATACTAAAAACTTGGTCACCCACTCCTTGGTCAGGAGACAAGCATGCTACCAACTCAGCCACCCACTTCTACCTTTGGTGAAAAGACAAGCATGCTACAAACTCGACCAGCCATTTCTACATTTGGTCAGGAGACAAGCATGCTACAAACTCATCTACCCACTCCTACATTTGGTCAGTAAACAAGTATGCTACAAACTCGACTACCCATTCCTACATTTGGTCAGTAAACAAGCATGCTACAAACTCATCTACCCATTCCTACATTTGGTCAGTAAACAAGTATGCTACAAACTCGACTACCCATTCCTACATTTGGTCAGTAAACAAGCATGCTACAAACTCGACTACCCATTCCTACATTTGGTCAGTAAACAAGTATGCTACAAACTCGACTACCCATTCCTACATTTGGTCAGTAAACAAGCATGCTACAAACTCGACTACACATTCCTACATTTGGTCAGTAAACAAGTATGCTACAAACTCGACTACCCATTCCTACATTTGGTCAGTAAACAAGCATGCTACAAACTCGACTACACATTCCTACATTTGGTCAGTAAACAAGCATGCTACAAACTCGACTACCCATTCCTACATTTGGTCAGTAAACAAGCATGCTACAAACTCGACTACACATTCCTACATTTGGTCAGTAAACAAGCATGCTACAAACTCGACTACACATTCCTACATTTGGTCAGTAAACAAGCATGCTACAAACTCGACTACACATTCCTACATTTGGTCAGTAAACAAGTATGCTACAAACTCGACTACCCATTTCTACATTTGGTCAGTAAACAAGCATGCTACAAACTCGACTACCCATTCCTACATTTGGTCAGTAAACAAGTATGCTACAAACTCGACTACCCATTCCTACATTTGGTCAGTAGACAAGTATGCTACGAACTCGGCCACCCACTCATCCCAAGATCCGAATTCAAACATGCTACCAACCCGACCACCCACTTCTACATTTGGTCAGGAGACAACCATGTTACTAACTCGACCACCCATTTCTCTAAATAAATTATGCCACTGTTTACCGAAAAACGGACTGGGAGGACAAGTGGAGCGTGAACACGCCAGCGGTAAAAAACAAGATACAGGTGGGGGGGGGGGGGGGGGGGGGTGGCGGAAATATAAGTGAAGGTGATATACTCCAAACAAAAAATATCTGAAACCAGCCTCGTTCTGTTCTCATGATTATCTACTGGTGACGATTATTTTCAATTCCTCGATCCGTCCAAAACTCCCCTTTACTACCACTTCTTTAGACATCTCCCCATTAATAATATTGGATGGTTTCGTAATAGCTGTTCCCTGATGAATGCTGCTGAATCTCGTTATTACAATTCCCTTAATCTATTTTCTCCATCCTCAACAAAAACAAAGGCCATTATTACTGGGACATGAGACAGTCGTCTGTGGTATCCTAGAGATGTTCGTTCTGCTACCAAAGGTAGCTATTTGCCTAGTTCTGTTATGTAGTGACCTATTTAATATATTTCGTTAAACTTTAAGATGACCCTGACCAATGGTCTAACAATTAAACTTCTACAGATTTTTAATTCGTTAGTGACCTTGAGTCGAATAAATACAGTTACAATTTGCCTTCAGGGTTCTGACATTATCTGTCCATTGGGCAGTGTAAGAGGGATCCTCTTTTCATGCCCACTTGACTCGGGATCTATGTGACCCCTGGCTCTTGGGAGCCCCGTGATCCTGCCAAAACTGCACCTTTAACTCCGAGATAGAGGGTATTGGAGATCTATTGCAGCTGACATTCATTGTAAAGATGGCAACAGAACTGAAAGCTGAAGGAAGTTGCGTAGTAATACTCGGAGTAGAAGGAAGTTGTGGGGATAATGGCTGGGGTAGAAGGAAGTTGTGGAGTAATACCCGGAGTAGAAGGAAGTTGTGGAGTAATAGCCGGAGTAGAAGGAAGTTGTGGAGTAATAGCCGGAGTAGAAGGAAGTTGTGGAGTAATACCCGGAGTAGAAGGAAGTTGTGGAGTAATAGCCGGAGTAGAAGGAAGTTGTGGAGTAATAGCCGGAGTAGAAGGAAGTTGCGGAGTAATACTCGGAGTAGAAGGAAGTTGTGGGGATAATGGCTGGGGTAGAAGGAAGTTGTGGAGTAATACCCGGAGTAGAAGGAAGTTGTGGAGTAATAGCCGGAGTAGAAGGAAGTTGCGGAGTAATACTCGGAGTAGAAGGAAGTTGCGGAGTAATACCCGGAGTAGAAGGAAGTTGTGGAGTAATACCCGGAGTAGAAGGAAGTTGCAGAGTAATACCCGGAGTAGAAGGAAGTTGTGGAGTAATACCCGGAGTAGAAGGAAGTTGCAGAGTAATACCCGGAGTAGAAGGAAGTTGTGGAGTAATACCCGGAGTAGAAGGAAGTTGTGGAGTAATACCCGGAGTAGAAGGAAGTTGTGGAGTAATACCCGGAGTAGAAGGAAGTTGCAGAGTAATACCCGGAGTAGAAGGAAGTTGTGGAGTAATACCCGGAGTAGAGGGAAGTTGCAGAGTAATACCCGGAGTAGAAGGAAGTTGTGGAGTAATACCCGGAGTAGAAGGAAGTTGTGGAGTAATAGCCGGAGTAGAAGGAAGTTGCGGAGTAATACTCGGAGTAGAAGGAAGTTGCGGAGTAATACTCGGAGTAGAAGGAAGTTGCGGAGTAATACTCGGAGTAGAAGGAAGTTGTGGAGTAATAGCCGGAGTAGAAGGAAGTTGCAGAGTAATACCCGGAGTAGAAGGAAGTTGTGGAGTAATACCCGGAGTAGAAGGAAGTTGTGGAGTAATACCCGGAGTAGAAGGAAGTTGTGGGGTAATACTCGGAGTAGAAAGAAGTTGTGGGGTAATGGCTGGGGTAGAAGGAAGTTGTGCGGTAATGTCTGTGATAGAAAGAAGTTGGGGGTAATGCCTGGGGTAGAAGGAAGTTGTGGAGTAATACCCGGAGTAGAAGGAAGTTGCGGAGTAATACCCGGAGTAGAAGGAAGTTGCGGAGTAATACCCGGAGTAGAAGGAAGTTGCAGAGTAATACCCGGAGTAGAAGGAAGTTGCGGAGTAATAGCTGGGGTAGAAGGAAGTTGTGGAGTAATAGCCGGGGTAGAAGGAAGAGGTGAACTATAATCTTTCAAAGGGGACCTAAAGGGGCACTTCTTCTTCTTCTTCTTCTTCTTCGTTCGTTCTCAATCTCCAGCCACCAAACCCTGAAAGGACTTAAGTAGCAGAATGTAGTCCAGAAAACGGAATGCGTTGTGTCGTAGTTTACAACCCGACTTCGATATTTGCACCTTTCGGTCCAACACATCCGACCTCAGCAAGTATTTTTTGAGTACCGGGTTAGCATTCCCTCATCGATCCCTTCTCCTTAGCCAGTCTGTCCTGCTGCAGCCTGTTATCCAGGATCACCGCGTGGAGGTGTAGAAGGGTCTTGGCAGCTCTGGTTCGCTAGCCCTGACGCTAGCAGTCAGCTATGAGTCGCTGACCACTGCAGCTCATGCGTCGCTCAGCGTCTTGATCCCCTAAAGGGGCACGATGTGTAACATAAGACAGACAATGTTCCATAACCCAAGCCTACCTCACCTACAAGAAGTGTACAAAGAACTTGCGACAGGGCATATGTGCTATTAACCGGGGTGGAGAGCCTTAAACATTATTTAAAATGGGAGTGCCCATGTGTAGATTTAAATTGTAAAAAATGGGAATATGCGGGCGACGATGTCCGGGAAGGTGGACTCATCCAAAACCTCCGAACAATTGTTAAAGAACGCAAGAAGCATGTACTTTGTCGGACCTCATGACGGCGAACGGAGAAGCTTCCATGGCAGCTTTTTTCTGGTATAATACTTTGTGAGCTTACCGAACTCGGAAAGTGGGTACTGAACTGTTCAAGCGGTCGGTCGCAGGGTTTCTATGGACATGCTTTTCTTTGAGAGGAAATTATGTTTTGGCTGGCAAGTATAGGCACGGCTGACAATTATAGGCACGGCTGACAATTATAGACACCGCTGACAATTATAGGCACGGCTAACAATTATAGGCACGGCTGACAATTATAAGCACGGCTGACAATTATAGGCACGGCTGGCAAGTATAGGCACGGCTGACAATTATAGACACGGCTGACAATTATAGACACCGCTGACAATTATAGGCACGGCTGACAATTATAGGCACGGCTGACAATTATAGGCACGGCTGACAATTATAGGCACGGCTGACAATTATAGGCACGGCTGGCAAGTATAGGCACGGCTGACAATTATAGACACCGCTGACAATTATAGGCACGGCTGACAATTATAGGCACGGCTGACAATTATAAGCACGGCTGACAATTACAGATGCGCGAGATCAAGAGTTCATGTCCGTCTGGCGTCAATCGGCCGGCTCTGTTTAGATATCAAGTATCCTACAAGTAATTGAAATTTCCATTATGCTGAATCACTGAGACAACACTTAAACAAAGATTACTCAAATAGTGCCGCAGAAACTGGCGGTTTAACAAGAGATCGTGAAGAGGTCAAATTACTTTACAATATTGTCTTTTAAATTGAGCTCGTGGTTATGATGTTATTCATCAAAATGCGACACATACTGACATCCAAACAGATAAACCATGCATTGAAAATGAGGATTGTCAGGTGGTATGTATACTCGTCATTACTTTGTGGCGGAGAAACATGGACAAATAATAGCAAGTTGGAAAAGAGTATCTAAGTCTTCGTAATGTGGGTATTCGGAAGATTGGGTCGCTTTTCTTGGAAAGAGAAGAAAACAAATGTGGAGGTATTGAAAGAGTTGGATTAAAAAGAGAATTACTGACCAGAATCAAAATGATACAGTTAAGTTATTGTGTCCATATGACCAGACAAATCTTCTTGCTGAAGACCATACTAGAGAGTAAGGTGGGAGGCAGTCGTTCAAAAGCAGACAACGTTTTAAGTTGGTGGATAACATCAGGAGATGGACTGGAAAAAGTATGTCAGATTGCACCATTACGGCAAGAGATAGAGTACACCAGAGATCCATTGCAGCCGACCTTCAGTGCGGAGATGGCACTTGAACAGAATTGGTTATGAACGAAGGCCTACCAGTCTTGTATGACAGAGCGCAATGAATAGGTTCTATTCACACTGTTTTCCTCTTTAATTATTTAGTAGCTTCACTGTTCAACGTTATCAACATGTGTGTATGTTGTATATACACTTATTGGTGCTAGGGTAAAACGTTACAAACTCCCACAAATCGTGAGAGTTAGTCACGGATAATAACAGAATAGCTCCATTTCAATTATATCAAACTTATACTTCAGTACAAGAGAAATTATCGGACACGAGCGCATACCTTCAAATGCACGGTTATGGTGTGTGGCTACGAGGTATGGAACCCGCTAAAAGAAGACACATAGAGGCTTATAGTTACTCAAAGAGCAATGGAGCGAAGAACACTGACAGTATTTCTTCGGGACCGAATTCACAACACAGAAATCGGGTATCAAACCTCCATGTAGACAACAAGACAATACTGATGGGAAGGGCATTGGGCCCGCATTCCGAACAAATAGATGGACACGAAAAGTGATGCCCTGATGGCATAACAACTTTAGTCATCCACTCGGACGTCCAAAAATGAGATGAAGAGATAACCTGAATAAAGACATAGGTTCAATATTGCACTTCAAGACAAAAGACCGAAATGAGATTTTAACAGCATTTGGCTACCTGACAACAGGCACTTGTTATGTCTGATTGAACACAATTTTTTTCAGTTTAACCAAATGGGCATGGACGACAATTATTATATTTACAGTTGACTGATCACGCTAACGGACCCTAGACATGCTGTTAGTTGCTTGCTTCCCAAGCTATTCATGCTGAGCTCCCATCTTTCAGTTGTCTCTGATATAAAACTGAAAGTGATTTTCTACACTGGAAAATCTGGTTTACACAAATGATATTGCACTATATGCGTACTCGCACCAACACATCCAACAGTCAAAGAAAAGATTGAGTGCCTATAGTCAACACGTTGGAATGATTTTTAATATCAAGAATACAGAAGTCATGAAGTCGTATATTAATTCCTACACCAATTAAAATTGGACAAGGAAGAACTAGTTAGGAAGAAGACATTTATGTCATGTGATAAAACACACAAACACATCAAGGCAGAATAAACATAGAAAGAATAGCCTTTGACAGCTTCAACAACGACTGGGTTTTCGGAGAATAGAACAAATAGCAAACAAAATAGAACACAAAAAAGCAAAATAGAACAGATAGAAACCAAATATAATAAATAGTAAACCAAATAGAACAAAAAGTAAATCAAATAGAACAAATAATAAATCAAACAGAACAAATATCAAAGCAAAGAGAACAAATAGCAAATGAAATAGAACAAATGGAGCCAAATTGAACATATTTTAAACAACAACAACAAAATTACGCCAGATAAAACAAAAAGCAAAGAAAGCAGAACAAAGCAAACGAAAAAGAACAAATAGCAAACCAAATAGAACAAATAGCAAGCCGACAAGAACAAAAAGAAAACAAACAAACAATATTTAACCAAATGGAACAAATAGCAAACCAAATAGAAAAAAAACTAACACAAAAAAAAAATTACAAACCAAAAAGAACAAATATAAACCAAAAAGCACAAATAGCAAACCAATAAGAACAAATAGCAAACCAATTAGAACAAATATTAAACATAATAGAACAAATGGAAAACAGAACAGCAAATAGCTAACAAAAAGAAAAAATAGCAAACCAAATAGAACAAATAGCAAACCATTTAAAACAATTATTGAACAAAATAGAACAATTATTAAACAAAATAGAACAATTATTAATCAAAATAGAACAAATAACAAGCCAAATAGATAAAACCAAACAGAACAGATAACTAAACAAATGGAACATATAGCAAACCAAATATAGCAAATATTAAGCCAAATGGGACAACTAAGAAATCAAAAGAACAGATATTAAACCAAATAGAACAACCAGTAAATCAACTAGAACAAACAGTACACGAAATAGAGCAAATAGTTACCAGGAATATACAAGTTCAAGAATTTCTTCCTCTTGTGCTTCTATATATTACGACATATTGAATAGTAACAGCGATGTCTCTTCACACACTATGTCTTATAAAATTGAATAGAATGTTCAGGCCGGCCACCATCATCAACTGTAAACTGCTCGTCTGGAACAATCAAGAAAATATGCTCGCCATTTAACCGGTCGACGCTGGAGATAGATCGGGATGTTCTGAGAAGGGAACCGGGTACCATTAGCACTACCGCCATGGTATGGACCACCCTAAGGCGAAGTCGGAAAAAAGGCCAATATAAGGCAGCATTGCCAAGAACCTTAGAAATCTCAATGGAAATGATATATAAGTGATAGGGCTCACTACGAAGGATCACTGCAGATCGGATGAAGTGGGGGAGGGGGTGGGGGGAGTTTATGCTACAATTAAAGGCGTCACTAGGCACGATGTCTTCTGACAACGATTTAATCCACTGACCAAGCGCCTAAGAAATTATTTTTCGTTCATCACATGTTGAAGAAGGGGCCCCTGAGATCAACTCATTGGTGTACAACGCAAAACTTCCAAACAGGTTCACCGCTACTGCGATCATTGTGTCTATACCCACCTCGTTGGCAAAGCTGCTTTACTATAACCTGTTTCTATGTGCACGGAATGGGCATGAGGTGAGATATCGGTCGATATGGTGTAACTGACGCTGACGTCAGCCGTAGGACTTATAACACTTTCATCGGCTTCAATCCGGCAGGTGTGCCGTGCGAGGTAGCCAACAATGTCATATAAATAGTATGCTCCATCGCTATGCCGTACCATTTCAGACCCAAGTCTCAGCAGACCATCTCTCCATAGCGTGGGTGGTCGTGTAGAATCATTTCGCCATCCAAACGTCGTTTTGAGCGTCAATCCATATGTTGCCAGGCATGCGCACCACGTGACTAACGCAACGATGTTAGCGAAACAACGCAGTCTCCACAATATCACGAAATAGGTAAAATCTCTGATTTCAACATTGTGGATTCGATCTTTGATCGAGATCCCGAGGACACATCTTTCCAACGTACGTTGAGTAAAGCAAAGTTACTTTTTGTCCGCGAAGCGCAAATTCCACACATCACAGCCGTAAATCCAGTTTAGAATGACCCCGAAATTTCAAATATGTGACTTTGCCATGGCGTCTTTCAGCTCCAGGAGTATGGACTTAACGACACTGAAGCTAGACCAAGCTGCAGCTCTTCGTCTAGAGATTTCCCGGACTAATATGAGTGGCATTTATTTCATGTATGTGTAGGCGATGACCATATCGACATGCACATTTCTAAGCTTGTTCACGGCGGTATGGGTTTCTGAGACAATGCGTTTTCGTTTTATTAATCTGTAGAATGATATCTCTGTCGACTTGATCCGGTTAGCTCATAGTATTGTTTCCATTATTTCATAGGTCTTTTTCCGATAGACCTGCTGAGAAATGCTGGATCGTACCAGCTCTATGCACATGCCATTTGAGTTATAAAGCGATGGTGACGTGAACCTTTACGACGGATAAACGATCCCTACGACGGATAAACGATCCCTACGACGGAAATGAGAACCGTTACAACGGATAAGCAAGCCTTTGGGTGGGAGATGTGATCTTCTGGGGCGGAAATGCGAACACTTACGGCGCTTAAGGGAATCCAATGACAGGAAAGCAAGCTATAACACTAAGATGCAAACCGCTACGACTGATATACGAACACTACGAACCCGACCACTACGAACCCGACCACTACGACGGATATGCCAACCCCTGCGTCGAATATACCAAACCCTACAACGGATATGTGAATCACTACAATGGATGTGTGAGCCCCTACGGCGGATGCATGAACGCCTACAACGGATATATGAACCCTACGACGGATATGTCAATCTGTACCACGGATATGCGAACCTATGAAGGGTGTAAGACGCTCATCAACGGATATGCAAATCCATACGGCGTATAAAAGAGGCGGTGTAAAATTGAGAGCAGCGGATTTGCGAATTAACAGTCAGTGAAAACGGTGGACATTGAGTGCATTCTGCAAATGGCAGGCTCCAATCAACCCAGATGTAAATAGGTACATGTCCTACTGTTATGAAAGACAAAGTTTACCATTGAATCTGAAGAAGATAAATAAGCTGTATACATAACTCACTTCAACGTATGAGTGGCAGAATAATAGATCGCTCGCTATTCACTGTAAATTTTCAGTTCGATTCTCTCTTTTGAAACGCTTAAGCTAGTCCAACTATTAATTGGTACCTAGTTTATTGTTAGGGAAGAGAAGGGAAACACTTATGGAACTGGTCACCCTAACTAAAAAAAAGATTGGTTTAATCAAAATGAAGTCCGTAACATGAATGCCTTCTATTGGACTACTTTTACTTGTAATTGTCACTGTCATTAAAGCCCGCTGTATAAGTGGGACGTCAAAAATCGAAGTCCTGTATTTTAAGTCGTCTGAACAACAGAATAACACGTATTTTTTAAAATTCTCTCTCATACAGTCGATGGTCGAACAGTTCCGAAGGGTTAGGGTTCAAAACTATGATACGTACAGGTGCTTTTTTTAACGGAGGTAGTGACTAACAGAAAGACGGGCTATATACACTACGTGGGGGTTGCAGGGACAAACAACTACTATTCGTCCACTTCCAATCTATAACCTTCCGAGCGGACTCCTGCAATGATAATAACGTTTTAATTGTGCTTTTTGTTTCTTTTTCAAACTGAATGTTGAGATTAATGCGCGGAACATCAGAAATGTTGTGACGTCAACTGTCAGACGAGACCTAGATTATTCAGTTGAAAACGTTTCATTCATGGACTACGCTGTCTTTGTCTGATTGACGAATCATGACCTCCACGTAACGTGTTCTTTACTGAACATCGCTCTCATAACAGCCGATCCGTTAGACTCGATCTTTGGCTAGCTCTCCGGCCTCTTTTGCAGTCATCCTCAGAACCTTGTTAACGTCATGTATCAATCTTCCCCTCTACCTGACTCGCTTGCCAGTTACCATACCCTCCAGTGTAGTTACTTCTAGACCAAAGTTTTTTAGTTTCTTAGACGTAGTATTGTTTACTAGCTCTTGATAGATTTGTGCGTTTTTTAGTCTCTCTCTATCAAAGGTATTTGAAGCCTTTTCCTGTAGCGTTTTAGTTCGAACGATTTAATCTTCTTCCTTTGTGCTTGTGTGGTTGTCCACGTCCGGGCATTCGTAAGCTTCCAATGGAAAGATACAAGTCCTCAGACTCATTGTTTTTTGTTGTTGTCATTGTGTCAGTGTTCTGCCACACGTTTTTCATTTTAATTAACCTCTACATTGTCGTCGTCCCTCCTCTTCTCTCTCTCTTTTGTTTTAGCATTCTCAATCTATTCTTATTTATAGTCGAGCCGAGATATTCTTCTTCTTCTTTGCGTTTGGTTTCGTATGCTTGTTATATGCCACCAGATGGGTTGCCTCCGTGAAGTGACACGTCAGTCGCAGGTCCTCAATGGCTCCCCACAGTTTGTCTTGTATGTTTCTCTCCTCGGGCCAGGTCTTCTCATGGGATTCTTTGTGCAGTGGACATGTTTGCAGGATGTGTTCTGGAGCCTGGGGATCCTCTCTGACATGTGCATTGTACAGTCTGTGCTGCTTTCATTTTATGCATGTGTGCATTTAATCTGCAATGACCTGTTCTGAGGCGGAAAGTTGTGGTATAATGTTTCCTATTCAGTCTATTGATTGGGTCCTGTGGGTATTTACTGTTTGTTCTCTCTATCCACTGTTGTTTATATTTTTTCTTGGATGTTTGTCTTGACTTCTGCCACTGACACTGGGTGGGTGAATTGTTCTTTTTGTCTTTCCTCCCTGGCTAGCCTGTCCACCCATTCATTCCCAGGTATGCCGCAGTGAGCTGGAATCCACTAGAGGGTGATTTTATTGTGGTCTGAGGGTTTGTTTAGCTGGCCTATCAGTTCCCTTTCCATACTATGTCGTGGTTCTGTTTGTGTGGCCTGCAAAATTTTCATGCAGTCGTACAAAAACACTATTCTGTTATCCCTTAACCCCATTTTCATCCAATAGCTTGACTGCTTCAATTATTGCCTGTTGCTCTGTTCTTAGATTTGTCGAGGGCTCCTCGGCAGCACTTGCTTTTTCTATAACGGTTCTAGCCTGTAGAAGTATGACGAGCCCCGCCCCTCCTTTCCTCAATGCTTCATCTGATGATCCATCTGTGTAGACGTGCGTCCACATGGGTTGAGGATAGGCGTCTCCAATATACTTTAGGGTTTTTTCTCTCTTAATGCATGGTCTGATTCTTCCACCTTTCCAACGATACCTGGTATTTTCGCTTCCGTCGTGAAGTTGGGCTGTTGGTCTGTATTTTCATTTACTTGTATCATTTCCCATGTCGTTGGACATTTTGAAATGATGTCTTGCTGTAAGGGCTTTTGATAGATGATTGAAGCTTGTTCTTTTTATGCGATTTTTTAAAAATTCATTAGCCGATATATTCAGAACATGTAACTTTCTTAACTTATTGCTTCTCCGTAATAAATTTAGGTCTGGTTTTTGCCTATCAGTGTTCATTATCTTGGTCTTACTGATAGTTAGGTATAGATTTTGTTCCTCGTTGTGATGTTTAACAGACAAGGTCAGCTGTTGTGGTATTTCATTTCCGCCAATATTGAACGGGTCAAACTTGTCATACCCTTTACCATTTTAGACGTTTCTCAATACACTCTCATTTTAAATGTTGAAAAGATTAGGAGTTGTACGTTCTTGCTTTACTCCCGTTTGCACCTAAAACCAGCTCAAAGTCTTTCCAGCGATTCTGACCGTTGCTTGTGGCTCTTGATATAGTGTTTCGATCAGTTGAATCAGTGGTATTTGGGTGATTCTCCGTGATATTTTGTGTTGCAGACAGTCAAAAGCTTTGGTGTAATCTAAGAAGTTAGTGTTTAAGTCGACATTATACTCTCCGTACTTTTCAATAATATTTCCCATTCTGAGGATAGGATACCACGTTCCTCTGCCATGTCTCAATCCTTCCTCGTTGAGTATTTTTTGTTGTTTTGCGTTTACCTTTTTTCTCTAATCCCCAAGGTGGTATGCGCTGCTCTGAGGTTTTTATTTTGCGCCTGTCGGTCCAGTGTATCCGACTTCAGCATGCATGTTATGTAAGATTCTGCTTCCTCCTGCATTTTCTAAGGGTTTGCTTCCCCGGGGTAACGGTCGGTGCTGTGATGGGAATCGAACCCAGCACCTTCGGATTATGATTCATGATGACCGAAAGGAAAACATTGCTAGGATGCCTAATTAAAACGATGGTTTAGTAGTTAGTCCATCGCTTCAGACCACCATTCTTGGGGAGTGTGATACATACAAACCTTTTCCATGCTCTTGGCAGTATTTTGATGTGCCAGATCCTCTTGCATAGTACGTGCAAATGTTGACGCTGTCCTCTCATAAATTCAGTTAGTTAATCATGAAATTCCAGTGATTTCTCTTCCTCCAAGCGTTACGTTAGGGCTTCTTCCATACCGTTGCACATTTCTCTGCAATATTGCTTCCATCTCCCAAGTATATTCTTGTTCTCGGTCACGGTATTACCATTTTCATCGTTTATTGAATGTAATGACGGGTTGAACTCTCGAGCTAGCGCTATGTAAAGACCTGGTGGTGAGACTCCCGTGCCAGACAGATTAAGTCAACGAAGTGAGGGCGAGAGCGAGGCAAGCACAAGTGATAGTGATGACGGCCGAAAGCCAGACGGTGAGACAGTAGATTAAGGAACAATGAAGTTATTATTTGTTTAGAGTCAAATTCGCGTCAAGTGAGAACCATTAACAGCAGTTAAAATCTACCTCCGGGCAGGTTAAACATACTCACCAAGACCCGACCTCACCTTAGGGTCAGGTCAAGCATACTCACAAAGACCCGACCTCACTTCAGGATCGGGTTAAACATACTCACCAAGACCCGACCTCACCTCAGGGTCAGGTTAAACATACTCACCAAGACCGCACCTCACCTCAGGGTCAGGCTAAACATACTCACCAAGACCGCACCTCACCCCAGGGTCAGGTTAAACATATTCACCAAGACCCGACCTCACCTTAGGGTCCGGTTAAACATACTCACAAGACCCGACCTCACCTTAGGTTCAGGTTAAACATACTCACCAAAACTCGACCTCACCTTAGGGTCAGGTGAAGCATACTCACAAAGACCCGACCTCACCTCAGGGTCAGGTTAAACATACTCACTAAGACCCGACCTCACATTAGGGTCAGGTGAAGCAAACTGCCCACTAATAAACCTCTTCAGGATCAAGTGAAGCATACTGACCCTGACTTCACCTAACATTGGGGCGCGGTTAAGATTACTAACCCTCACATCAAGATCAGGTGAAAAATACTGACCACTGCCTCGTTTCACATCAGGGTCATTTGAAACATACTGACCAAGACCCCAGCTTACTTCAGGGTCAAATGAAGAACAATGGCTAAGACCCCACCTCACCTTGGGGTTAGGTGAAACATACTGACTAAGACCCCACCTCACGTTTGGGTTAGGTGAAATATACTGACTGAGACTCCACCTCACCTTGGGGTTAGGTGAAACATACTGACTGAGACTCCACCTCACCTTTGGGTTAGGTGAAACATACTGACTAAGACTCCACCTCACCTTGGGGTTAGGTGAAACATACTGACTAAGACCCCACCTCACCTTGGTGTTAGGTGAAACATACTGACTAAGACTCCACCTCACCTTGGGGTTAGGTGAAACATACTAACTAAGACTCCACCTCACCTTGGTGTTAGGTGAAACATACTGACTAAGACTCCACCTCACCTTGGGGTTAGGTGAAATATACTGACTAAGACTCCACCTCACCTTGGGGTTAGGTGAAATATACTGACTAAGACTCCACCTCACCTTGGGGTTAGGTGCAATATACTGACTAAGACTCCACCTCACCTTGGGGTTAGGTGAAATATACTGACTAAGACTCCACCTCACCTTGGGGTTAGGTGAAATATACTGACTAAGACTCCACCTCACCTCACCTCACCTCACCTCACCTCACCTCAGGATCAGGGGAAACATGCTGGCCAAAACAATACTCCCTGTCCACACAGTGTTCCTGGAAGCATGTGTTACAGCAGTCTGGCAAACGAGGTAGTCTCGACAAGATGATACCTATAGAAGTGAGCCTACTAAGATGCCTCGCAATGCACTATAGCGAGGACGGCCATAATTCCAACTTCTTCAGTTCAGCTCTAGATATAAGAATAGAACTGTAACCAGCTACTGAAGAAATATCGTTAACAACGAACAACTCATCACAATAGCTCACAATAACAATAAAAACAACAATAGTAGTGACAACAACAACAGTAGTGATAGCAACAACAAAAACAATATGAACAACTGTATCAACAGCTACAAAAATAACAACAATGCAAACAAAAACGACAATAAAAACAACAATAAAAACAAAAACAGAAATGGCAAAAGTAACCAAAATAACAATAGTAACGAAACACAGCAGCAATAACAGCAACAGTTATAAAAATAGCAGCACCGAACACAGCAGCAATAACAACAACAGTAACAACAATAACAACAATGACAACAACGAAATTAGAAATTGCAACAGTAATTGCAAAAAGAGCAATATCAACAACTACAACAATAATAACAACAACCAATAGAGTAAAAACAATACCAATCAGTAACAACTTCAATAACAAATGCAATAACATCACGAATAACAACACCAGTAACAACACCAGCCATGCCAACAACAGGGATAATAACAACATCAATAACACAAAAATAACACCAACATCAATTCCAACAACAACTGCAACAGCAGCAAGAACGATAATACAAAGCAAAAACAATACAAATAAAAACATTAACAATAAAACAACAACAAGAAGAACAACAACAACCATAACAGTACCAGCAGCAGCAAAAATAGTAATCACTACAGTAATAATAACAATAACAACAACAACGGAATCTAAAAAATAACAACATATTTGCAAAAATAGAAACAATAACAGCACAACAGTAACAATAGTAGCAGTGATAGTAACAATACAAGTAACGACATTACCAAAACCAATAACCACAATAATTGCAACAGCCACAAATGCAACAATGCTAACAACAATATAAATCAAAAACAATTACAACAGCAATAACATCAACTCGAATATCAGTAACAACAATATCAGCAACATCCATAACAACAACAATATCAGCAATAGCAATTATAACAACTTTATGAACAAGAACACAATAGTAACAGCGGCGATAATATCAACAACAGCCATGACCACAACGGCAATAACAACATCAATAGAAAAACACAATATAACAACAAGACAATAACAAGAACAATAGAAAAACACAATATAACAACAAGACAATAACAAGAACAATAGAAAAACACAATATAACAACAAGACAATAACAACAACAATAGAAAAACACAATATAACAACAAGACAATAACAATAACAATAGAAAAACAAAACATAACGACAAGACAATAACAACAACAATAGAACAACAAAACATAACGACAAGACAATAACAACAACAATAGAAAAACACAATATAACAACAAGACAATAACAAGAACAATAGAAAAACAAAACATAACGACATGACAATAACAACAACAATAGAAAAACAAAACATAACAACAAGACAATAACAACACAATTATCAACAACAATAGCAACAACAACAAAATTAATATCTCACACAACCGTGACAGCAACAGTAAGGACAACAATAATAGTAAGAGCAACAACAATATCAACAACAACAATAGAAACAAGAGCAAGGGCAATACGAACAACAAGAGCAAAAGAAACATTGCCTAAAAATCACTATATAGTCTTTTGTTGTTGGTTTGTTAGAATGATCTCTTTACAATTTTGTAAGGAATACAATGAAGAACAAGAAGATGTTTCAATCCTGACAAGAAAGTGGCCGTGCTCTAAACAATTGCCTTCTAGCTCAGCCTTCTCGATTTTTGTATTATTTCGTAAGATTCTCAGTTCGCACCAAGTTCCACAAGCTCATGTTTTGTTTCAACCCAACATTCTCAAATTCGATACGCGTGTCGATGCCGGCCTCACGTTTCAATAACGGTTAAGTGAGTGTACACAAAGACGGTATCGATCTGTCTGGTGGTCAAGGGTTGCACTGAATCATCAACGAATTGATTACCTGTGTAGAAACTTCGTGTTGGAAAGTACGGACGGGATGGTTGTTGATTGATTGTATGGACCCAAGCAGGTCTCAAACCTCTAAGGTTTGCCTGGGCCTTCTGTTCTAGTGATGTTGGGGTTAACGACAACAAGGCATTTATAGTAGTCATGCAGGCATCAAGTGTTGACGAACTTGTGTGAACCTATTGTCCAGGTCATGATAGGAGATATAGAGGTATCAAGTCTTGAAGAACTTGTGTGAATCTACTGTGGGGGTCATGATATGAGACATAGAGGTTCTGACTGTTCCAGCTGGAGCATGGGCGTTTAGGGCAGGGAAGATTGGGCTGGCGACTATAAGAAACAAAAGATTGCCCGAATGCGTTCGACGAACGCAGATCACGCTAGGGTCAAACACCATTTCGACACTAGGTCGACAAAAGAAACAACAGACAAAGGTTCACAACGAACGTTGGAAACTTGGCTAGTTTGGGGGTCGGTGTCGGTTTGACCAGTTCTAGTATCCGACCTAAGTAGTAGGGGTTTTGATTGAAGAAAAGAACGCACACAACAGGCTGGCACAGATAAGGGACTAGGACCTAGGTTTCGTACAACCAATGGGGCTCTAGATTGGGAGGAGAGAACAAATGAGAGGATGGCTGGTCAGCCAACGGATGAGGACCACTGGTCGGCCATATTTGTTTCTAGAGCTGAGTAAATAAGATATAAAAGACAATGCACAAAGGATTGGGCAGAGCCAGAGAGAAAGAGAGAGAGCGAGAGAGAGAGAGAGCGTTCACCTGATGGCTTTTCGATCATACACATAGAGCCTTGCACTATTCCTCATTCGTGTGAGTGGGACACCCTGTAAACAAAAAAAAGGAGATAGAGATCTGATCACATCGAATGAGCAGATTCTTCTAGCTACGAATTGAGAGGATTTAACTGGCAGTCCGTCTGTTCTCCAAGGAACCAGCGCATTTGGTAACTGTGGAAGAACGGTGGCCCTTCGAGATCCCAGTTGCAAGAGAGTTCGGCACGATTTAGGATTCAGCGAATCCTAGGGATGTAACAGATCTTAGCTGTAGGGACAATACATAGAAGGAACTTAAACATGTTTTAACATTTAATAGAGTTAGGAGGAAGATAGTATGGCAGAGTCAATGTTTAGATGAGGATGTTACTTATCTAAAGAGTTACAACATGTATCTGCACCACAATACGCCTTCACACAGTAAAGAACATAGAAAACACAATATATGATTTATTAACATACTTTTTTTAAACAAAAAAAATATTAACCAAAAAGAACAAAATAAATCTAAACTAAATAATTATAATATA
Source organism: Ariolimax columbianus (assembly GCA_036924085.1). Classification (NCBI taxonomy): domain Eukaryota; kingdom Metazoa; phylum Mollusca; class Gastropoda; order Stylommatophora; family Arionidae; genus Ariolimax; species Ariolimax columbianus. Next base: position 23,707,233 of record JAVGWX010000014.1, on the reverse strand, counting down.
TTATATATATATTGAACTACCTCGGCGGTTTGTAGCCCTAACTTTTGATGGTTCCTTCAAACTACCTAACCCAGGCTCTCACCGCTGCACTCTCCTTATCTGCACACTCAACACACACTTAAACTCGTCCTCACGATCGTATTACGTGCTCAGTTTTTCTGTGCATTCACACACAACAAGATCACTTATAGTCAGGTGATATGTACATCCACATACAATCGGTTCAGGTATGCTCGGGCGATTTGTGCATTCATATGCAATTTAGATCAAGCCACTTATAGTCGGACCATGTACTCACTTGTTCTGGCACATACTCAGTCAAACTATGCATACACAAACACTCAGAGCATACGTCGTTTCCAAAGTGTCCTGCACAATATCACATACATTCAGGTCTCGTCCTTAAGCGATGTGTACATTCATAATTACTTCGATCACTTCGCGTATTCTTACATGGACATGAAAATAGGTCACGCATCGTTCACTGGGTGTCCTGCACGTACGACACACATTCAGATCTTTTACTGTTCACAGGGTGTCTAACATTAACACCCACAGAACGACAGGTCAAAACCTGAGGTGTATGCTGGTTGAGTCACCCTGCAAACTCACACTCACTCTCACTCTCCTAGCCAGCCTGTTCGAGTTAGTCTTTATCGAGTATTTTATATTCTCAATCAATTTCATGGCTATCCAATTGTCTCATGTTGGTTGTCTGACTTAGTCATCACTCTAATTTACAATTATCTCCAACTAGTGGTTATTGAATAATTATCTCCGAGTCCCTGTCACTCTAAATGTCGCGACCGGTCGTGGCGGCCTCTGACTGTCACCAACCCCCACTAGGCTAATTCAGAACGCCAGAGTAGTCAGCTACAAACCCCCACCTCAGCTCCGAACACACACCCCTCCCCCCTCCCCACTTAAACCCTTGTTTCCTTTGTCGACCTAGTGTCGAGACGGTGCTTGACCTTGGCAAGCTTTTTTGTTCCCATAGTCGCCAGCCCGATCTCCTCTGCCCTAAACGCCCATGTTCCAGCTGGAACTGTTACAATAGGAAGAGCTAAGACAGCCATTTTTCTTTCTCTTTCTTTGAATTTAAAGGACTAATTCCGTGCAGCTGAACTCAGTACCGTTAGAATTTTAAGTAACCAAAACGAACCACGTTCGTATTTGTCTCAAAGTGCGCAGGTGAGAGTTTAGGGAAACATACGTAACCTGGTGTAACACATGTCATGCGCCCACACGTGAGACGGTAGTGGTAGTAGATGGGTAGACTTGTTGCCGCCGACAAACCCGCGTCGTTTGGAAACCGCGTGATTAGGATGGTGGATAATGGAAATCGAGCGAAATATACGCGCGCCGTTTTGGAAATCACGTGATCTGAGGATGCAGATCAAAATATAAATCCAGATAGAGAGACGTGAAGTACATTACATCTTAGACTACACTTGAAGAGAGACGCTCAGTGTAGGGCATGCGACAGTTAAAGCAGATTTGAGTTGAGAACCATAGAGAGAGAACATTTCACTTCAAAGAGAGGACATTACACTGTGGAGAGAGACGCTCGGTCGAGGGCAGGCGACTGAGATATGCAGTTGAGGCAGATTTGAGTCGAGAACCACAGAGTGAAAAAATTTAACTTCAGAGAGAGAGAGAGAACATTAAATTACTTTGGAAAGAGACGCTCGGTCGAGGGCAGGCGACGTAAATATGCAGTTGAGGCAGATTTGAGTCGAGAACCACAGAGTGAAAACATTTAACTTCAGAGAGAGAGAGAGAACATTTCACTTCAGAGACAGAGAGAGAACATTAAATTACTTTGGAAAGAGACGCTCGGTGGAGAGCAGGCAACTGAGATATGCAGTTGAGATAGACACGCAGCAAGCGAGGTAACTATCCTCATATTATGTTTTTGTCATAATTACAAGTCGTCAGTAGCTTAGAGTTTTAGTCTTTCAGTCCTCCCATTCATCATATTGACGCAGTCCCACCGATCACGTTGACATCATCTTGATCACGTGAATATAAGTCGTCAGTCGCAGCTAGAGGCAGTTTTCCAATGATTCTATGAATCTTATTTGACGCAGTCTACCCTGATCACGTCGAGACAACTTTGATCTACCACCAACAAAGAGGAACAAGGCACGGACGTCATAGCTGGGTTTAGAACCTACTAACTTCACCATCAGCGACAGTCCACAACAAAGTTAGATCAAAGCAGGCCATATTAGGAGAGAAGAAAGAACTGGGCAATAACATCATCGATAAGGACAAGTTTAGCGGTAGGAGTGTTTTAGATAAGTGTGTGAGAGAAAGAATTTAAGTTGTTAGAAATGTATTGTCGGTAGCGTTACTTGAATAAAGAATCTGTTGTATTGTGTTTATATTTAGTGTTACTTGAATTTGTTTAGAGTGAGTGTAGAGTGCAGTAGAATTGAACAGACCCTTTTACCGTCTGCGACATAGCTCCATCACATCGATCGGCTCTCGTACAGGGACAGTGATTCCAGTGGTACAAGAGTTCGGCACGATTTAAGATTCAGCGAATTCTAGGAACTGTGATCCGACAGGTACGTGAGTTCGTAAAGAAAGGTGCATCACTTGAGCCCTCGGAGAACGAAATTGTTCAACATGGGGGTAACACGGGCACCAAAAGGGTATGCCTCACACTTTAGAACTGGCCACAGTTGTAAGAGAATCATAACTCATGTGGTAACTTATGTTGATATGTTCGACAACCTAAAACAACAAGGCTGACAGGAACAACAGACCATCAACAACGTAAACTATCAGGGAGACCACTTAGATAGAACTATTGATTTACTATTACATTAGGCTAAGTTTAGGATTTATGTTATTTCCTATGAGACGTCGAATCTGGGTTGTTTTTTGTGTGTGTAGTTTACAGGAGTAAGATCATTAGCACTTGCTTATAGCTTCTATGGTAGTTTAGTGTGTGTGTGTGTGTGTGTGTATATATATATATAATGATTATTTAGTTTAGGAGTTCTGTTCGGTTGTTGAAATTATGTAACTATTATTCATGTAAATAAATTATATTGTTTTGTTTTAGGGTCGGGATAGTGTTACTGTGTTTGTTGAAGTCGTGTCGTGGATACATGCTGTAAGATAGTAAAATACTCAGCTAAACATAGACTCTAAAAGCCTTACGCTGCCACAAGGTATCAAGTCTTGACGGACGTGTGTGAATCTACTGTCCTGGTCATGGCAGCAGCCATAGAATCATCAAGTCTTGACGGACGTGTGTGTGAATCCATCAGGTCTTGACGGACTTGTGTGTGAATCAATAAAGTCTTGGCGGACTTGTGAATGAATATACTGTCCTGGTCATGACAGCAACCATAGAATCATCAAGTTTTGACGGACTTGTGTATGAATCCATCAAGTTTTGACGGACTTGTGTGTGAATCCATCAAGTTTTGACGGACTTGTGTGTGAATCCATCAAGTCTTGACGGACTTGTGTGTGAATCTACTGTCCTGGTAATATTGTAGTCTATCGCAATGAAAGAGCTGATAGCAGATATCAAACGTCCAATGACGTGTAAATATACTGCCCCCTTGTTGGGCATGGGCCCGGCTATCTCACCCTGCAGAAACTATAAGCCCCAAGGAAGAGAAAAGAAGTCTAGTCCCATCACAGACGGGGGCTGACCTGCACATAATTGTTTTGTGTTTGCCTTAATTACGTTTTACAGTGCTGGCAAATTACGTGTTTGGGCTGAATGTAATTGCGTGAGACCGTGTGGGGGATTGAAAGGGAGATAGGAGACCACCGAAAGGAGATGAAGAAGAAGTGAGAGAGATTGTGTGATAATGAGTGATAGATGAGGGAGGGAAAAAGTAGAATGACTGGAAGATGGAGATAGGGATTGGAGTAAGAGAGTGAGAGAATAAAACGACGAAGAGGTTGACAATAGGGAAAAGAGACTGGAAGATAGAGAGGCGGAGAAAGAAAGAGGCGACATATTGAGAGAAACATGATCCGAGAGGAGAAGGAGAAAGATAATGGGAAATATGGATTTAGAGAAGGATGAATACAGTGGAAGAGAATGAGAGAGTTAGTCATTGAAAGACACACACAGAGCGAGAGAAAGAGAGAGAGAGAGAGAGAGAGAGAAATGAGAAATAATAACGCACCAGACCACAGAGAATGCCACAGCGAAAGAAGACAAAAATATAAAATAAAGTGATAGAGGCAGAGTGACAAGGAGTACAGAAACAAAGAGGCAATAGAGGTCGAGAGATAGAGAGTACAGAAACAAAGAGACAATAGAGGTAGAGAGATAAAGAGTACAGAAACAAAGAGACAATAGAGGCAGAGAACATATCCATAAGCGAGGTAGTGTGTGGAGCATTGAGGGAAGGAGAGGGGTAGATTTAGAAAGGAGGGAGATAGAGGGAAGGAGAGGGGTAGATTTAGACATTAGGGAGATAGAGGGAAGGAGAGAGGTAGATTTATAAAGGAGGGAGATAGAGGGAAGGAGAGAGGTAGATTTATAAAGGAGGGAGATAGAGGGAAGGAGAGAGGTAGATTTATAAAGGAGGTAGAGGGAAGGAGAGAGGTAGATTTATAAAGGAGGGAGATAGAGGGAAGGAGAGAGGTAGATTTATAAAGGAGGTAGAGGGAAGGAGAGGGGTAGATTTATAAAGGAGGGAGATAGAGGAAAGGAGAGAGGTAGATTTATAAAGGAGGGAGATAGAGGGAAGAAGAGAGGTCGATTTATAAAGGAGGTAGAGGGAAGGAGAGAGGTAGATTTAGAAAGGAGTGAGATAGAGGGAAGGATAAGGGTAGATTTAGAAGAGTGAAATAGAGGGGGAGGTGAGAGGTAGATTTAGAAAGGAGTGAAATAGAGGGGGAGGTGAGAGGTAGATTTAGAAAGGAGTGAAATAGAGGGGGAGGTGAGAGGTAGATTTAGAAAGGAGTGAAATAGAGGGGGAGGTGAGAGGTAGATTTAGAAAAGAGTGAGATAGAGGAAAAGAGAGAGAGAGAGAGAGAGAGAGAGAGAGAGAGAGAGAAAGAGGTTTAGAAAAGAACAGTGATTAAGAGGACAGTATCGATCAGGGGACATTCCATTTGACAATCCAACAAAAATACCCGGGAAATTTGTGACGTGATTGAGAATTCCAGGTTAGGTGGATCGACGCGCACTTTATCTAGACTGGTAGAGGTGGGTTGGGAGGAAGGCTACCACAGAGGAGGCCCAGGGTAGTCATAGGTCAGGAGAGGGGAGAGGGGTAAGATTTGGTTTTGTTGACTACTGGCGCTATGGAGAGTATGAGAGAGAGAGAGAGAGAGATAGAGAGATGAGGTGGTTGGAGAGGGAGCGTTGGTGGGTGAGGGGGGGGGGGAGCAGAGATGAAATGATAGGTGTAGTGAGAGGGCGAGAAAGAAGAACAGAAAATGAGAGACGAAAATATTTATACTGAAAAACCAAAAGTAGAAGGATAACGCAGAGGAAAAAGCTCCAGATATTACTCTATAGTGGCAGTGCGAGTTAATGAAAGAGGGGGGAGAGAAAACCATTAAGAGAGTGATTAGTATAGGGAGGAAATCAGGAATGAGAGAGAACAATGAAAAGATGAGCACGTGGAAAAGAGTGAAAGATGTAGATAGAATATAAATGAGAGATGGGAATAAGTTGTAGAGTGAGTGAGAGAGAGAGAGAGAGAGAGAGAGAGAGAGAGAGAGAGAGAAAGGGGGGGGGGTGAGAACGACGTTTGAAGATGTGGGAGAGAAAGGAGAATTTACCAGTGAAAGAGAGCGCGATGAGGGCAGCGAGAGAAGGAAGGCGCGGTGAGAGCGGCGAGAGTGGTAAAATGAGTGAGTGAGATGTAGACAGCATAACTCTCAAGGTTAACGGAGAACACAAGGTCATCTCCTTTGAAAGGTCCTCTCCTTTGACAAGGTCGAGACACTGAGGAGGTGCCTCATCTCAACTGAAGAAGTGACAGAGATGTTTAGGTAGAAAACTCAACTGAAGAAGTGACAGAGATGTTTAGGTAGAAAACTCAACTGAAGAAGTGACAGAGATGTTTAGGTTGAAATCTCAACTGAAGAAGTGACAGAGATGTTTAGGTAGAAAACTCAACTGAAGAAGTGACAGAGATGTTTAGGTAGAAAACCCAACTAAAGAAGTGACAGAGATGTTTAGGTTGAAATCTCAACTGAAGAAGTGACAGAGATGTTTAGGTTGAAAACTCAACTGAAGAAGTGACAGAGATGTTTAGGTAGAAAACCCAACTGAAGAAGTGACAGAGATGTTTAGGTAGAAAACCCAACTGAAGAAGTGACAGAGATGTTTAGGTAGAAAACCCAACTGAAGAAGTGACAGATATGTTTAGGTAGAAAACTCAACTGAAGAAGTGACAGACATATTTAGGTAGAAAACCCAACTGAATGAGTGGCAGAAATGTTTAGGTAGAAAACTCAACGGAAGAAGTGGCAGGCATGTTTAGGTAGAAATCTCAACTGAAGAAATGACAGAGATGTTTAGGTAGAAATCTCAACTGAAGAAGTGACAGAGATGTTTAGATAGAAAACTGAACTGAAGGAATAATAGTTGTTGTTGTACTCGTAGTTGTTGTACTCGTAGTTGTTGTTCTAAGTTGCTCATGCTGAGCTGTGTTATCTTTAGACGACGTCCTTTTTCTCATGCAAAGCTGGTACAGTCTGGTAAGCTTGATCCGTGCCATCGTTTGATGTAATCTTTTCACTTCAGACACGTTTGTTCTTCATCTTTTCTTCCATTATTGTTTTAAACAAGGTGCTATTTCTTTTTGTGTAACCTATCTTACCTGCCTGATTCTGATTTCGTTCGTCCACTCTTTGTATCTCCAATCTCTCCAAGACCAATTGTTGTGTTTCTTTTCTTCCCATGTGTTGCGCCCCATTTTTTTAATATCCACATTTAAAAGGCATCAATTCTCTTCTCCAACCGTTTGTTAATATCTCTGCGCCTTACAGTAAAAGCGAAAGTACGCGAACACGGACAATCAATAAACAGAGAAATTGCTGACAGCAACACAAATGTAATTCCAGAGAAAAATGCTAAGTATACCACGGCAACTAAAATAAAACAAAACAAAATAAAAATATATATTCATTCTTCTTCTTCTTCATCGTACGCTGTTTACAGCGATATTTACGTTGCACTGTTTTATTTTGTTGAGCCTGTGACTCAGTGCATCCGATTTCAACAGGCGTTTCTGTAGGGATGCCCTCCTTAGCCTTTGGCTGTCCCCAGCTTAACTGCAATGCAGCAGTTGTTTTTGGTCAGAGTTGTCTCTCTTAGGGAAGTTGTCTTGCAGGACTATCGAGTCTTCCCAACTCGTGTCTATAGGGTTTTGGCAATGATATGATATGATGGACTATGTACTAGTTTGTACTATCCCGGAAGAGAGGCAGTCCAGTGTGACTGTGTCCCAGGATTGTCACGTCCTGCCAGAAACGTAGCATATGCATGTGAGTGAGGTATCTCTTTGCTCCCTTTATTTTCTCGGCTCATCTGCAGTGATGGTACGCCTAGCATTCCCCGCCACCCGGGAGGTTGTCACAATAGGGCAGGAGGTGCAATGTTCGCTGGACTGCATCTCTTCTGCGTCCATTGGGATGACTGATAGCAGACAGAGGCAAAGAGCGAGGCAGGAGTGCATTTTACCAGGTGCATTTCTGCGGCTCGACCGGGCCAGGCTGAGACGCAAGCCCCAGCCGTGTCGTAGCCTCCCATCACAGCGGCGCTGAGATTTAGGGCTGGATTCTGGCTTAGAGGCGTTCGGCCGTAGTCCCTCAGATGGTAGTTTCGCACCATTGGCTTATCAGCCAAGCACGTGGACCAAATGTCAGCGACCTGTGATTCCTCTCGAAATAGTGCATTTGACCTGGGGACAAGCCTGGTCATGGCACGGAGATGTTGTTCGCCTGGTGTGCGGACATATCTCATGGTCAAGGGTTCAGTCTCAGCAGTTCCCAGTGAGGTAGCTGATCTACTGCTTAAGACACCCCGACCGAGAACTAAGTCTTTTACTAGTGGTTTCATACCTCATCGCCGGATGGGGTGAGTATCGCGCAGCTTCCCTCCCGCTTTGATCGGCGGACGGCAGAGATCTCTTTCTGCGGCTCGACCAGGTCGGGCTAAGACGTGAGTCCCAGGTCCCAACCATATCGTAGCCTCCCATCACCGTGGTGCGGAGATTTAGGGTGGGATTCCGGCTTAGAGGCGCTCGGCGGTAATCCCTCACATGGTAGCCTCGCGCCATTGGCTTATGGGCCTAGTACGTGGACAAATGTCTGCGACTCCTCTCGAATTGAGCAGGATTACCGTAGCAACGCCCTGTCATTTGTAGGGTAAGACTGACCTGTCTTCCGAAGGTCAAATACCAGCACCCGTTCACTATTAGACCCAACGAATTAATAGAGGGCTTCTTTTTTTTTATGTCAGTCATGACCAAGTGTCTGAAACCTGCAGTTTCTGTAGGATTAAGCAGGATTACCGTAGCAGACACTCTTTCATTAAGAGGGTAAAACTGACCTATCTTCCGTGGATCTAATACCAGCACACGTTCCCTATTAGACCCAACGAAAGTGCTCTCAGTCTGTCAGTCATTTTATAGTGTTGGCGTGTTGAGTCAAATTAAGCAACAGGCTCCACTCATGGTGGTACCCTTCCGTCAATTATATATTCATTCAAAGGCATCTCAGTCTTTGTGGACAATTTATCGTGGCGTCCTATGGGTAGCCTCTCCAAGACGCAAGCCTGGGCGCTGATGATGGAGACCCTGGGCTGCCATATTTGCAGGATCTCCCTTGAGGCCTGACAGATGTAATCCAAATAAACGCAGAGCATGACAATTTCGCACAAATTCAGATGCCGGAGCTGCCGGAATGCGTTCGCAATTTTGAAACCATCCGTCTTAGGTGCTACCACGATGAATTTTCTGTAAGGGTTTACTCCCGTAGCCTTACCCTCTTTCGAGGCTCCCACTAAGCAGTGGAGTCGTTGCCCGAAGATGTTAGTTACTTGAGACATCTGATTATACTCTCATCGTCTCAGGACTGGCCAGCGCCCCCTGGCATTTTTGGTTTTAAAATCAGTCTCCCCTTACTTAGGCGAACTGCCTGAACATAATAACCAGCTTCATCTACACGGGTTTAGAGTCGGAGTTTACCTTATCTTTGATTGGCTGCCAACCAAGGATAATGAGCCAAATCTGCCTACTCAGCGATATCGCTGGGTATTAGGTCGCACCCCACAGCAAGCCTTGTAAGAAACCCTCAAGAAGGTGCTGCTGTTGACACAATAATGTAGAAGACGTCATTGGCATGGATACACCTGCCTGGCAAGTCGTACAGTGAATCCAGCAGCGATCTCTACACCTGGAAAGGAAAGGCTATAACAGACTTTCCTTTAACGAGCGGGACGTCCAACCCAGACCTCACTAACCAACGCCCCACCCCCACCCCACCCCTCCTCCCAGAAATGTATTCTACAAGTAAACAAAATGAACACGTAACTTCTAACTAAGGTTCTCTTGATTCCATTCCAGCAAATAGGATTTCTAAAATCGTGCGACTACTAAACAGGTAGAAGGCAGAGCATGAAAGCAAGAGAGAGAGAGAGAGGCAGATGTAGGCAAATGTAAAAGCAGAGAAAGACAGATGAAAAAAGATCAATGATGGCATGACAAACTAGATAGGAAAAGAGAACATGAGAAGTGCTGATAGGACTCATGGTTTGTAGAAGAAATCGATCGTCACTGCCACTCTATGCGGCACTTACTCATGATGATAAAAGCCACATAAATACCCAATTGTTTTTTTCTATTAACAGAACACAATGCCGCAAAATTCTCTAAACAGAACTAAAAATGAAACTGCCATCATTACACGACAAGAACAACAAACAAAGCGTATCTGATGAGCTCAGAAATGTCAACAAATGTGTCGCCATGACGACCCGTTCCGAGATCTCTTTTCATTGACACAAATGACATTGCGGTCTCTTGGGAGCGGTAACCAGTTGATTAAAACACGTGGGGATTTTAATTCAGAATTTTCCATTACACGGCCACTGGATGGTATAGTTTTCTATTACACGACCACTGAATTGTATAGTTTTCTATTACACGGCCCCTAAATGATATAGTTTTCTGTTACATGGCCCCTGAATGGAAGTTTTCAATTACACGGCCACTGAATGGTAGAGTTTTCTGTTACATGGCCCCTGAATGGAAGTATTCTATTACACGGCCACTGAATGGTAGAGTTTTCTGTTACATGGCCCCTGAATGGAAGTATTCAATTACATGCCCACTGAATGGTAGAGTTTTCTGTTACATGCCCACTGAATGGGGTTTATTGCGACCTGTAGTCCGAGTACCACGGGGTCCTCGGGGTCCTCGAGGTCCTCTAATGGGGTCCCCAAAGGCTTGGAGAAATGTTATAAGCTTTTACATTAAAAATTAAAAGATAAATAGAAACGTATAAAAAGTAGAAAGACAGAAACAAGGGCAAATACTGCAGAACTTCATTTAGACAACGATCACGCAGTTAGAAAAATGCCGACTAAACAGACACCCAGGTGGGAGTTTGAGCGGGTAAGGCAGGTTACCGGACACTACAGCATGATTGCCGTCCGTGATAGCTTACTTATGAAAACACCGCCACTGAGACAATTGTCAAAGAATGCGGACAAAACAGAGTCAACATACCCGACTGAAAGATGGATACTAATTTCTCACTGTCTGAGAAAATGAAGCCGGGGGCTGGTTAATCGTTCTACATCGTTAGAAGAATGAAACAGGTAAGACGATTGGCTGAGGTGATTTTAGGATCGATAGAATAAATAACATCGAGTTGTATTTCGTTAAAATACATTTTGGCTGAACCTCAGGATGTATAGCTGGGTATATTTAAACATCTAGCGAATCGGTTGTTTGTTGGTCAATATCAAGGCACAGTTATTAGAATGAGTAAGTGAACATTGCCAATTTTATCACAAGAAAATAACTTGATTCAAGACTTTTGGATCAGATTTGCAAAGATGTGGACAGTGAACACCATCGATTTGTATTAGATTGTGGCTTCACGAAGTCACGTTTTGTCTCGTTCTTGTGAATTGTGAGACGATGAAAGAATTTGCCTCAGAGAGCAGCGATTTCACATCAGCTATCGTTTGACAGATTGTTTCTGGTAGTTGAAGACGCGGTTAAAGTGATGATTATAAAGTTGGAAATGTACATCATCTTCTATTGAGTCACAAATATGGGACATTTCTAAACCTCACAAATATTCTTGTTTCCACTAACAAAGGGCCATATGAGGAGGATACATAACTTATCGCACGACATTTGAAAGATTTGCAGTTTCTGATAATGTTTTCCTGTTCCTGATGCAAGTAAAAACGGGATTATTTATACAATTTCAGTTAATGTGAATGAAGTAGAAGAGGGGCTTACAGCAGCAGATCAAGACAATCTCATAGAAATATCCACGGACGATACTCTGAAATTAGTCACTTGCAAATTTCTGGGATCACTCAACATATTTTTCGGAATTGTCGAAGAGGGCTTTGAAAGTATTGATTCCTTTCATAACGACATTCTTGTGTGAAAAATCATTCTCTGTTCTCGTTCATCTTAGAAATAATTCTAGGAACTCAGAATATAAGTTTCATTTATTAACCCCGATATAACAAAGTTTGTAAGCGAAGTGCAGCGTAACCTTTCTTAGTAAAGAAAGTCAACAGTTCAATTAAATTTAAAACCAATTTTGACACTGGATTCGACCGTTTTCTAAGACTCAAAGGGTTTAAATAAACATAAGAGAGTATGGATTGTCGAGTACTAGTAACACTGGTTCAGAAGAATATAGATTAGATAAACGTCATTCAATTTCAATGAAGCATTAGTGCGCATCGTCGCCCTAACGGTGTGAACATTATCAACTTTTATTAAAATGGTATTTGTTCCAAACAACTGATGATACTTTCCTAGATTGTGTAAACATGGGAATGTAATGAAGATAAATGAATAGTGCGAGTGTGCAGTTGTGGATGATTCTTTCAAATTGGACTGTTAGAAAATATGTTATTATGTTTATTTGTCTATTAACAACACATTTCCATTAACACTTCCAAATTGCAGACATTGTTAACGGTTGTAAACTCACAGAGAATTCATTCCTGAACATTTTCATTGACGGAAAATTGTGAGGGTCGTGGCAACAAACGATATTTCAAGTAGTTCCGAGGTAACGAAAAGGTTAAGAATCGCTGGTATAGTGCGTTTAGAAATATGTGCCGTTGGAATGTTTAAATTGTTTTATATATTTATAATTATAATTCATTAACTTATCATCATGAATGCGTCCTTATTTTAATTTCGACGTTAATGTGTCTTCCAAAAATATGATGTAGACTACACTGGTTTATTCGAACAGACGGTTTTTAAAACTTCTATAAGGGCTTTAGTTATCGTTTATACACAACATATTTGACGGTATTTCCGTGAATTGATAGTACATTAAGAGCTGCAGTTGTACGTTCATTTATTATTGGTGGTATGAATACATTATTGTTCCTTATAAATGAACGCGTCTGATTAGTGTAGTGGTAGAGCCCTTGCTTTTCACAGCGAAGGTAAGGGGTTCAACTCCTGCTACCGTCACGCTCCAACTGTAAAAAGGTACCCGATTTACCGTTACTGAAGGAAAAGGTAGAGAGGAAGGAGACCCCCACCTCCCACAAGCGGCGGTTTAGAATAGATGTAGCCAAGTCTACCAGCGTTGTAAGCCATCGGTAGACGTTGATGGTTGTTGCAACCTCACGAGATGGCCGAACCAACGTATTGTGTGCCTGCACATGTATTCTGACACAAGACGTGTGCCGACCATACTAAGAATGACGTTATTCACATTATATCGTCCCTGGAAACACAGATGACCTTCCTCGCACACTTCATTTTACACGTAGCAACTGCACTCACGCGACCTGGACAGAGACCATGTTTGGCACGGATGGCACACAGTCTGCATAAATATACTGTTTATCAGCTGTTGCTTTGTTGCAAAACTAATGCTCTGGTGCCTAAGTAGTAGTGACAGTTGATAAACTACCGCAGATGTTTCTGACACCTAGTCACCACTACTTAGAAATCCGATCATTATTTGGGCAACAAAGCAATTTACTTAGCATAATAGCTTATTAAGAATAAAACATTCTATTCATTTATCGTTTAATAACTTCTTTGTCAAAACAACTACTATCCTTTTTCTTCACCGGTCTCCTGTGGCATTTGTTGACATAATGTACATTTCTAGTGCGAGGCTGAGAATGATATTTCGCTAATACACAGGCCATGCTTTTTGTCTGGGTTTGATTGCGGTAATACAGACACCAACGTTACAACGTTTAGTTTTACATGAGCAATATTTATATATTTATTGTGACGTTTTTTTTTAGTGTAACGAATTTAACTGTCAACGCCGTTCAACCAATAAAAGCAGTACATATCTCTGTCACGCCTGCCTAAATTGCAAAGAATTATTATGATAAAGATCTAGTACCCTAACATGCATCTCGAAACTTTCAGTGCAAGTGATTCATGACTTCCATTTCGACCTCTACGGTTATTCACCAAGTTGTCTTAAGTCGAGCTCTCTTATGTCTCCTCTCTAGGTTTCATACCAATGCAGTTTCGGCGATGGTGTCCGAATAATTTTTTTAGGACATGGCCTACCCAATTCCAGCGTTGACCGATTACGATGGTGGTTATGTGTTGAACGGGGCAACCATCTCTGGATAGATGATGGTGATTATGTGTTGAAGAGGGCAAGCATCTCTGGAATGATGATGGTGTTTGGATAGAAAAATCGATGAGCCTTTCTTAGGCAGGTTATGTGAAAAGGTGGCAATTTTGATGTTTCTTTTCCCGTTACTCTCCAGTACTCCTCCCCATTCAGAAGTACACAACTCTTGTATATTCTTAGTTTGATGTGTGTGCTGTAATGCCCTGACTTCCAAACGTTGTTTAAGGCAGAGAAGGTTATTCTGACTCTGTTCATTCCGCTATTGATGTTCCTGTCTGGTCCACGGCCTGGTTAACTGTGCTTCCGAGAAATGTAAATGTTTCATTTCCTGTTTAATTGGCATTGGATTCAAAGTAGTCAATGGCATGGCCTCTGTCTTTATTAATATTGGTTACAGTACAACTCTTAAAATGCTCGCCAGCGAATACACATATTTGTTACAGACCCCAAATAAGCTATACATGTGTCCTATTTAGTTACTGTGACATAAAAAATGTGACATATTGTTGATCTTATAATAACTAGAGACATGTAATTTAATCTATTTATATCTCATAATTGTTGTGATATTGTATTTTCAAGACCAGCGCGAATTTCGAAACGCACTATTGTTTGTGAGTTGATCGCTTGGCTCTACCGTTCTTGCTGTGAGAAGCCACTCGCACAAAGTTAAGACTCGTGACGTTTCTTTGGTGGTAGGTTACAGTGGTTCTTCATGCATACTCATAAATACTTGAGAAGGTGGACAAGTATCATTCTGGCTGTAGTGCAATGAGAGACTCGTCAGCAAGCTCCCCACTATGGAGATCCCAGTGTCGTCTCCCACCTCGTTGGCAAGACTGCCGTTACGAAGGCTGTTTCAAGAAGCACGAACGATGACGTGGAGTAGTCTTGAGTTTGTTTCCCCTGACCCCGATACTACTCTTCCCTCCCACCTGACCCCGATGCTACTCTTCCTTCCCACCTGACCCCGATGCTACTCTTCCCTCCCACCTGACCCCGATGCTACTCTTCCTTCCCACCTGACCCCGATGCTACTCTTCCCTCCCACCTGACCCCGATGCTACTCTTCCTTCCCACCTGACCCCGATGCTACTCTTCCTTCCCACCTGACGCCGATACTACTCTTCCCTCCCACCTGACCCCGATGCTACTCTTCCCTCCCACCTGACCCAGATGCTACTCTCCCCTCCCACCTGACCCCGATACTACTCTTCCCTCCCACCTGTCCCAGATGCTACTCTCCCCTCCCACCTGACCCCGATACTACTCTTCCCTCCCACCTGACCCAGATGCTACTCTTCCCTCCCACCTGACCCCGATACTACTCTTCCCTCCCACCTGACCCCGATGCTACTCTTCCCTCCCACCTGACCCAGATACTACTCTTCCCTCCAACCTGACCCTGATGCTACTCTTCCCTCCCACCTGACCCCGATGCTACTATTCCCTCCCACCTGATCCCGATACTACTCTTCCCTCCCACCTGACCCTGATGCTACTATTCCCTCTCACCTGACCCCGATACTACTCTTCCCTCCCACCTCACCCTGATACTACTCTTCCCTCCCACCTTTTTCTTCTTCTTCTTCTTCTTCTTCTTCTTCGTTCGTTTTCAATCTCCCACTACTAAACCCTGAAAGGGTAAGTAGCAGAATATAGTCCAGAGAACGGAATGCGTTGTGTCGTAGTTTACAGCTTGGCTGCGATATTTGCACATTTCGGTCCAACACATTCGACTTCAGCAAGCATTTTTTGAGTACCGGGTTAGCATTCCCTCTTCGATCCCTTCTCCTTAGCCAGTCTGCCCTGCTGCAGCCTGTTATCCAGGATCACCGCGTGGAGGTGTAGAAGGGTCTTGGCAGCTATGTTTCGCTGGCCCTGGCGCTAGCAGTCAGCTATGGGTCGCTGACCACTGCAGCTCATGCACTGCTCAGCATCTTGATCCCTTCCATCGCACCTGACCCTGATGCTACTCTTCCCTCCCACCTGACCCTGATGCTACTATTCCCTCTCACCTGACCCCGATACTATTCTTCCCTCCCTCCCACCTGACCCTGATGCTACCATTCCCTCTCACCTGACCCCGATGCTACTCTTCCCTCCCACCTGACCCTGATGCTACTCTTCCCTCCCACCTGACCCTGATACTACTCTTCCCTCCCACCTGACCCTGATGCTACTCTTCCCTCCCACCTGACCCTGATGCTACTCTTCCCTCCCACCTGACCCTTTTGCTACTCTTCCCTCCCACCTGACCCTGATGCTACTCTTCCCTCCCACCTGACCCTGATGCTACTCTTCCCTCCCACCTGACCCTGATGCTACTCTTCCCTTCCACCTCACCCTGATGCTACTCTTCGCCCTGGACCTTTACAGTACAATTTCCCTCATAAACTTATGGGTGCGTCTACAGCTTCTCTAGCCACCATACAATTATTCCTTTGGTCGGGTATGGCCCAATTGTCACTCTGCGCGCCTCGTGATGCTGACAGACATGGAGAACATATTCTACTGTGTATGTGTTCTCCTCACATAGACACATGTCTGTGTGATTCATTTTAATTTGTTGTACAAATAATTGTTTCAGTCTTTAGTGGCCTACAGGACAAAGCAAGGTGGAGAAGAAAAACTTAAAAAGTAGGTCGAACTGGATAAGTCACACTCTGAGAAAGTCCCAAGCAAGTATCCTCAGGAAATCTGTTATTGAACACACAGGGAAAGAGACAAAAGACGGTCAACACTTGAAGAATGTACCTACAGGCTGATTGTAGACAAACAGAGATACGCGGAAGAGTTCTGGAGCAAATAGAATAGGTCGTCTGCTTGGTGAGGGTTGGTTGATACACCTCAAGGTGATAAGGGCGAAGACATGACGTATTTGCAGTTTGTATATTGTTACATGATCTCGTGTTGGTAAGGAGCAGTACATTTTCCTTTGTCAGAAGGGGAGGAAGACTAACGTCTGGTCAAGCAAAACAGACTGATCAGACATGTTAGCCAGGGTCAGGCAAAATATACTGGCCAAGACCCTCATCTTGGCTTCCACGTAGCCCTTCCTGGAAACGGGCTGTTTTTATGTCAGCGTGGCTAACGAGGTGAGCCATCGACATGATCCCCGGAGTAGTGAGAGACATGCAAATGAAGCCAAGCATAGCACAACCGCCTGGAGGACCCAGGTCCACCTTCATCAGCACGCTCGGGATGTGAGGAAAGCTACTACAACCCGCTACTTAACGTCCTTTTCACAAAAGAGTAAACCTAATCATTGTGAGCATTCGAAACAATCTATATCAGATCGTGGGTTGGATTTGTGCCATTTCTCTTTGAAGCCTGTTTTTGTCTGTGTCTCCATTTCTTCACGTCTTCAGTTTGAATTATTCATATTCTCTCTTTGACTGGTCTGTCTCTTAATTTCCATGTATCTTGCTAAGTGCACGAATTCATTGTATTTTCACTGTGTTTAAATTATAAATGATATGCATGAGTGCCTCTGCTAGCTGTCCAATTCGTGCAGTCGTGTCACGCTACAATTTGATGATTTGCTCTAAGTGAAGCATAGACTCACACTATAGTTGTTCCCTTTACATTAAGCCTGTATCCGAATATTTGCAGTGATCATTTCGTAGGAACTGTATAACATGATGAGGTTGTTAGCCTTTAGCATAACTATCTCTAGTCGTCATTTGCGACATATTTTGAAGGCTTCTGTGCTCTTATTTTATTAGAACACGTATTCCTCGGGTTACGCTACAGTTTACGAAGCTGTAAAATGGTGCGGAAGTATGTTAGTCAAGAAGGTAGCTGATTGCCCCGCATAAAAAAGAGACTACGTAAACTGTTATCTGTAATACTTCATCGGTAACGGCAATATCTACGATGAATGTCTGTGAAAAAATGGTATCTGACTATGATCTGAGTTAGGGAATGTAAGACAGCGAAGAAGGAAACTACCCCCCCCCCCCCTCCCCATGTATAATCATTGGGCCAGTTTATCTTCCTTAACTGGACGTACAGGGGACAGTCATATAATACGTACATGCTCAGCAGTTTGTTCGTTTTAGTCCACATGTACACAGTGTTGAAGCTTGTGCATGTGTTTATTTAGTCTGTTTCTTTTACATTCCCTTGATCTAAAAATAACTATGCATATCCAATCTATTCTTGTATACATTAATTGACCCACCTGCCTCCACTATTTCCTGTGACAATGCATTTCAAGAATTCACCAGTCTCTAGCAAAAAATATTTCCTGGTATCTAATCTAGACCTTTATTTAATTAATTTATGGCTGTGCCCTCCTGTTCTTGTAGGCTGTATTTGGATAAAAAACTTGTTATAGTCTAATTTATCCTTTCCTTTGATTATCTTTTAAATCACCTCGAATTATTCTCTTTTCTAGACACTGCAGGCCAATTTTTTTTTCTGTCCTTCCTCAAAACTATAATTCCGGAATCCCACTATCAGTTATGTCATTTTTCTTTGTATCCTTTCCAGCATGTTTATATCCCCTCTATGATAAGGACTCCACACCTGTAGACAGTACTCCATTCTAAGTCTAACTAATGCTTTATACAGTTTGACAATAACTTCCTTCCTCCTATGTTTAATATTTCTTTTGATCATACCGAACATTGCATTTGCCTTTTCTACTCCTACCTTGAATTGCTCACTTACCTAATCTGTAAGATATATTATTAACCCTAGGTCCTTTTCCTTTTCTTTGTAATATTGTTCTCGCCCATTTTGTAATTATGTTCCATCTTGGATCTACCCTCGTGGCTGACTGAACATTTATCTGCATTAAACCTCCATTTGCCAGTTCTCAGACCATTCCTGAATTTTGTCTTGTTCTTTTGTTGACCTGTACTTCTACAGTGGTGAATGCCCTTGTGCAGGTTCCAGCTCTGGTGTGAACTGGATATAGCTGGGAGGACGAGTTCCTGCTTAGTAGGCTAAGCCCGAGTGGCTTATTACTCCACTGCATTTGACAGGTGCCGCGAAGGGTGGTTAACTTATGTGCTAGTCCATCTTAATAAACTCAAACACCAGAGCACAGTAGACCCGCAGCCTGTTAGGCACCATCTATGCTGCTCTTAACAGACCACCTAACTATTGCCAGTGTTATGCCATGTCACACAGTTAGTCGCGTTTTACGATATGCTCTTTGTGGGGCAGTGGTGCTGTTCTTGTCTTTGTCATACACAACGACCCCAGTGGACCAGTATCCAGAATACAATGACCTCAATTCACCTCTCCAAATGTTTGTTCGCTGTCAACGACTAGTCGTACAGTAAATAATTTAAAATATAATTATCTAATCATTCATTCTTTCTGACCATTGTTCCCAATATTGGGGCCGTCTTGGGAATGGCCACATGTTCATAAAGTCATGTGGTCTGTGCATGTTAGGTTTTTGTTTTACCCTTTCAGGTCAAGCATGCTGGCCCAGACCTTACCTCATGTCCATGTCCTGAAAACAGGTTGTGTTACAGCAGCCTGAACAATGAGGTAGGAATCGACACTAATCCTTATAATGATAAATCGTCTCAAGTATGTATCGAGATGTAAAAAGAGTCATTGTAACGTACAACCAAAGAGATTCTTCTTCTTCTTCTTCGTATGCTGTCAAACGTCAACCTGTATTTTTTCGAAAAAAGCAGCGGTCATCCTGAGGCTGTCGGCACTGCCATAGAGCTTGTCTAGTGTTGCCACTGGTGATGGCCACATGTGCTTTCTCTGGTCCTCGTATATCGGGCAGTTTTGCAGCAGATGTTTAGCGGTCATTTTCCCGGTACCACAAGTACATTCGTCAGTGCCACATATCTTCAGTTTATTGAATAGGTGGTACCTCAGTCTGTTGTGGCCTGTGCGGAGTCTGAAGACCATGACCTGCTCTCTTCTGTTCAACTGGTAATAGGCATCATTTTTGTGTAGCCAGTATGTTCTGTTTCCCATTTGGCCATGTATCTGGCCCTAATAAGCCTTTTGGACTCTTCGTAGGTCACACTAGAATCTCAACCAAAGAAATGACGTTAGGAGTTGGATAACTCAGCGCAAGTCCCTTCCACAACAACATGATGAAGCTGCTAACCAACATTTCCGATGTAATTATTTCTCATTCTGTTTTCCTGATGACTTTTCTCACACATTTGTTTCTCATTTGCCTTGTATCATAAAGCAGAGTGCACAGAACTGTGCTTTTGCATTTTACAGCACATTGCATCTAACTTCAGCATCCATTTTGAATGTGTTCACTTCCCTATACAGGCACGACTCCGCTGAATCTGAACATATGCCTGTTTGAGTTGTTGCCAGTGTCACTAACCAAATCGCTACGCCAGCTCTTTTCATATATTTCATTTCTCTTTTCACATTGTAATTTTTCTCTTCAGTGCCTTGGATAATGCCCCATCATTATAAAACTAAAAAGTGAAGTATACTCAGCAGCATTGGCCACCGGCAGACGCTGCAGCAACTTCAGTTCCAAAGTCACTGCCCTGAGACAAGCAGCCGAAACCCTTATAAACCATAAGGAACAGGCAGAAAAGCAAGTGGTCATTCTCAGAGACGAGTGTTAACGGCTGTAAAAAAGCAGCAGAAAAATGAACTCAAGGCTCTGGCATACTACTCAAACACCTGTTCCAGTACTTAAAAAAAAGAATAGTCCAGTGAATGCCAGCTCCCATTCCAAACAACGAGGAGGTGGACAGACACACCAGGGAGGGAAGAATGCTGCAGCTGAGTGATAAAGAAATCACATACAATGAGACAATAGCAGCAATCGGGGCAATGTACAGTACAAAATGAAAAAAAGACCAACCTGGCTACATTGAAAACGATGCCTACCACAAACTTGCAAGGCGAGACCAGGTGATCATTCTCCGGCTACGCAAGGACACAACAGACTGAGATGTCATCTGTACAATAAGTTCAAAATTGGCACTACAGAACTTTGTGTCTGCGGCACAGCCCCTATGATGGCAGAACACATTTTGCAGTCCTGCCCACTGTATGCCACAAAAGAAGTAGCATTTGGCAACAGCCAGTGTCCTTCCCCGAAAAATGTATGGAAGTGCACAGAGCCTCAAGTCGACTGCTGCCTTCGTTAGAGATTGAAGTCAAGGTTTGCAGACGAACATAAAAGAAGGATAATGCCAAAATCTGGCACAGGTAGCAGAGAGCTGGTACAAATATAATATTCAACAGTTGCCGCTTTGTATTATAATGCCATCATCCAGACTTCTAACATAAGTTGACAAATGAGGTTTTCAAATGCATAAAGAGATGAATAATTGAAATGAACAAAAAAGTGATAATTGAAAATATTAATTTATCTGCTGTTCATTTCAGAAGTTTTCCTACCCTGAGGAAAGAATTAATGACATAAACACATGTGGTATTATATAACAGTGATATTAAAAAATGTAGATGTCCACACATGAGAATGTAGTTATTGCTAACAACACATACTGACAACTACCTGATTTCCCGACAAGGCCATGTGAAACATTTTGACCAAGACCTCATGTCATGCCCTCGTTGAGCTCCTGAAAATACTGTGCTACAGCAGTATAGCCAATGTAGTGGGGATCAACACTGTGATCCCCGTGGCAGGTTTGTTTATAATATGTTTCCAAATTAACTTAACTTAACGTCTTTATACTGGTTTAGAAGACTCTACAGAGTCTGTATACAACCAGTTTCTTGTAGGGTGGTTTAATAGAGCTAAGTAGACCACCAGTCAGTTAGGTGCCATCTATAGTTGCTCTTAACAAACCACCTGGAGGAAGGTACAAATAACTTTTGGGTAGATTTTTAGTTAGAATTTTGAATTTTGTCCAGAGAGCGGCTGCTAAGCCTAATTACCAGTATCCACTGTGGGGAATTATTGGGTTGAGGAATAAAGTTTGCTTACCCCCGCAGGGGATCGACTGGTCAAGTGGTTTAGATGTCGGTCATTGATCACAAGGATATGCATTCAAATCCTCGGTGAGGCATCGATTGTTTTTGCTTTCAGAGGTAAAATTAAACGCATTGTCTGTTTATTGTGTGGCGACTGCTTGGGCTAGAAGCCTTTATTCTTCCGTCATAAAAATCCTCCTGGTGAATCTCAGCAATTGAAATGTCACATGTTCACTCATTATTTGTATTTGTCTGAATAGTTAGAGACTTCTAATTGTATTCAGCCAAATAGTTAAAGGTCTCTATTTGTAGCTGGTCGAATAGATAAAAACCTCTATTTGTATTCAGCTGAATAGTTAAAGGCTTCTATTTGCATTTAGTCAAATAGTTAAAGGCTTCTATTTGTATTAAGCCTAACAGTCAAAGGCCTCTGTTTGTATTCAGTTGAATAGTAAAAACCCCTATTCGATGCATCCCTAATTTGAATCCACTCGTTAAGATTAGGAGACCGCGCACTTAACTGTATGACCACCAACTATTTGCGGAGAATGTAGAAAATTAAAGGCTACATCTTGTGTGGCAGGGTCAGGGTCACATGGATCCCGAAACAATGGGCCATTGAAAGCTAATTGTAACTGTCTTTATTCTGATTCAAATAGGTCACTCTGAACACTATTAGGGAAAAGGAGGCAACGAGAAAGAGAACTAGCCACCCCACCACATAAATAAGCTGTGGGCTCATGTCATGAGGGCTGAAACACTTCAGTCCTGACAGCAGTTTCTGCTATGGAACTACTGTTAGTTAGTAAAGTAAAGATCCAGATTTCACACCTGTATGGCATATTGGGAATATGGTGTTAGGCCCATAATTTTCATGACCCACGGCACACTAGGGGTGATGTGGTCATCATCGGCTGCCTTAACTTTCCAAGATTATACTTTACCATACACAAACATAAACAAGTAATTTGTATAGAAATATTCAAAAAGGCACAAAATATTTACAAAAATAAAGGTTATACATAAATATTAGAATACAACAGTGTACTCCTGACAACATGCTCACGAACAAATGTAGAATCCCTGAACAGAGTGCAGACCAATGCTCTACGCCTAACTAGTCGAGCAATGAGGTCAACGCCCACTGATGTGAGTGAAATACATGTGAATGTGAAACCACTTGAGATACGCAGAGACGTGGCCGCTATTGAAGCTTTTGAGAGGAGTAAAAGAATGAACAACGACCAGACCCATAAAAATTTTTGTCTGAAAATGGCAACAAAAGCAAAGAATATTACAAAAGTCAGTCCTCCACCACGCCAGTGAGATTAAAGACGGATATCACTTCCATGACAGAAGGAAAGAAAAAGAGAGTAATAAGAAATTGACAACCGCATATATGTCTAAAAATGTCAGAAATTGAAACGGAACTAAGAGATAATACAAGATATTCTGATCTAGTAAGTCTTATGACAGCTTCCCCGAGAGAACGATTGATTCCTACCCAGAAGAATGAATATATGTCTGTAATGATGGGTATGATTTTAAGGTCACCATTTAAACGGGATATGGAGTCTTCATAGAGTATCCAGACAGACATAACAACTGATGAGCTGTTTGATGCCTGTTAGGAGATGTTTACAATAAGGCAGAAATAACTACACACACAAACACACATACATATATATATATATATGAGGATCGCTGTGGTCTAGAGGTAAGGCACGTACCTCTCAAAGCGATGAACGGAAACGAAACGGTGGACGATCGAATCCCGCAACGTTTCAAGCGAGCCCTGGTCTCAAAAGAGTGGGACCAGAGTGCCTGCATCCTGAGTTGCCTCCAGTCGTCTTGAATTAAGTCTTGCCACTGGTCCAAGGTAGCTTGGGACAAGAGAGTGAGGTTGATGACTAGCAGCCTCTTCCTCACTATAATCCAAATACAGCACAGGTTACATCATCAAGACAAAACCGTCTGATGATACCGTCATCTTTGCTTGCGATGGCCAACTAACTTTATATATATATATATTTGTGTGTAATACTGTATATATACAAAATGTATACACATATAAAAAGACAACTTGCAAAAATCATGGAAGAAATGGCAGTAAAAGCCATAATCAGCAGCAAAAACCATGGAATATGTACTCATAAGATGCCATTCAAGACTACTCTTACCCAAGACGAGGACATCATAAAAAAGTCTGACACATTTCTCTTTCCATGAAAGTCTTGCATTGAGAAGATTGACAGGCCTATCAACTAATGATGTTCATCTGTCACTAAATCCTTCTTGATCTCCTTAGGTCTGCATTAAGTGCTCTTACCAGGTTCATATTTGGAACAATTGTTATCCTGCTTAGTGACTGATAAAATGCTCAGTGATCATCACTCCTGATGAGGTCTTTAATCAAATTAATCAAAATTTTTCAGCTCCCTGTGGAGGATAGGTCATTAGCAAGTACACACCAAGTCCTCATGTCCTGAGCCATCTGTTCCATGTCTGTTCCCGTCTTGCCAGTTTCATTTATGCTTGTCTCAAGCTCTCCTTTCCGTGTGTGTTTTGGTCTACATCTATTTTTCTTGCCTTGGGGATTCCAAGCAGAGATTGACTTGTAATGCTCCCTAATTCCTTAATGTGTGTCCTATCCAATGCCAGTGCCTTCTCTTTATATCAATATGTACTTTTTCCTTTGTTACTTTTAATGTTTTCCATGTTTCTGAGCCATACAATAGAATGGTCTTTATATTGGAGGTGAAGATTTTTATTTTTGTACTGGACTTAATACTTTTTAATTTCAATAAGGTCCCCAAAGGCAAAACCTCTCACTTTTTTGTATTTTTATTTTGTTATCTTTATCTGTAGCTCCTACTTTGTCTTTACGGGCAGCAACACACTCCCTCCACTTCTTAGGTCATTGATCAGTACGTGACAAAACACTAAGTGACTATCCCTCCTGAAGATGTCTTTACGGGCAGCAACAAACTCCCTCCACTTCTTAGGCCATTGATCAGTACATGACAAAACAGTAAGTGACTATCCCTCCTGAAGATGTCTTTACGGGCAGCAACAAACTCTCTCCACTTCTTAGGCCATTGATCAGTACATGACAAAACACTAAGTGACTATCCCTCCTGAAGATGTCTTTACGGGCAGCAACAAACTCCCTCCACTTCTTAGGCCATTGATCATGACATGACAAAACAGTAAGTGACTATCCCTCCTGAAGATGTCTTTACGTGCAGTAACAAAGTCCCTCCACTTCTTACACCCTTGATCAATGACTAACAAAGCTTGGGGAAAAATGTCCTCGATCCAACTGACGATTGGTGTGAAATAATACACCACTTTTTTTCCACTTCAAGTTTAAACAAAAGTATAAATGTATTTTCTTCCAGAAGTCAGGACATTCTGCTCTTCGTTAAACAAAGATAAGGTATGTACAGTGATTTATCGCAAAAATATGTGATGATTTTACATTTAGTTAGAAAAAACATAATTTTCTACTTCACATGCCTTCAGTAAAATGTGCATGCTGTGATGATTATTTCAACTAATTAGGTGAGACTTTAAGAGGCAAAAGAAATGGATTTATTTTTGTGACAAAATAATTACAAAGAGAAGTGTATTATAATCACTTGGATAACATACACACCAGACAACAGGAAACATAGACCAGACAACAGAAAACATTTACACCAAACAAAAGAAAACATATACAACAGAAAACATATTCAGCAAACAGGAAAGTTATGCACAAGACAACAGAAAATATATACACCAGACAACAGAAAACATATACACTGGTAGCAGAAAACAAACACACTAGGCAACAAAAAACATGTACACTGACAACAGATAACATATAGAACAGATAACATATACACCAGATAACAGAAAACATATATCCCAGATAATATAAAACATATACACTAGACAACAAAAAACATATCCACCAGAATACAATGTGATATCATAGGATTGGTGTCTGGCATATAGGCATACCCTGATTTATAATGCTCTTACCTACAGTGTTCTGATTGAAGGCACTCTGATCTACAGTGCTCCGATTTATGGCACTCTGATATTTGGTACTCTGATCTACAGTATTTAGCTATACATATCTACAGTGCTTAGCTACAGCACTTATTTCCTTGGCCTAGTCAAACTCTGCTACCTGATGCTATGAAGCTACGAATGTAAAACTTAGCTATAAATGTAAATACAATGCTTGACTATGTATAATATAAAAGACACATGTGAAATGTAGATTATGTAGCTACTAAACTAATGCTCAATGCTGTAACGTCCATTTTTTATAGAATAACCAAACAATCCTCACCTTGATCAGGCATAGGCTTGTATTCTTCCTTGTGTTATATAATGCATTCAATGGCCTCAGTTTACTAAACACATCTTCATTATTATATAAATCAAATGTAATACTACCACGTACTACAATATATATAAAAAGCTTGTGACAAAGTGACTTGCTCGTTAATTTGATTATAGTGAAGGAGAGTTGCGCACGCCAGCCTCACTCACTCGTCCTAAGCTACCCTTATTCAGTGGCAAGACATGGTCAAGATGGCTGAGGGCAGAAAAGGATGTAGACTTTCTTAGGGTTTTCTCCTGGCCTGGCCATGTAGTACACATGTCAGATCAATGTTTATAAAAAAAGCTGCTCTATGGTGAACTCCAAAATGGCAAGAGAACAAGCGGTCGGCAGCAGAAAAGGTTCAAGGACACACTCATGAGATCACTTGGAAAGAATAGCCACCAATCGCACAGATTAGCGCAGCACTATTGCTGAGGGTGTTCAGAGACATGAGGCATATCAAGAATGGATGAGACTATCCGGAGACGATTGCTCCACAAGTTCACATCAACCCTTCTTTAACCCTGGTGGAAGGAGGTGTCTTATTTCCTTGTATTAAGTGCAACAGACAATTCCTGACTTCGATTTGCCTATTTAGCCATCTTCAAACTCATGCGAACAATGAATGCTGACAAAGTGGCCCTTATCGATTATGACGGATGAACAACACAATATTTAACAAAATTATAACATTTAGTACTTTAACAAACTATTCATTAATAAAACTTTATTAATAGTGCTTGGCACAAAACCCACCCATGGATCTCTAGCCTCCCTACTACAAATCAAACAGAAAAAGCCTAAATGACTGCAGCCGAAATTACATACTTTACTGAATATTTTACATTTGTCAGTCCCCATAAGCAGAAGACACAAATATTTTAAGCAAAGTGAAATTCATGTGCCTTTCACGTCGTCTCTTTAGGACTAGTGTTATTGTGCACCTAATAAATTCAAGTGCAATCATGTTTTCAGGTTTTCACTGACATGTAAAGAAAAAGACAGTGGGTTGGTTTATGGTAATTTTGTATTTATGGTGGTGGTCCAGCACCAAACCTGTTGCTATAGTCCAGTACACTTGTAAATGTTTTCACAGTACTTATGATATATTTGTCTTTGCTGTTGTCATTAAAGTAAATTGACATTTTAAAAATATCCTTCAATGTGTAATATCTTTAGAAGAAATCCATTGTTTCATTCAGGAATTGATATATTAGCTAATTTCTGCTACATGTGAGTGAAAGTTTGTGATTTACTTGATAAGAGAAACTATGATACTCATCTCTTTTACATCAATCAACACCCTTACGTATCAAAAATCTGTATTTCATTTTATTGGTTATACAGCCTGTGTACACACTATTAAGGCTGTTTTCACTTGAGTTTCAAAAGTTTCCTATTCTCTTTGGCCACACCATTAGATGGGTCCAGCTGTAGGGATCGATCGTAGCAGGCCTCAGCTTCTTTGTACTTGCCCCATCTATGGTACAGCACACCTGGAGACAGGTAGAAACCAGAGAGGTTGCAATAAAGAGAACTATTTTCTTCTGCTTTGTACACCATTCAGACGACAACTTGAATATATCTAAAGAAGATGTCAGTCCCATGGCAACAATTGTCGTCAGGGAGGAAGATAACTCTTCATGTACTAAGCTGCAGCCTATGTGAGGTGGGATGATCAATTCCCTTGCTTGCTGTTTTTACCTACCCCAACTAATTTGTCAGGTACCCATTTACCGCTGGGTCGACTGGAGGAGTAGTTGTACCAGGCACAAACCACGACCCTAGCACGCTGAAATGCCAGTCTAGTAGGCCAGCTCACTGTCGGCTAGGCTACATGCTCCACATATATAAATAAAGCAGTGGCCATACTCAGGTTATTGGTAATAGCAGTTGCTAATCGCAAGCAAAGATGGTGACAGCATCAGACCTGAAATGCGAGAACTAATTTCATATGACTGTAAAGCCCTATTCTGCCACATAAGGGACACATATGTACTAGAATCTATCGTGGAGTCATCATGTGTTCTGTTCTTCTGGGCAGTTCACTTACTCTCAACCTCAGCAATGATATTTTACTTGGTGAACTGAGCACCTTGTGTGATGTTCCCACCCCAGGTGGAGCGATTTTGTGCAATCGCCTCCAAAGAAGTGAGATCAATGCTGAAACTCTTCAGAGACATTTTAAAATCATTTTGGTTGCGTTACTTCTGTCCCATCGAT
The DNA here is from genome assembly GCA_036924085.1 of Ariolimax columbianus. Classification (NCBI taxonomy): domain Eukaryota; kingdom Metazoa; phylum Mollusca; class Gastropoda; order Stylommatophora; family Arionidae; genus Ariolimax; species Ariolimax columbianus. Next base: position 23,678,894 of record JAVGWX010000014.1, on the reverse strand, counting down.
GAGCATTAGCCTGTTCTCAGCTCCCTATACAGCAGCTGCTTTGGAAAGTGCGTATCAAACATGGCAGCAACATGCCTCATCCACTTATCTGCGCTCTTTATAAGGATGTTCAACACTTTCGATCTATTCTAATTCCCTGGCATGTCCGCTATATCCATGTTTCACATTCACACAGAAGAGTGGTTTGCACTACAGCAATGATATACTTTTAACTTGGTGGCAATACTGATTCTTAGACTGTTCCCCACATTTGATTGCTACCTTCTAAATGCAGCGCATTCCTTGGCAATTCTGATGTTGACCTCAGAATCTACATTTATTAGTCTGATAAGGGTAGTGCCTAGGTAAAGCCTCTGACTGCTTGGAGACATTGATTTTGTAGTGATATTAGTATCTCCATAGAGCTTCTCATACTTGTATGACATTCTAGGGGAGGAAGACTAATGTCTGGTCAGGCAAAACATACTGATCAGACACGTTAGTCATGGTCAGACAAAACATACTGATCCGACATGTTAGTCAGGGTCAGACAAAACACACTGATTAGACATGTTAGTCAGGGTCAGACAAAACATACTGATTAGACATGTTAGTCAGGGTAAGACAAAACATACTGATCAGACATGTTAGTCAGGGTCAGACAAAACACACTGATTAGACATGTCAGTCAGTGTCAGGCAAAACATACTGATCAGACATGTTAGTCAGGGTCAGGCAAAACATACTGATTAGACATGTTAGTCAGGGTCAGACAAAACACACTGATTAGACATGTTAGTCAGGGTAAGACAAAACATACTGATCAGACATGTTAGTCAGTGTCAGACAAAACACACTGATTAGACATGTCAGTCAGTGTCAGGCAAAACATACTGATCAGACATGTTAGTCAGGGTCAGGCAAAACATACTGATCAGACATGTTAGTCAGGGTAAGACAAAACATACTGATCAGACATGTTAGTCAGGGTCAGACAAAACACACTGATTAGACATGTCAGTCAGTGTCAGGCAAAACATACTGATTAGACATGTTAGTCAGGGTAAGACAAAATATACTGATCATACATGTTAGTCAGGGTCAGTCAAAATATACTGATCAGACATGTCAGGCAAAACATACTGATCAGACATGTCAGTCAAGGTCAGGCAAAACATACTGGCCCAAACCACCCCCTTGACTTCACTGTAGTCCTTCCCGGAAACGGGCTGTCCTTCTTGGCAGTCTGGCTAACGAGGTGGGGATTGACGTGATTCCCACAGTAGTGATTGTCACGCGGTGGAAGCCAAGCATAGCCCAACCGCCTGGAGGAACTCTGTTCGCCTTCATCAGCACACTCGAGATGTGAGGAAAGTTACTGCAACCCACCACTTAACTTCCCTTTCAAGGTGCACAAAAGAGTAACCTATTCATTGTGGGCATTCACAACAACAACATATGACATGCTAGTAGGTTACAGTGGTCAAATACTTCTCAACTCAGGTACCACAGGAAGTAGTGTCTGGGTCTTGGGGAAACATACTGACAAAGATCCCACCTCTTGTTAGTAGTCGGGCCAATGAGGTGGGGATCGATAATATGATCCTCAAAGTTGTGGGCCTACTGAGAACCCTCCCATTGCAAAAAAGCCAGGAGAACTCATGCAAGCGTCCTTCTTGTATGCCTCTGGTCATATGAAGAGAAACTGTAACCTGTTACCAAAGGAACATCATCAAGAGTGAAGACCTTGACAGGAGAAACTGTGAACAACACCTCAGGTACCATTGTAGCGTTATTTAAGAAACGTTTATATTATACATTTTGTAAACATTGATCAGAACATGAGACTTACCCAAGTTGAGGTGGGTGTTAGAATTCTGTGGATTTACATGGATAGCTGCCAGGAACCACTTCTCACTCTCAGCAAACTTATCCTGTTTTCCGTAGCAGCTGGCTAGAGTGTACATGATGGCATGGTTGTCAGGCAGGACTTTGAGTGCGGCAAGTGCTAGTTTGATAGCTTGGTCATACATTTCTGTAAGAGAAACACAATCAAAACCTTGAGCTTCCGGTGGAGAATATGAGACAGAACAGAAATTCTGAATGCCATTAATGCTTTATCTGTACTGCAAACTTTCCCACACTTGAGGAATGAATTAAGCAAGGCAGCTGTCAGAAAGTGAACTATGCTTTAGTGGTTACCGTTCCACTGCAACTTACTGGGGAACAATAAGGCAGCTGCCAGAAAGCGAACTGTGCTTCGGTAGTTACAATTCCACTGTATTTTACTGGGGAACAATAAGGCAGATTGGCTTGTAAAAGAAGACATTGAGCGAAAAAACTGATAGTGGGATTTCAGAATTACATGAGGAAAGACCCAGAAAACCAATGTGTCTGGAAAAGAGATGAATTCGAGGCGACTTTATACAGGTTTAATAATCAACGGAAAGGATACATAAGACTATAACAAGTGTTTCAAAATACAGCCACCTACAAGAACAAGAAAGCACAGCTACAAATTAATTAAAGAAAGGTCCAGATTAGATATTAGGAAATCCTTTTTAGTCAGAGAGTGGAGAATGCTTGAAATGCATTGCCACAGGAAGCAGCGGAGTCAGGATCAATTAATGCATTAAAGAATAGATTGGATGCGTTTAGGTTGTTTTTTTTTTAGATCAAGTGGATGTAAAAGAAACTGATTGTAAACAGACTCTGCAGAGTCTTCTAAACCAGTATAAAAATGTTGTTAAGAAATCACAGAATTTGAACAGAAGAGAGTTATCCAGGCTAACAGAACAAAATCAACAACAAATGACGACTTTATCCCCCTTCACCGGCAGGGACAGATCACCATTCTTCAACTTGAGTCAGGACACAACAGACTTAACAAACACATGTACAAGCTCTGACTGTCTGCTTCACCACTGTGTACATGTGGACTAAATGAACAAACAACTGAGCATGTATTTAAGGAGTGTCCTATGTGCATCCAGTTAAAGAAGATACACTGACCCAGCCATTCAACACTAAAAATAAATGTGGCTAGTGGCATGACTCATAACTGAAACAATCTGCTTGTGTTAAGATTCATCATGTGTAAAAAGTGACATGGTTCACAGCCTAAAAAGATCAGACATGGTAAGATTCATGTGTAAAAAGTGACATGGCTCACAATCGAAACCTCCTTGTGTTCAGATTCATGTGTAAAACATGACATAGCCCACAAGTAAAACAACATCTTTGTGTTCAGATTCATGTGTAACAAGTGACATGGCTCACAATTGAAACCTCCTTGTGTTCAGATTCATGTGTAAAACATGACATAGCTCACAAGTAAAACAACATCTTTGTGTTCAGATTCATTTTGATTCATGAGAAGCTAATTCACTACAATAATCTGTGCTGAAATTGGATGCACTGGGCCATTATGATTTAAAATTAATTATTAGAGAGTGCCTCCTTTCCTGATATATTTTAGCGAGATCATTGAATCAAGCAAGTTGATCACCACCATTTTGCTTCCCACATGTGCACGCTTCATGCCTGTCCTGTTCTCAAAATCATCTCAATATTTCAGACTTTTTCTTTGCTATACTGAAATTAAGGTATACTTCATTTTAGAAAAAATGTCATAACCATAAAATGAAAACCTATTCTGTAGTGTTCACACGCTACAGAATAGGTTTTCATTTTATGGTTATGCAGAAACAAACAGCCTTTAATCCTTAGCCCTATAAATCCTCCTGGTGGATCCCAGTAATTAGAATAAACTTTGTGGTGTTAGTTTTAAACAATAGCCACCACAGTTTTCAGCAACTTGTGGTGTCTGCTTGGAATGCATTGCCAGGGGAGGTAGTGGAGGCAGGGACAGTTAATGCATTTAAGAATAAACTGGATGCGCATAGCTTTTAGAGAGCAAGGTGATGTAAATGTAACTGGTTGTATACAGACTCTGCAGGGTCTTCTAAACCAGTATTAAGACGTTAAGTTAAGTTAACTAGCACTCTGGTGAATCAACAGCCATCAACAATCATGGCAATTCTCTCCAACAACAAAATTATTATGACACCTTGGTCTCAGATAATGAAGGTCGGAACTGTTTTTGCATTAAATATCTGTAATTTTACAGTGCATTGTTTTGTTTTTCAGATCTGGGTTTTTAATAAACATTATTTTAGATTTTTATATGCACTGAGAAGTATCGGGGCCTGCTTTATTGAGATATTTGCTTTATTGCTGCTGTCTGGAATTGAATCCACAATATCTCAGAAGCATGCCTGTACAATGCACTCTGTCTTAGAAAACAAGAGGAGCACAATTCAAACACAAAATCGTGACACACAATGAAAATGAAAGCCATATAGTCCTGCTTACAGATGCTCTCGCCGTAGTCACAGCGCTAAAAAGCCAGAAAAACACTGAGCTTAATGACTTAAGAGCAGCACTCTGCAAACTGTGCCAGCAGTCCGCACCAAAAAGGGTAGTGGTACAGTGGGTCCCATCACACTGCAACATCCAAGGCAACAAGGAGGCAGACAGACTGGCAAAAGAAGGTGCAAGACTACCACAAACAGATACCAGTATGACGTACGAAGAGTCAAAACGGCTTATCAAAGCCAGATACATGACCAAATGGGAAACCGAACATACTGGTTACACCAAAAACGATGCCTATTACCAGTTGAACCGAAGAGAGCAGGTCGTTGTCTTCAGACTTCGCACTGGCCACAATAGACTGAGGTACCAGCTATTCAACAAATTGAAGATAGGGTGTACCGACGAATGCCCGTGCAGTACTGGTAAAATGACCGCTGAACATCTGCTGCAGAACTGCCCGACATACGAGGATCAGAGAGAGCAGATGTGGCCATCACCAGTGGAACTGCAAGACAAGCTCTATGGCAGTGGCGACAGCTTCAGGATGACCGCCGCTTTTTTCGAAAAAATAATGGTTACTGTCTGACTGCGTACGCAGAAGAAGAAGAAGAAAACACAAAATCAGAAACACAAAAACAAGAGAACATTAAAAGCCAAATCTTACTCAAGCTGTCCAAGAGGATTATAGCATTGTACCATGAGTTCCAGTGAGTTGGCTTGAGAATGGTTGCGTTGCGGAAAGCATCCAGAGCTTCCTGTGATCTACCAATGTCTATATACTGGAGATTAAATAGATAAAAAACATATTTATTCTAGCAATAGAAGTTAAGGATGATGGTAGTAAGGTCAGGTGAAACAAACTAAGCAAGACAGCATCTGACATTAGGATGAGCTGAAATATACTGAAAAAGGCTGCATCTGACATCCGCATGAGGTGAAATATACTGAAAAAGGCTGCATCTGACATCCGCATGAGGTGAAATATACTGAAAAAGGCTGCATCTGACATCCGCATGAGGTGAAATATACTGAAAAAGGCTGCATCTGACATCCGCATGAGGTGAAATATACTGAAAAAGGCTGCATCTGACATCCGCATGAGGTGAAATATACTGAAAAAGGCTGCATCTGACATCCGCATGAGGTGAAATATGATGACCAACACCATACTTCACAACAAGGGGTAAGAGGGGGTAAATCATGTTGACCAAGACCCCCCACCCCACATCAAGGGGAGGTGAAGCATACTGACCAAGACCCTACCTCCCATCATTGGAGCCAGGTACAACATACTGACCAAGACCCCACCTTACAATCAGAGCCAGGTGCAACATACTGACCAAGACTGCACCTGACATCGGTATGAGGTGAAATATGATGAGCAACACCATACTTCATGTCAGGGTCATGTGAAAGAAACTGACCAAGAACTTCACCTCACAACATGGGGTCAGGTCATCCTATAACCAGTGAGGTCGTTGGGGCACACATGAAGACATCCTCAAAACTCCACGCCATCCCTCTCTGTCAGATGCCGCTGCCTCTTCTGGTCGAAGACTGGTCCATTCTTTTATGTTGTCCTCCCATCTCTTTTTGGGCCAGCCTCTTCGTTGTCTGCCACGCACCTTCCCATGGAGGATTGTGTTTGCAAGACCATTTGATCTCGATATGTGACCGTACCAAGTGAGTTTCCTTCTTTTGACAGTTGCCAAGAGATCTTTGAAAGGCCCTATAGCCGTTATAATTCTATTTCGTATTTCCTCGTTTGTAACTCGATCTTTGTACGTGACGTTTAAAAGTTTTCGGAAACATAACATCTCCAAGGCCTGTATCCTTCGTTGAAGGTCAGCTGTAACTGTCCATGACTCACACGCATAGAGGAATATTGACAGGACCAGTGTTCGCATTAATCTGATTTTCGTGCGTAGTGCTAACCAACAAGGGGTAAGAGGGGGTAAATCATGCTGACCAAGACCCCCACCCCACATCAAGGGGAGGTGAAGCATACTGACCAAGACCCTACCTCCCATCATCGGAGCCAGGTACTACATACTGACCAAGACCCCCACCTCATATTCAAGTATGATAAAACATTTGCCTGGAGAAACAAGTCTGCATTATTGAGAAAGAACCCATTGTTCCTACACTAAGACAATGTAACTGCCTACACATCTTTGCTTACTCTGGAAGATTTGGCAAAAATAAAGACATATGAGCTCCTCCAGCCACTTTACTCACCTGACCTGGCCCCAACCACCCCACCCATCTGACGCCAGCCACCCACCCACCTGACCTGGCCCCAGCCACCCCACCCACCTGACCCCATCCACCCCACCTGACCTGGCCCCAGCCACCCCACCTACAAGACCTGGTCCCATCCACCCCACCCTTCTAACCTGGCCCCAGCCACCCCACCCACCTGACCTGGCTGCAGCCATCCCACCTGACCTGGCCCCAGCTACCCCACCCCCAAGTCCTGGATCCATTCACCCAACCCACCTGACCTCATCCACCCTACCCAGCTGACCACAGCCACCCCACCCACCTGACACCATCCACCCCAACTGACCTGGCCCCAGCCACCCCACCCACAAGACCTGGTCCCATCCACCCCACCCACCTGACCTGGCCCCAGCCACCCCATCTGACCTGGCCCCAGCATACTATATTATATTTCTCAAACTGAAATCCAGCTTGAACGAACCACACTTTCAGACTACTGAAGATATTAAGAACGATCTGCAGAAAGATCTTCACATGGTCCCCAAAAATGCTTCCAGAAGCAGAAACACTATTGGAAACAACTTCTAAGGCTGACTAGATTTCAGGTAAGACTGAAAATGTTTTACAAAAAAGTTCTCGCACCTTTTGAACAGACCTTGTATATAACATACATGGCACTGTTCCCACTATCAGTAGAGTTTCAACATTTCTCACTGTTTCTTCTAGTGATTCTGACCTCTTTGCATCTCTTCCAATGACCTTGATCCATCACTGTATACTGTATATTCTAGTGACTCTGACCTCCATCTTCTAGTGATCCTGACCTCTATCTGCTACAGACCCTGACCTTTCACTGTGTCTTCTAGTGATCCTCACCTCTCATTGTCCTTTCTAGTGACTTTGACCTCTCACTGTCTCTTCTAGTGACCCTGACCTCTCACTGTCTCTTCTAGTGACCATGACCCCACTCTGTCTCTTCCAGTTGTCCTGGTCTTTCTATTTATTCTAGTGATACTGAACTCTCTACATCTCTTCTAGTGACCCTGACCTCTCTTTACTAGTGACCCTGATCTCTGTCTCTTCTGGTAACCCTGATCTCACTCTATTTATTCTAGTAACACTGACCACTCTGCATCTCCTCTAGTGACAGGCCTCTTCTAGTGGCCTTGATCTCTTCTAGTGACCATGACCTATTTCTTTTAGTGATCCTGACCTTTCTCTCTTTCTTCTAGTGACTCCAATCTCTCTCTGTCTCTTATAGTTATCCTGACCTCTCTATCTCTTCAAGTGACCTTGTCATCTCTTCATCCCAGTTGACATGTGATCTTTTGTCTGTCTGTCTTGGTCAAAGTCTATGTCTGACATGGAAAATAGATAACAGAAAGTTGGTGTGTATGCACTGTTGCTCATTTGTCTTCTGTATGTTCTGTTTGGAGGACGTGCATGGTGGTGAAGTGATAAGTGACATGGCTCACAACCTAAACTATCCAGGTTTGGATTCTTGAAGCAACATAGTCATATCATTATAGAAAGTATGCTGGACTAGGTCATTAATCACCAAACACAGAACATCAACTCCTGATAAAAAGGCAAACGCAAAAAAAAACAATAACTCAATTAAAACTTTTGTATAAATTAATCTTGTGTCTCCAGTTGAGACAAATTTGACCCAGCTAACTTACCAAATTACCCAGATTATAGTAGCAATCTGGATAATTCCGTCTGCATCTCAGTCCTTGTTTGTAACTAAACTCCGCTTCCTGGTTCTTCTTCAAGGATGCTTTGACGATGCCACGGTTCATCCAGGCAGCTGCAAAATCTGGCCTGAGAAAAAGTGCATATTGATGATGATCATTTGCCTTCTCGTTCCAAGTGAAGAATAGGGTCACCACCACAACTGGCCCCCTTTTTTTTACAGGTAGCCTGTATGCAAACATTTGCAGTGGTTGTTGTTGTTTGTGAATGCCCATAATGAGTAGGTTACTCTTTGGTGCGCCCTAAAAAAGAAGCTTTATGGTGGGTTGCAGTAGCTTTCCCCACATCCTGATCATGCTGATGAAGGTGGACCGAAGTCCTCCAGGCAGTTGTGCTATGCTTGGCTTCATCTGCATGTCCGTCACTACTATGGGGATCACGTCGATCCCTCACCTCGTTGGCCAGGCTGCCATGAAAACAACCCATTTCCAGGGAGGGCTACTAGAAAGTCGAGGTGATAGTCTTGTCCAGTATGTTTTGCCTGACGCTGACTAACATGTCTGATCAGTATATTTTACCTGATCAGATGTTAGTCTTCCTCCCCATTTGCAGTGATAGTTTTAATAGCAATGATTTTACTTCCTTGAGGTTGCTAGCCCCAAGCACAAACTTCTTTAGTCATCTTTTACGGCATGCTTGGAAGTGTACAGTGGTTCTTTGTTCGGGTCTGAAAGTCTTCATCAAGGATAGAACAAACAACAACAAATCATTTATATGGCGATCCATTTTACCACATCTCCCCGCAAATCCAGTTATGATTTCTTGCCTGCAGACACTGCTGTCAGGGATCAAGTGTTAAGAGACTTCATTGTATAAGGCATTTGCTTTTTATGAGGTGTTCATTCATCATCATTAAAACTTTTCAGCTCCCTGTGGATCACAGATCTTCAACAAATACATGCCAAATCCTCCTGTCCTGGGCCATCCATTCCAACTCCATCTATGTCTTCCTGATTTCCTTTGTTTATTTCGACCTTTCTTCTTCAGCACTACAGATTCCTTGTGACTTCCTCTGAATCAGTATTGTTAGCCCTCTTGACAATACCTTCTTCTGTCTTTGATAGTTAAGTTACACATTTCATTTATTTGACATGTCCATATCTGTTGAAGTTTTTGTGGCTTAAAATGTATACAGGATGATGTAGGCAGGCCCTTGGCCAACCCTCTTTAGTCACCTCTTATAACATGCATGCCAAATGTACTATTCTTTGCTCCTCTTTTGGGCCAAAGCAACAATGAGGTGTCCTTCCAGTTTCCTGAAATTAAACAGGTACCCATTTCTAGCTGGGCTGACTGGAGCATGTCACTAGCAAGGATCAAACTAGACACTTTTGTTATCAGAGGCAAGCATTCTACCACTTAGACAATCTGGTTCAGTTAATGTGACTGTTACAGCGCAGTCTGATCTATACTTATTAATGATATTATCACTTTGTTTAACATTTGTTGTCTATAAGCCTGCACTTAGCAGTTGTTATATGGTACTAATTTACTTCCCCTGTCCAAGCACCATGTCATACAGTATGCATCCAGTGTCCAGTGACATGGCTTGCCTTATCATTTGCCTCCAGCATGTCGCACCTATTGCATGTTTCCTGGAGGTTGGGGTTGGTCATCAGGTGGTCTGGATCCTGTATTGTGCCACAGTCACATGTGTTATCATCTGTGTATCTCCATCTGTGTATCCCCATCTCTCCATATTCCTCTTGCACCAGAGTCTGTTTTGTGACTTCCATGTTGTGTATAGTAGATGATGTCCGAGGGCAGGTTCCTCCCAAAGTTGGATCTCTTGGGTCTGCATCAATTTATGCCATCTCTCGATCTAGTGACTTTCAGGGCTTGTCTGTATTGGCTTTGATCATTTTAGAAAGCAATGCCTGGATTTGAGTCTTGTGTTCTGTACCTGATGTTCAAACAATGAGTGTCTTGGGTCATGCTCCTGTTTTTCTCATTTCATTTCTGCTGAGACGCTACTTCGGATCTTCGGTGGTGCTATGTCAATTGTTGGGTATATATTTTACCAATGGGATGGGTTTCAGGCACCCTGATACTATCTGGCCCATCTCATTTATTGATGTATCAACTAGTTTGGGCAGAATTTTTCCAGACTGGTGTGGAGTATTCAGCTATGGAAAAACATAGGGAAAGTTCTGATGTCAGAAGAGCTGATGGCTGAGCTATCCATGTTGTGCTAGTCAGTTTTTGGATATTATTTCTTGTGTGTATCTTATGCTTTGTTTTTGGACAGTCTGTCATGTGTGGTCTAACTTCATGCCTAGATGTTATATGGTAAGCTCTGGAAAGGCAAGCAAACGATGACTTGACACAAAAAGAGACACAAAGACTGAAAATATCTTTGAACAGTTTCTTCATTGATGTCACCTCCTGGGAGATGTTTGTTTCGGATGGCTGAGCCTTGTGCACTGCCATCACATACAGCAAGAAGAGAATCATCGCTGTGACACCAAATAAAGTGAGCTGTCTGAGAGGACAGAATACTGATCACTTGTGCCTCACGTGCGGTAAGCCTTGTCATGCTCAGGTCAGATTGTACGGACATATGTGATCATATTAGACTATACAATACGTACACTGTCATTATCTTCGCTTGCAATGACAACAGCTACTATAATTTGTCATCTTACAATTCCCAGTAAAACCTTTTTTCCCTCCTTGATTTATGAATCATACATGAGGTATTGTTTCTAGAAGTTATTGGTAAAAAAAATGGCTACTCCTCACTCCACAGGCTTTTGGTCTGTGTTGTTATTTATGGAAGCCACATGTACTGAGTTCATTTTGGGAACAAAGAGTGACATCAGGGTCAGGTGAAACATACTGAACAAGACAGGGTCGCCACTTGAAGGTGGAGCAGGGTTTTGGTCAGTTGTTCTTCGCTGATATTGATGCAAGCAGCCAGCTAAGAGTCACTGTACTGCACCCTCACCCCCAAATGTGTACCTAAGCTGTAAAAGTGGCAGATTACAATAGCAATGTTTTAATATAATGAGTAACCACACAGTAAAACTAATTATTAAGAATAATACCAGGGAAATCTGGATGAACAATGGTCAGAACAACGGGTCGCAGTGTATTAAGCAAAATGTCACAGCGAAAAAGTAATGATGTTTATGTAAACAAACTACATAGAAGAGATCGAAGTTGTCAATATCAGAGTCAATAGTCACTTGAACCACATCAATCCCCAGCACCTGCCTTTGTGCAGACATTACTCACCCTGGAAAAACAGTTGTTGTTTCGAATACCCACAATGAGTAGGTGTACTCTTTTGTGAAAAGGACGTTAAGTGATGGGTTGCAGTAGCTTTCCTCACATCCCGAGCGTGCTGATGAAGGTGGACCGGGGTCCTCCAGGTGATTCTGATATGCTTGACTTCATCAGCATGTTGCTCAGTACTACAGAGATCATGTCAATCTCTCACCTCGTTAGCCAGGCTGCCATGAAAACATCCTGTTTCCAGGGAGGGCTACGAGGAAGTCAAGTGTCTGATCAGTATATTTTGCCTGGCCAGACATTAATCTTCCTACCCTGATATAACCTATTCATTGAGTGGAAGGCGCTTGCGGACATGAGAAAAAGATTCTTACAAGTACTGCCAACAATTGCTAAAACATTTTACGGAGCAGTGAAACAGCTGGAGAAAACATGTACCTATATAAGAATGGCACTGGACTGCCAAGAGCAGGCTTGCTCAGCAACTATGGGATGATAACAGCAACAAAAACATATGATGAGATTGCTAGCCACCTTTACCACACGCTTGGAAGGTTACACTGGAGATTTGTAAAACCTAGGGTACCACTCGGGTTAAAGAAACCTTTTAGGCGGACAGATTTGTTTGATAAGATAAATATGATCAAACTTACGATATTGAAACAGCTTTGTCTAACAGCATCTCTGCCTCTACCACATTGCCTTGATCCTTTAGGATGTTAGCCAGGTTGTTCATGGCCTGATCATAAAGAGGGTTCAGCCTATGAAAGAGAAGTGCAAGAACAGAGTACAAAGTTGATTAAATTAGGGTTATTGTAGAAGCTACTTTCAATAACCACCTAAGGAGACGGCTTGGGCTCACTCCCCAATCACAGCACCGGCCATTATACTGAGGAAGCAAGCCCTTAGAAAATGCAGGAGGATGCAGACCCTTATATAAAATACATGCCACCAACAGCCGCAAAATAAAAACATAGTGCAACGCACACTGCCCTGTGGAATAGGGAAATAAGGTGTACAAACAAACAGAAAGTAACCACCTCAAGAGTCATGGGCCCAATAGAAGGGCTGACATTGAGTCACAGAAATGTTCGCTTGCTCCTCTGATGATCAGCATCAGTTTGAGCTGCAGAATAGATTGAACTTCCTCATGGGGGTGCCCTTAGTGGCATGGTATTAACATATTTCATACCTTTGCGTAGGTTCTCTGGTACATTTATCTTTTTGCTCTCTCCGTTTTCTCCTTTGTCTTCCACCTCTTTCCATATCTCTCTCTTATTATGTTTACACAATTCTTTCTTTCTGTGATATATATATAGTTGGTTTTCATGCTCATTATTTGATGTATTATGTATATTTTTATTTTTGTGTACATATTAAAGTGTGTACTTATCCCTTTTTATTCATTTTATATTTTAGTAGCTCCAGCTGACTGAACTACCGTAGCAGATGGTGCAAGGGGTCTGCACTAACTATACTGTCACTTCAAACAAATAAACTATAACACTAATTGAAATTAAAACACAACAATGAAAATTTTATTTCTACCTGTTCACAACTGACTTTCCAATCTTCACTCTCAACACAAAACCTGGCTGGCTGTATAAATATGAACTAAACTAAACTAAACTTGATTATAAACTACCACTTGATGAACAGTTACTTGAAAGTCGAACTGTAATTTGATAAACGAACGGTTACTTGATAAACGAGCGGTTACTTTATAGTCGAACTGTAACTAGATAAATGAACAGTTACTTGATAGTGGAACTGTAACTTTAGACAAACTGTAATTTGATAAATGAACAGTTACTTGATAGTGGAACTGTAACTTTAGACAAACTGTAATTTGATAAATGAACAGTTACTTGATAGTGGAACTGTAACTTTAGACAAACTGTAATTTGATAGACAAACTGTAACTTTAGACAAACTGTACTTTGATCAACGAACTGTAATTTGATAGACAAGCCGTTATGTGGGTTGCCACAGAATGGAGGATTCGTGTCTGTTCTGCAACCCAGGGGATTTTGTCTGTGGTCCTATTATCCTCATTGTCTGTGGCTTGTAGTGATTGTTGAAGCGCTGGATCGCTGCGCTAATCGAATATCTCTGTAGTTAGACGCTGGATTCTCTGAGAGGTGTTATGCAAGGTTACGTAGTTTTTAACCTCTGCGTGGCTTGGAAACCAACGCTAAGCATTCCAAACAATCTGATATCCAGATTTGAGTACATCTGTACTGGCTAGCGTGGTTAGTTTTAATCCTATAATAAGCAATAAATGGCTGTTGACTATAAAGGATCCCACCCTTTCTGACTTTAATAAAACATGTCTAAAATACTATCCCTAATAAATATCTACACCGTTAAGATATGTTATAATTTGCTTGTAAACATAATGAGAATTCCTTTTTTGGTCTACTCTTTCATAACTAACATACTATGGCTCATGTTTCTGGCCACATACATTGTCTTTGTTGTGATTTATTAGTTCAACATTTGTTCTTTGTCCCTGACAACTCCTTGTGGCTGTAAAATTGGTTTCCTTTTGTTTCTGTCTCGGTGCATTTACTGATCCATGCCTAAAGCTGAGAAGTAAAAGGGCTTGCTGATCAAGAAATGAAAGTGTGAAATGGTGAGGTTTTAAATCCAACAAATATCAAGTGCTTCTTAGTCTCAAGGGAGGTGAGACCTAGCATCTTGTCATTTTGGAGACTCGTGATAAAACTTTGAGATCCCATGTACATGTTGTGCATGTAAAAGAGCCCTTGGCAGTTGAAAATCGATAAGAGCAGGATGTGAGCCACTGTCCAGGCAAAAATGATAAAAATAATAAAATTTTTACCCAATATGCAATCTGCATCCCTCAAGTCAAGTAAGCCGCAGGAAGTTAACATTACAAAATAATGCTACTGATAGCCTCCGGCTACCTGACAGTAAGCATAACCTGCCTGTTTGAATAACACGATTCCAAATATGTAAGCAGTACCTGCTTATGTTTCTTTCGACAGGTTGAAGTGGCTCTTAATATATCCTGATGTGTACTGAAGATGGTAGCCTCCATGCTATGGGGATTGCACACGCTGTAACAGCCTGTTTCCAGGTGCACACCGTGAACACGAGAAGACCATCTTGATTAGATATTAGGAAATATTTTTATAATCAAAGAGTGGTGAATGTTTGGAATGCATTGCTACAGAATGTGGTGGAGGCAAGGCCAGTTAATACATTACAAAATATATTGAATGCTCAGTTATTTTTAGTATCGGTGGAGTGGAATAAACTGGTTATATACAAACTCTGTAGAGCCTTCTAAACCAGTATAATGGAGTTAAGTTAAATGAAGTTGATCAGTATGTTGTACCTGACCCTGACATAAAATCATGTCTTGGTCAGAATGCTGCATCTGATTCTGTTGTCAAAGGTGTCTTGACCACTGTGTTGAACCTGACCCAGATTAAGGTGGACATCTTGGTCAGTTTATTGCAATTAACTCTGACATGTGATGAGGGGTCTTGGTCAGTGTGCTACACCTGAATCTGATGTAAGGAACCTTGAGTCAGGTCTTTTTTTTTTTTATATCCCTTTTTAGACTTTCTTTAGAGATATTCAAGTTGCCATCTGAAAGCGTACGAAGAAGAAGAAGAAGAGTCAGGTCAAATGAAACATACAGACAAGAACCTCCATCTCACACCCATGCACCTGGAAGCAGACTATGCTTGAGCAGCCATATATATCTTCTTCTATATATATTCTTCTTCTATATCTTCTTCTTCTTATGCATTCATTCTCAATCCCCCACTACCAAACCCTGAACATGGCTTTGCAAGTACCAGGATGTAGTCCGGAGAACGGAATGCGTTGTGTCGCTAGTTTACACCTTGACTGCAATATTTGCACATTTCGGTCTGACACATCTGTCTTGGGCCATATCAAAACTATAATTCTTGTAGTGTCGAGATTGCTAATATTGCACCACAGCAAGGCAGATCCCTGTCCAACTTCTTCAGTATGCACTGGGATGTAAGAAAAGCCACTGCCTGCAAACCTTCTTTTACAGAAAATTCATAAAGAGTGATGAACTCAGATATGACTTGCTCTGGACACAACAAGTCAAGCCATGGAAGAGGAGCTGAAGGTGCACATGCATTACTTTGCTGTCAAAGCGTTTAATCAACCAATCAAAGCCTGTTCAGCATATAACTTATACTCCGATCCATGTCTCTCCATGTTTTATTTGTGTCTGCAGTTGTCTGTTCACAATCTTAATTTTCTCATTTGATTTCTCCTTGGTAAAAATTAGTACATTTTTCTTATATCAAACTCTTAGTGTTCTATGTACCATTTCTCTGCTAAGCTGTTTTTTTAGTTGTTTTTACTTCTCCGCATGTTGGTTTTTTACAGTTTTTTGCTTTTCTTTCTCCCTATTCAGCCAACTATCTGCCTAGCTCTATTTTGTCACATGGACTACATTTCTGAAGCCCTTCATTTCTGAGATTTGTATCCTGCATTTCTGGGTTAATAGTCATAAGTCAAGACAGATATTGAGATGGAGTGGTATAGACCAGGCTTCAACATAGTCTTTAATTGGTTGAAAAGTCAGTTCTCATTTGTATGTATTGACATTTATGCTCTTTTATGTAAGTCAATCACCATTTGCCTATGCCAACTGAGGGTTCAACTTACAACAGTTCAGATTACAGCCGCAATCAGGTCATACAAACAAAGATGGGGGAAGGGAATGTGCTAAGAAGGGGATTAAAGAGGAATCACTCGTGTGCAATGCAAACAAATATTAAAAATGAAGAAACACATTTTAAGAACAAACAACTTATTATTCCCATTTTCAAGGTCCTAGATATAATTTACTGGGCTGAGGAATAAAGGTTGCCAGTCTATACAGTCATCATGTAGTATTCAGGCTAGGTTTTTATTTTTACACTAATAAAAAACAACCTAAGCCGTAGCAAAGTTTAGAGCCTGTGTCCTGTTCATTGTGAGGCTAGTACCCGGACACCTCTCTATCAGACATTACTCACAACAACAAAAATTGTTGAATGATACTCACTGAATGGCTAGTCGGTATCGATTGACAGCTTCAAGTGTATCACCCTTATCTCCACAGAGCTTAGCAATATTGTAATGAACCTGTCAATTATATACAATTTATCACTATAGATAACTTAATTTTTAATTCAAAACTCCAGCAATGGAGATGCATGATTCAGATAGATGGTAGCAAGACAAAAACCAGGTTCAGGTGAAACATACTGACCAAGCAAGATCCCATCTCATGTCAGTCAGGTGAAACATCAATATCTTGTCAGATGAAACATACTGACTAACACTCCCAACTTTGGTCAGGGTTAGATGAAATACACTGACTAACACACCCCACCCACGCTCACCTCTCCCCTACTTCATGTCAGTGTCAGATGAAATACACTGACCAAGACCCCACCTCATGTCAGAGAAACATACTGACCTGACCAAGATCCCACCTCACATCAGGGTCTGGTGAAACATAATGACTAAGACCTCACCTCATTTTCATTTCATTTTCAAGCATTATTGCTGGAAAAAGGTTGTTTTACAGCAGCTTGGCCTGCGAGGAGGAAATTGACACTGATCACAGTGAAAGGAGATTAATGTCTGGTCAGGCAAAATATACTGATTAGACAATTTTAGTCAAGGTCAGACAAAATATACTGATCAGACAATGTTAGTGAAGGTCGTCAGACAAAATATACTGATCAAAACATCACCTCACTTTACGAGGTTCTCTCTGGATACAGGCTGTAGCATGGTAGTCCGACTAACAAGATGGGATCAATGTGATCCTTGTAGTAGTGAGCATTACGCATATAAAGTTAACATAGCACAACAGCTTGGAGGACCCCAGCGCACCTTCATCAGTATGCTCAGGATGTAAAGAAAGCTATTGCAACTCGCCACTTAACACCCTTTTCAGTAAATATACTCATTGGGGACATTAAACAATAAAAACAACACCACCACTATGACCACCATAGTGAGACAGGCCCCTCATGGCACACTATAGCCAGAAGAACCCCTAATGGCACACTATAGGCAGAAGGACCCCTCATGGCACACTATAGCCAGAAGGACCCCTCATGGCACACTATAGGCAGACGGACCCCTCATGTCACACTATAGCCAGAAGGATCCCTCATGGAACACTAAAGCCGGAAGGACCCCTCATGGCCCACTATAGGCAGAAGGACCCCTCATGGTACACTATAGGCAGAAGGACCCCTCATGGCACATTATAGCCAGAAGGACCCCTCATGGCACACTATAGCCAGAAGGACCTCTCATGGCACACTATAGCCAGAAGGACCCCTCATAGCACACTATAGCCAGAAGGACCCCTCATGTCACACTATAGCCAGAAGGACCCCTCATGTCACACTATAGCCAGAAGGACCCCTCATAGCACACTATAGCCAGAAGGACCCCTCATGTCACACTATAGACAGAAGGACCCCTCATGTCACACTATAGCCAGAAGGACCCCTCATGTCACACATAGCCAGAAGGACACCTCATGTTACACTATAGCCACAAGAATGCCAAGTCCACTTTCTTCAGTATGCCTTAGGCTATCAGAAGAGCCGATGTCACTGGAGATTACACAAAGATGTTGAGAATAAATGCTATTAGCAATAATCAGATTGTGTTAGGAGACACACTCCTACATATCTTTGGAGCAATATATACAAAGCAGGAGGTACAGATAAATATATAAAAATAAAAATACAAAAGGTGAAAGGAGTTTCCTTTGCTTTGGGGAACTTATGGAAATTAAAAGAAATTAAGTCCAACACAAACTCCTTCAACTCCAATGTAAAACCTGTTCTATTGTATGGCTCTGAAACATGGAGAACAGCAAAAATATACACTTTCATAAAAGGGTGTCTGCGCAGAATATAAGGGTTGAAATGGGTTGATGAGATCACTAATGTGGAACCATTGGAAAGTATCAAACATATATCAGTGAAACAAAGGACATTGGATAGAACCAATAATTAAGAAAACTTTCTGATAGCATTACAAAACAGTCTTCAGGAATCCCCAGCCAGAAGTAGAGGTAGACAAAAACACACATGCAAATGATAGCTCAAAACAAATATAAAGGAAATAGGAACGTCGTGGGCAGAGATGGAATGGATGGCACAGGACAGGGACACCTGACGTATATTTGTTAAAGATTTGTACTCCTCGGGGAGCTGAAAGGTTTTGAATGATTTTGAAAGCAGATGCTGCTTTCGAGAAAGTGGTGATAGAGACTTCATTGTACAAGGTCTCAGCATCTTTTAGATGGGCTTGCAACCTTACACTTAACCACATAGCTGGGTACCAATTTTTCAAAAGGTACGTACACAATAATAATAATAATGTTCGTTTAGGCGTCAAAGGCCTGTTGCGATGATCGACCATTACCAAGTCCAACTGCTTAGGACTGTTCATGCGTAGTGTGTTAACCTAAATCCCTAAGGACTCCCCAAGTGGAGCCCGGTACTATGCAGCCTTGGGATAAAGGCCGCGAGAAGTGTGTGTTGAACCAATGTTTGTGTCAGCTTTCCTTGTCTATCCGTGTCTGACTCCCTTTTTCTTCGCATTCCGCCCCAGTGGCCTCTGGATTGTGTCCCCATTTGGGTCAGCGTGACTCTTGATGTGCTGAGAATACAGGGTTGGGAAAAGTATGGTGTAACCTCTAGAGGAGGGGGGCACACCAAGCAGGAAGACCCTTGAGTAGTGAAAACCTGCGCTGAATTGTGTGGTGCAGTCAAGCAGAATGTTCAACACCATCCTGGCTGTTTTCTCACGGTTTAAGCCAGGCACAGCCACAGCAAGATGCAGCATAACAACAGGATAACCAAACGAAAGCACATGAATTCCCCAGAATAAAGTACACAACTAAAACTAATATTGTTTGACATTATATTATTTCTTCAGTGTTATTATGTAAGATGTCCAGTTCTCTTCCTTTGCCTTATTTTAACTCTGTTAGTAACTTAGCTTGGTATACTTTTATGACTGGGTGAACTGCAGACAAGTGGTACTCTTGACGAATAACAGGCCCACTGTGACACTCAAAATATGTTGTAAGAGGTGACTAAAGAAAGTTGTGCTTGGGTCTAGCAACTTCATCTTGTGAAAAAAAATTTTTTTATTTATAATAAGCCACTGAAAAAGCTGGTACACTGATACAGACTTCCTGTAAAAGAATCAACTGCAGTGGTGACCTGGTTCACACTGGAACAAAAAGATGAATGAGCTGCAGCTTGTCATGGCAGGGATATGTACTCGTCAGTTTTTTCACAACAGATAAGCCACTATGCCACTTGCACTACAAATAAGCCACACATGATTACTGTGCATAAAACTCATAACATTGACCAGTCTCCCAAGATGTAAATTGGTACCTGATTCTGTTAGAGAGAGGGGGGAAGCAAGTCAGCAAGGAACTAATTGCTACTTAATTGTTCCTCTCTACCCTGGGCTGTAGGGGCTTACAATGCATGTGTTGTCAGTACATTCTCATATGGTTGTGAAACTTGGGCAACCTATGCCAAATAAGAGCATAGGCGTAACATCTTCCATCTACGGCATATGTAATTCATTCTTGGAATTACATGGAGAGACAGAGTGACAAATGCAGAGGTGCACTTTCGCATTGATCTTCCAAGCATGTAAACTCACTCTCCTTAGGCAGCACAGACTTTGACATGTTTGCCCAATGGAAAATGGTCGCATTCACAAAAATATTCTGTATGGACAGTTGACGGATGGCAAGAGAACAATCAGTCTGACACACGTGAGGTTCAAACATATGTGTTAATGTGAAATTAAGGCTCTGGACATGAGGCTGACATCCTGGGACAACGAAGCTGCAGACCAATCGAGATGTATCCTGAAGAGCCACATCATGTAGGTAAAAAAAAAACAGAGAAGTGAAACGACAACGCCGCAAGGAGAAATAAAACAAGAAACTAAGGAGAGTTACCACTCCAAAGTCTTCTCATCTAGTCAGTCATGATTGAAAGGGACTTGACTGATCTGTTTTTTATGGTTGTGATCATTGCCTACAATTCACAAACATTTCTCACCTTTGCATTGAGAGGACATACATTTTCTCCAGCTCTGAATAGCCACAGCTCCCTTCTCCAGTCATTACTTCTCTGTTCAATCAACAAATATAATGTTAATAATTTATTAATGTCCAAAACAAAGGAAATCAGAATAAATAGCAAACAAGGTGATATTCCCAGTGCCATGCACAACATATTTAGTCAACACTTATGACATGCTAGGAAGAAAATAGTCTTCTTGTTCTTTGTCCTGGAAAACACAGGGGTAAAAAGCTGTTAAAATTTATTCCAATCTTTTGCCCTAGAACGCCATGTTGGATGATGTCCACTTTCCATCTTATTGGCAATCAAGTGGATACATATTTGTGGGGTCACCAGCATGCACAGTGCACATTCGAACTGTATTTCGTTAATTATGTAGTATCTATGTTATTGAATGAGGTATGGTGTGAATTTGGTACAGAAGAGATCATATACAAATTAATGGCCAAGAAATTGACTAAATTCAGATTCTAATTTGACATATTTGGTAAGTAACGTTGGCAAAGATAGATGATCAAACCAAGCTGTCGACTGGCAAAAGAAGGTGCAAGACTACCACAAACAGATACTAGTATGACGTACGAAGAGTCAAAACGGCTTATCAAAGCCAGATACATGACCAAATGGGAAACCGAACATACTGGTTACACCAAAAACGATGCCTATTACCAGTTGAACAGAAGAGAGCAGGTCGTTGTCTTCAGACTTCACACTGGCCACAATAGACTGAGGTACCACCTATTCAACAAATTGAAGATAGGTGGTACCGACGAATGCCCGTGCGGTACCGGTAAAATGACCGCTGAACATCTGCTGCAGAACTGCCCGACATACGAGGATCAGAGAGAGCAGATGTGGCCATCACCAGTGGAACTGCAAGACAAGCTCTATGGCAGTGGCGACAGCCTCAGGATGACCGCCGCTTTTTTCGAAAAAATAATGGTTACTGTCTGACTGCGTACGAAGAAGAAGAAGAAGAAGAAACCAAGCTGTCAATAACAGGATTAATAAAGTCAGAATTCGTTTTAAACTCTCTTCCTTAACATATGGAAAACAACAACATTCTCAATGAAAAATAAACACAAGTGTACAGCTAGTCTTACTATACGGCCCAGAAACATGGCATGTAACTAAAGCTATCACATCCAGACTGCACTTATATGGTCCAGAAACATGGCATGTAACTAAAGCTATCACATCCAGACTGCACTTATATGGCCCAGAAACATGGCATGTAACTAAAGCTATCACATCCAGACTGCACTTATATGGCCCAGAAACATGGCATGTAACTAAAGCTATCACATCCAGACTGCACTTATATGGTCCAGAAACATGGCATGTAACTAAAGCTATCACATCCAGACTGCACTTATATGGTCCAGAAACATGGCATGTAACTAAAGCTATCACATCCAGACTGCACTTATATGGTCCAGAAACATGTTATCATTGTTGTTATTCAAAGTAGAGGGGATGCAAAGACTGGTGTGGTAGGAATGTAGGCATCAAACAACTAATAAAATAAATGATAATGCCCAAGATGTAGATATATATAAATATATCAGGTCATCCCGTAACCGGTGAGGTCGTTGGGGCACACATGAAGACATCCTCACACTATCCTTCTCTGTCAGCGGCTGCTGACTGGTCAGAGATAGGTCCATTCTTTTATGTTGTCCTCCCACCTCTTTTTGGGACAACCTCTTCATTATCTGCCTTGCACCTTTCCGTGCAGGATTGTATTTGCAAGACCGTTTGATCTTGATATATGCCCGCACCAACCAAGTTTCCTTCTTTTGACAGTTGCCAAGAGGTTTTTCAAAAGGCCCTATTGCTGCTGTAATTATTTCTTGTATTTCCTCATTTGTAACTCTGTCTTTGTACGTGACGTTTAGAGTCTTCTGAAACATCTCATCTCCAAGGCCTTTATTCTCTGCTGCAGGTCAGCTGTAAATGTCCTTGTCTCCCAAGCATATATATATATATATTATATATGGATGGTTCTATGTTGCATGGGAAGAATGCAAGTTTGGGCTTCTCTGCTAGAGTGAGAGGCTGAATTGTTGTTGAGCAGAGAGAGGTGCATATATGACAACATCCTCCAGTATAAGAATGGAGATCCATGAAGTGACTTTGGCCTTGAGGTGGCTATCTGAGATCGATTTAATGAGTACAGTAATCATTTCTGACTAAATTTTTGCCTTGGAAGGTACAGAAGAACTAGTTACGGCATGAGTGGATAGTGGCCATAGAGGTCTTGGACCTTCAAGATCTTGTGTTTATCTACTGTCCTGAGCATGCTGGGACTTATGGAAATAAAGCAGTCAACATCCTGGCCTCAGATGCACCTATAGTGGGGACATTGATAACAGATAGAGATGACATTTTGAAGTTCTTCAACATGCCTCTTGGGTGAAGATACATTAATCATTGAACCAACAATGTAAAGAATTGAAATGACACAAAGGTTCAGTAGACAGAAGTGTCTGAGAAAATGGTGCAAGAATGTGTACAACCAGTGGGTTATTGGAGCCATCAGTGTCTACACTCTTCATCATTTACCAAGATGGACTGAACACCTATGGATCCACCTGGTGTGCAATGATATAAATCCTTATCAGAACTGTTCAAAGCTACTCAAACTGAATTTATTCAACTCTTGGATGAGATTTATTTGGAAGGGGTTGGCTTTTCCTCCATCGCAAGGACTACTTGAGAGTGAACATGGGTTGCCCTGGCTGAGGTGCAATGCGAGCTTCCTCACCTGACTGATGATTCTGTTTGTGCCCAGGGTTTGCAAAGACAGTCCAAAAGGGAATGGGTGGAGAGTATATATTGATCCCAAGCTCTAAGGAGGTCCAGATAGATTCAGTCAATATAGTAAGCCATGATCCTAATGACAGCATCAATCAACTCACATTGTGAGAGGTCTACAGACTAATGACAAGTCATAATCCTAATGACAGCATCAATCAACTCACAAAGTGAGAGTCTACAGACTAATGACAGTCATAATTCTAATGACAGCATCAATCAACTCACATTGTGAGAGGTCTACAGACTAATGACAAGTCATAATCCTAATGACAGCATCAATCAACTCCCAAGGAGAGAGGTCTACAGACATATGACAAGTCATAATCCTAATGACAGCATCAATCAACTCACAAGGAGAGAGGTCTACAGACATATGACAAGTCATACTTCTAATGAGTTGTCTGCCATGGTCTTTGTGTATGACAAGGGCAAGAATAGCACCACTGCCACACAGAGAGCATGTCGTAAGAGGCGACTAACTGTGTGACATGGCATAACACCAGCCATGGTAGCAGCATAGATGGCGCATAACAGGCCACAGGTCTACTTTGTTTTGGTGTTTGAGTCTATTAAGATGAACTTGCACATCGGTTAACCACCTAACACAGTGAAATATTAAGCAGCTCAAGCCTAGCCCGCTAAGCAGGAAATCCTTTCCCCGGCTATATCCAGCTCATACCAGAGCTGGGACCTGCACAGGGGCATCTGGACAGTTGCCCTCAATAGGTGCTTATGATAGACACCCTGTGAACAGTAAGAGATCTGAATGTATGTTATATGTGCAGGACACCTTGTGAACGATGTGTGTTCTGATTATGTATGAGCGTACATATTCGCCTGAGTATGTGAAGTGATCTGATTATATGTAAATGCACAGATCGCCTGAATACGTAATCTGATTATATGTGAGTGAACAAGTCGCCTGAGTACGTGAAGTGACCTGATTATATGTGAATGCACAGATCGCCTGAGTATGTAATCTGATCGCGAGGACGAGTTTGTGATTGTGTGTTGAGGGTGCGGGTGCAGTTAGCAGACGGCGAGCTAACTGGAGCCATTAAGTTGTGGCTAAAATAATTCTTGAGGTTGTGAAGTCTTGTTGTTGCAGGTATAGACTTAGAATCTGGGTTTTTTTATGTTGTTATAGAAATAACATCAACAGCAATTGCTTATTTAGTTTAGAAGTTCTTTTGTTTTGTTGACATTGTGCAACAATTATTCTTGTTAATAAATTATATTATTTTTGTTTTATGGTGTTTTACTGTGTTGAAGTCGTTGTGTAGACATATGTTGTAACTCTTAAGATAAGTAAACTACTCAACTTAAAAGCCAATGCTGCCCCCCCCCCCCCCCCCCTACAGCCATATGACAGTTCATAACTCTAATGACAGCATCAATCAACTCATAAACAGGTATCAGAGCACCAATTTCAAGCAAAGAACTCAACATATCCCACTCAACAACCACCTTACCAGATCCAACTATAACTTTAATTCAATGAGGACAATGCTCAAAAGAAATCCATTTCATCCAAGACTTCATGACCAAAGTACAACAAATAAAGACAGGGTGGAAATATAAGCAGCTGATTACGTTATAAATATAGCAAATATTGGTAGACGCAATGAACACATCTTTTAATGACAAATGGGGAACTGAGACGCTAGTACAGTCAGGCACAAAATACTGACCAGGACGTCGTGTCAGGATCAATACACTGACCAAGACCACAATCTCTCTTCCATGTAGTGTTCCCCGTAAACAGTGCTATTTTCAAGGCAGCCTGGCTGACGAGATGTGGATCGATATGTAGTGACCACCACGCAGATGAAGCCAAGCATAGCACAACCGCCTGGAGGACCCCGGTTCACCTTCATCAGCATGCTCGAGATGCCAGGAAAACTGCTACACGCCCCCCCCCCAACTTAACGCCCTTTTCAGGGTGCAAAAAAAAGTAAACTTACTCATTGTAGGCATTAAGCAACAATATGACAAATGTTCATTTACTATTTGTTTTTGGCAGAAATGTTAAAGGCCTCTATTCATATTTGGCTGAATAGTAAAAATTCCTAAGCAGTACATACTGAATCCTCTAATTCCTGCCTTTCTTGCAGTGAGGCATATCCATCCTCTAGAGATCGATGCTTCTTCTTCATTGGTCACCTTACATCCACATCCATGGCACCAACAAAGTGATGTTTGTGGTTGACGGTCAGTGCAGCTAAGTATTTAGTGGCATGTTTGCGAATCAAACTTGCATGTGTTCAGATTCATGAACCAGTAAGGTTGTAACCCTATGGGATGTGACCCAATAAAAAATAGGTGTTTAGGTTGGATGCATTGGGCCATAACGTTCAACAATAGCGCAACATACTCCACCTTAGAAAACAAGGTTAACAGGAAAAAATGTCTGTGGTTGTCATTTTAATGAGGGTTACAGCTCTCTATGTTCTAGTACTTGTCCTCCAGTACACCCATGCCCAACATGTATTTATTTGGGACGGCTTTCTTAGTCTTTGGCTTTCCCCAACCTACCTGCAATAAGGCACATTTTTGTTGTTAAAGTTGTCTCCCCTAGAAATGTTATCTTACTGGTCTATTTAAGACTTCTACCCATATTGTGTTGTGAGTGATGGATCGACTAGACTATTTAACGCTGTCCTATCCAATTTATGCTGTGATCCATGAATCATGTTTAACTATCCAAGGCTGCCCTCCGAAATTTATGATGTGGTCTGTGGATCATATAGAACTATCTAGGATCAAGATGCTGAACAGTGCATGAACGGTTAGTGACCCATAGCTGACTGCTAGCATTAGAGAACCAAAGCTGTAAGACCCTTCTACACCCCCATGCGCTGATTCTGGATAACAGGCTGTAACAGAGCTGCCAAGGAGAAGGGATTGAAGTGGGAAGGCTAACCTGATACTTAAAAATGCCTGCTGAACTCAGGTGTGTTGGACCGAAAGGTGCAAATATAGCAGTCAAGCCGTAAACTATGACACAACGCATTCCATTCTCCAGACAAAATCAAGTACTTGCAAATTCCACGAACGAATAAGAAGATATGGAACTATCTAAGACTGTCCTGCCCAATTTGTGATGTGGTCAGTGAATCAGATTTGACTATCTAAGACTGTCCTGCCCAATTTGTGATGTGGTCAGTTAATCAGACTTGACTATCTAAGACTGCCCTGCCCAATTTGTGATGTGGTCAGTGAATCAGACTTGACTATCTAAGACTGTCCTACACAATTTGTGATGTGGTCAGTGAATCAGATTTGACTATCTAAGACTGTCCTGCCCAATTTGTGATGTGGTCAGTGAATCAGACTTGACTATCTAAGACTGCTCTGCCCAATTTGTGATGTGGTCAGTGAATCAGATTTGACTATCTAAGACTGCCCTACTCAATTTGTGATGTTGTCAGTGAATCATACTGGACTATCTAAGACTGCCCTACCCAATTTGTGATGTGGTCAGTGAATCATACCGGACTATCTAAAACTGCCCTATCCAATTTGTGATGTTGTCAGTGAATCATATTGGACTATCTAAAACTGGCCTACCCAATCCATGCTATTCTCCAGATTACCGATAGCTTGAATTCCTCTTCTGTTGTCTGGCGTGTATGTTTTCCAAGTGCTGAAAAAAATAACATGTTATTGCTGTTGCTGTCACTATTTCCTACAAGAATGAACACAATACCTGTATTGATCTTAAAGCAAACACCAAAATCAGTAGTGAGAACCCAGCCACAGCAAACTATTTCCTACAAGAATGAACACAATACCTGTATTGATCTTAAAGCAAACACCAAAATCAGTAGTGAGAACCCAGCCACAGCAAACTATTTCCTACAAGAATGAACACAATACCTGTATTGATCTTAAAGCAAACACCAAAATCAGTAGTGAGAACCCAGCCACAGCAAACTATTTCCTACAAGAATGAACACAATACCTGTATTGATCTTAAAGCAAACACCAAAATCAGTAGTGAGAACCCAGCCACAGCAAACTATTTTCTACAAGAATGAACACAATACCTGTATTGATCTTAAAGCAAACACCAAAATCAGTAGTGAGAACCCAGCCACAGCCAACTATTTCCTACAAGAATGAACACAATACCTGTATTGATCTTAAAGCAAACACCAAAATCAGTAGTGAGAACCCAGCCACAGCAAACTATTTTCTACAAGAATGAACACAATACCTGTATTGATCTTAAAGCAAACACCAAAATCAGTAGTGAGAACCCAGCCACAGCAAACTATTTCCTACAAGAATGAACACAATACCTGTATTGATCTTAAAGCAAACACCAAAATCAGTAGTGAGAACCCAGCCACAGCAAACTATTTTCTACAAGAATGAACACAATACCTGTATTGATCTTAAAGCAAACACCAAAATCAGTAGTGAGAACCCAGCCACAGCAAACTATTTTCTACAAGAATGAACACAATACCTGTATTGATCTTAAAGCAAACACCAAAATCAGTAGTGAGAACCCAGCCACAGCAAACTATTTCCTACAAGAATGAACACAATACCTGTATTGATCTTAAAGCAAACACCAAAATCAGTAGTGAGAACCCAGCCACAGCAAACTATTTCCTACAAGAATGAACACAATACCTGTATTGATCTTAAAGCAAACACCAAAATCAGTAGTGAGAACCCAGCCACAGCAAACTATTTCCTACAAGAATGAACACAATACCTGTATTGATCTTAAAGCAAACACCAAAATCAGTAGTGAGAACCCAGCCACAGCAAACTATTTCCTACAAGAATGAACACAATACCTGTATTGATCTTAAAGCAAACACCAAAATCAGTAGTGAGAACCCAGCCACAGCAAACTATTTCCTACAAGAATGAACACAATACCTGTATTGATCTTAAAGCAGACACCAAAATCAGTAGTGAGAACCCAGCCACAGCAAACTATTTTCTACAAGAATGAACACAATACCTGTATTGATCTTAAAGCAAACACCAAAATCAGTAGTGAAAACCCAGCCACAGCAAACTATTTTCTACAAGAATGAACACAATACCTGTATTGATCTTAAAGCAAACACCAACATCAGTAGTGAGAACCCAGCCACAGCAAACTATTTTCTACAAGAAAGAACACAATACCTGTATTGATCTTAAAGCAAACACCAAAATCAGTAGTGAGAACCCAGCCACAGCAAACTATTTCCTACAAGAATGAACACAATACCTGTATTGATCTTAAAGCAAACACCAAAATCAGTAGTGAGAACCCAGCCACAGCAAACTATTTCCTACAAGAATGAACACAATACCTGTATTGATCTTAAAGCAAACACCAAAATCAGTAGTGTGAACCCAGCCACAGCAAACTATTTCCTACAAGAATGAACACAATACCTGTATTGATCTTAAAGCAAACACCAAAATCAGTAGTGAGAACCCAGCCACAGCAAACTATTTCCTACAAGAATGAACACAATACCTGTATTGATCTTAAAGCAAACACCAAAATCAGTAGTGAGAACCCAGCCACAGCAAACTATTTTCTACAAGAATGAACACAATACCTGTATTGATCTTAAAGCAAACACCAAAATCAGTAGTGAGAACCCAGCCACAGCAAACTATTTTCTACAAGAATGAACACAATACCTGTATTGATCTTAAAGCAAACACCAAAATCAGTAGTGAGAACCCAGCCACAGCAAACTATTTCCTACAAGAATGAACACAATACCTGTATTGATCTTAAAGCAAACACCAAAATCAGTAGTGAGAACCCAGCCACAGCAAACTATTTCCTACAAGAATGAACACAATACCTGTATTGATCTTAAAGCAAACACCAAAATCAGTAGTGAGAACCCAGCCACAGCAAACTATTTCGTACAAGTATGAACACAATACCTGTATTGATCTTAAAGCAAACACCAAAATCAGTAGTGAGAACCCAGCCACAGCAAACTATTTCCTACAAGAATGAACACAATACCTGTATTGATCTTAAAGCAAACACCAAAATCAGTAGTGAGAACCCAGCCACAGCAAACTATTTCCTACAAGAATGAACACAATACCTGTATTGATCTTAAAGCAAACACCAAAATCAGTAGTGAGAACCCAGCCACAGCAAACTATTTTCTACAAGAATGAACACAATACCTGTATTGATCTTAAAGCAAACACCAAAATCAGTAGTGAGAACCCAGCCACAGCAAACTATTTCCTACAAGAATGAACACAATACCTGTATTGATCTTAAAGCAAACACCAAAATCAGTAGTGAGAACCCAGCCACAGCAAACTATTTCCTACAAGAATGAACACAATACCTGTATTGATCTTAAAGCAAACACCAAAATCAGTAGTGAGAACCCAGCCACAGCAAACTATTTCCTACAAGAATGAACACAATACCTGTATTGATCTTAAAGCAAACACCAAAATCAGTAGTGAGAACCCAGCCACAGCAAACTATTTTCTACAAGAATGAACACAATACCTGTATTGATCTTAAAGCAAACACCAAAATCAGTAGTGAGAACCCAGCCACAGCAAACTATTTTCTACAAGAATGAACACAATACCTGTATTGATCTTAAAGCAAACACCAACATCAGTAGTGAGAACCCAGCCACAGCAAACTGTAGAAAAGAAAGAACAAGCAGACATTAATGTCAATATAACAAGTCACAGCACGACACTGGTGACCCATTCTGGGAATTATATGTAAGGACAGAGTGACTAATGCTGAGGTACACTGTTGCACCAGTCTCCCAAGCATGCACACTCTCCTTAGACAGCGAAGACAAACGATGGCTTGGTCATGTTCATCACAATCTCTAAAGATGTCCTGTATGGACAGTTGACTAATGAACAGTCGGTCGAACAAAGTTGAGGTTCAAAGACGCAAGCATGAAGGAACTGGGTATGAGTCTGACAACCTAGGAAGACGAAGCTGTAGACCGATCCAAGTGGATATATATCCTGAAGAACCATCTAATACAAGATGAAAATAATCTCTTGCAACACTGAGGAGTCAGACAACAACATGGCTAGGAGAAAGAAACCAAACATTCAGTAGAGAGTAATTGCTCCAAGATTTCAAGGTCACATCATCATATAGTCAGTCATGACTGAAAATGGACCAACATAGTCAGTTATAACTGAAAGATGCTGCTTAATCAGTCATGACTGAAAAGGAACTAATATAGTCAGGCCATGAATGAAATGGACTACTATAGTTATTCATGACTGAAACAGACTACTATGGTCAGTTATGACGGAAATGGACTACTATAGTCAGTCACGACTGAAATGGACTACTATGGTCTGTCATAACTGAAATGGACTACTGTAGTCAGTCACAGCTGAAATGGACTACTATAGTCAGTCACAGCTGAAATGGACTACTATAGTCAGTCACAGCTGAAATGGACTACTATGGTCAGCCATGACTGAAATGGACTACTATAGTCAGTCATGACTGAAATGGGCTGCTTTAGTTATTCATGTCTGAAATAGACTACTATAGTCAGTCATGACTGAAATGGACTATTATAGTCAGTCATGACTGAAATGGACTACTATGGCCAGCCATGACTGAAACGGACTACTATGGTCAGTCATGACTGAAATGGACTACTATGGTCAACCATGACTGAAATGGACTACTATAGTCAGTCATGACTGAAATGGGCTGCTTTAGTTATTCATGACTGAAATTGATTACTATAGTCAGTCCCAACTGAAATGGACTACTATGGTCAGTCATGACTGAAATGGACTACTATAGTCAGTCATGACTGAAAGGGGACAACTACTAGATACTATTTTAACTTCAGAAAAGAGGTGTAACTCATGAGAAGAGAATAGAGTAGTCTGTAATTCTGGCATCCAATCAGATAAGATTTGGTGCAGGCTGTCAACTGTTATTCAGCTGCTTTGGTCTTGGTGAGCCATGTTAGACTAGGAGCTTTATTTTGTCCATCTCTCCATCTTATTGGTCAAGTGGACAATTATTGCTGTATGGCTATTAGAACGTGCCCATCGATTGTCAGGTATGAGTACCACGTCTATCTGCATTTCCTTAACAACACATTACCAATGATGTCCTTGAATGAAGTTTGGTGCTTGATTATAGCATTGTGAATCTGATCCCTTAGCCTTTAGAGAGGTTGTTAATGTTCTTTGTTCCATAACCCTTTGAGTAACTGAAAGTTTCTCTGCATGCTTCATGCAGGTTCCATACTCCGCAACCAAATGCAGGGTGACCATAAAACAAAGACTACCTATACCCTGGCAGTAACTTTGAATTTATCTTCATTATATTTCAGATTATGACAGAGGAATCTCTAAAGGAACCAAATTGAAGTTTAGAGTACAGAATATTTTGTGTAGAAAACATTTCCTGCATGGCACACACAAGGGAGTCCAAGAGCTGTTTCATGTGCAGCACATTGTATGAAATTAACAAAGTGCCCAGTAAGTCTGTGATCAGTATATGGGCTGTTAAGTTTAGGTCTTATTTGATAAAGGCTAACCTCAATGTAAAACCAGATAAGCATGCATCAGAAAAATTACAAGATATGTCTGTGTTAATGTCATGAAAAAATTTAATGCAGCACAAAAGTAAATGTACAGAGTTGAATAACCGATATTTGCAATATGTCCTGTAACTTTCTGTATATCATATTCTTCTTCTTCATACACGGTCAGACACCGACTTGAATTTGTTTTAAGAAAGCAGCTGTCATTCTGAGGCTGTCGACACTGCCATAGAGCTTGTCTAGTGATGATACTGGTGATGGCCACATGTGCTTTCTCTGGTCCTCGTATGTCAGGCAATTTAGCAGCAGACGTTCAGGAGCCATTTTCCCAGTACCACAGGTGCATTCGTCAGTACCACCTATCTTCAGTTTATTCTGTTATGGTCTGTGCAGAGTCTGAAGATCACCACCAGCTCTTTTCTGTTCAACTGGTGATAAGCATCATTTCTTGTGTAGCCAGTATGCTCTATTTTTCATTTGGCCATGTATCTGGCCCTAATAAACCTTTTGGACTCTTCATAGGTCACACTTGAATCTGGCTGTAGTAACCTTCCACCTTCTATTGGCAGTCTGTCTGCCCCCTTGTTGCCTTGGACGTTACAATGGGATTGGACCCACTGTACTACTTCTGGGTTTAGACAGCTGGCATAGTTGATAGAATTCTGATCTTAGGTCATTTGGGTCTGTATTTTTCTGACATTTTGCATATGAATTCCGCTATCAGTACACTCCAGTCAACTCATCTACCATCAACAACCCACACAATTCACCATTATCTTTACCCCTGTTGTTACCAGCACAACCATCACCATCTCATTGTCTTCACCACAACTATCATGATCCCTGCAATTATCACTACATTCCCTACCACCACCACTCACACCACCAACAACTACAACATAAATTCTGTATTCAACAGACTTACTGTTTTTAATCTGTCACATCTACAAATCTCTTGAAAACCCAGGCCAACCAACAGGCAGAATCCAACAGATGGAAGATATAACACTCTCTCTGCAACAACAAACCCAACTCGAAACAGAATGTTGGTGGCCGGAAGGAATGGAATTATGATGAGGGCTAGAGTCAGAGTTCGAGCCCTGGAAATAAGAACAATTGATATATATTATGAAACAAAATCGTAGCCTGTACAGTTTCTGGTGACTACAGGGGCAAGTGGCCTTTATTCCTCAGCCCTATAAATCTTCCAAGTTGACTTCAGCAATGGGAATAAACACCATAATTATATATAATATATTTTTTTTAAATATTTCATAGTTAGTTGCCTATCGCAAGCGATGACAGCAAAATGTTATATGGATACAATGTTTGACTATAAAAATAGAGTGACAGAAGATGCAGTGAATGAAATGACTGCAGCCAGTGACTCACTCATAGCTGACTCTTGCATCAGGATCAGCAAACCAAAGTTGCCCAAGATCATATTTCCAAGTGGTGGTCATGGAAATGGGCTGCATATGTGCCTGAAGGAGAGAATAGGGATTGAAGAAGAAAGGCAAACCAGACCCCATATATGTTCATTGCTGAAACCGGATGTTCCAGGCAAAATGGTGCGGATAACACAGCCTCACTGTAAACTATGACACAACGTAAATAATGTCCTTTTCAAGATGAATGACGGACAAGAACTAAAACAATAGTAGAGCAGCTCAAGAGGCTTCCTCTACTCGGAAATACAAACATGGAGGATGTCACATAGAAACCAGGATGAGAATAGAGATGCCCAAATCTTTTCTCACTAACATGAGTTCTGTTTTTACATCCTATCAAAACATTCATAATTTAAAATGAGAGTGATCAAGTGTTATGTTTACTTGTCTTTACTGTATGCCATAGATATGAAGGTTTGCTGTGGTCGAGAGGTAAGACATTCGCATCTCAAACAGTAACGGTGGGCGATTGAGTCTCGCAGGTTTCAAGCAACTCCTAGTCTCAAGGGAGGTGTGACCAGAGTGCCTGCATACTGAGTTGCCTCCAGTCGTCTTGTTTTAAGTCTTGCCACTGGTCCAAGGAAGCTCGGGACCAGAAAGTGAGGCTAATAACCAGGGCAGTTTCTTCCTAACTATGATCCAAATACAGTGCAAGTTACATCATCAAGTCAAAACCGTCTGAAGATGTAACCATCATTGCTTGCGATGGGCGACTAACTAGCTTTCATGTAATAGATATCTAGACAATGAATGAACAAAAGATTGGAGAGGATAGTGGAAATTTTAATTTTTGGGATATAAAGAACAATGGGGCAAAACTCGTAGAAGGAAGACAAAACAAATGAAATCTAGGAAAAGTAGGGGGAATAAAAAAAAATTTACGAACGAAATCAGAAAGTTAACACTTTCCAGTCCAACAAGGAGTTCACACTGCTGACAAACTAGAAAGTGTTAAACAGTTGGCTGGACTGGAATCGGTTAAACTGCTGGCTGAATAAAAAGGGTTAAACTACTGGATGAACTAGAAAGAGCTAAGATTAGTTGGTCATATCAAAACACATAACACTTAGTTGATCCCCCATTACTAGAAGGAAGAATGGAGGATAAATATGTTAGAGGAGGACAATGATATAAGCAGGAGGATAACATCAAAGGTGCAATGGCAATAAGCTTGTCAGTTCGTATCCATAGTCTGCCCCATGTCAAACCTCCTTGGTCACCTCTTTCGGTATGCCAGCAGGTTGCAGTGCTGCTATTCTTTGCACCCATTTAGGTCCATATAAATAGAATCCTAATTAGTCATTCTATCTCAACCAGTAGGGAATTCTTCCTTAGAGGGCAAATTTAGGGTATCAATGGGGATGGGGGGGGGGGGGGGGGGGGGGTGGAGTTACAGATCGCGAGAAATGATGATGCTTCAGTTTAGTCTGTTAAGTAATTAGTTAAGAATATTTTTTAAATTACCTTTATTCAAGGTTTAACCCTTTGTTTAAACCCTGGCTGTAAAATCCCATTAACTTGTGCTTCTGAGAAAATATGCACAATATAGACACTTGAGTAAAGCTATTTACCATGACATTGACTGATCTGCTATTTCCACTCGCCCCCCCCCCCCCCCCCCCCCCCCAAAATGGTTGAAGACCTGTATTTCTATCTGCAATTAACACTCCTGAAAATAGTGGATGTTGGCACTGCCATTGATGAAGTGGAAAAACCAGACTGCAAAATTTAAAAATCAACTGTTGGTCAAGCAGCGAGGGGAGGAAACCACATGTCCCCAGACTCTTCACCATTTGCCTATGGGTTTGACAAAAGTTCAATGATATCGATTCTTAGCATTACAGAACAGCTTCACCATGTCCTACAGGGCGACCAGATAAAAACATGACCCCTACCCTACCAGTGGATAACTTTACCGTTAATCTTAAATTTATTTCCATTATATAGACATCCTTCAAATTGGAGCTTACAGCACAGGACAGTCTCACTTCCCATAGTCATTCCTCTTCTATCTCATTGGACAGTGGGAGTGTGCAGAGGTCTTTTGTATGTACTAGCAGCTGAGTGTGTCGTCATGAAGATAACAATGCCTCAGAAACCCTTACTGCCCAAAGCTAGGACATCAAGCTAGGAGAGAAAACCACCAAGGATGTCAACTTCTATATCTACCTGGGCCAAGAGATAAATGCCAACCGCATAATCGACCATGAAATTTCTAGATGGCAAAAAGCAGTTTGGTATTTCTGTAATTTCATTAATCCAAGAGTTGAAAAACACCACAGCAAGATCATACACTTTCAATTTCAGGATCATTCCAGGAATGATTAACAGATACGAAGTCTTGAACTTGCGCAAAACAGATGCTGAGAAGCTCAATGTCACTCTGAGAGCAATGAAACGATGTACACTAAATATTTAGATGCGGGATAATATCCAGAGCAAAGAAATTTGACATTAACCTTTGTTTCACGACGTTGTGGAAGCGGCAATATCACACAAACATCATTGGGCTGAACATGTGGTACGCATGTCTGACAACGGATGGACACGTAGAACAACGTTTTGGTGCCTGTACAACGTCCACAGGATCATCCACCTATGCAATGGCAAGATGGACTAACCTAAGACCTAGGCCCGCATTGGTACAGCACTGCAAAATATCAGGGCGCATACAGAGTATTGTTGGCTTCCTCGCATACGGCACATCTGCCGGACTGATACGAAGGAAAATGTGAAGGTCACTATTGGGTAAGAATTTCATTACCTTTAGAAATGATGCCAGGACAGCTGCTAAAAGCCTGCTCATATCTATTTTTAACTGCCAATGGTTCTTTTATGTGCACAGCATGTATTCTTGACTTCTGAAACTATTGTTCACCTCGAATAGGACTAGACGATGATCTCAGGAAATGCTTTATACTTGTGGGTTTTGAAAACTAGTTTCTTGAGAGATGAGAGTCTTACTTTTCAGCTACAGCAACCCAATACAAAATATTTTGTGCAGAAAATTATTTCAGACATGGCTCACGGAAGAGCAATAAAATTATATCTTTCTTACTTTGGGGCTCTTTTGAGAAACTTCAAACACTTACCTTCTTGTCGCTACAGTTCCGTTACATAAACATGCCCAGCACAAGAGCATTAACATAACCCAGAACAAGACCACAGCAATTAAACGAGGATCATCAATGGAAGTAATTGTTGGCACACAACCCATTGACCAATCAAAACACAGCCACAGTGGAGCCAGCAGTATCCAGATGTTGATTGCATACAAGTAGTTGTAGTTCAAAGCCTGAAGAGGATAACCACACAGTAAAATGATGAAGTTCAACATCATGCATACTGAGTACTTCTTCATAACTCTTATCACCATGTGGTATATAGATCATCAACCAACTCTCTCACTTAACTCTTATCACCATGTGGTATATAGATCATCAACCAACTCTCTCACTTAACTCTTATCACCATGTGGTATATAGATCATCAACCAACTCTCTCATTCTTATCACCATGTGGTATATAGACCATCAACTAACTCTCTCACTTAACTCTTATCACCATGTGGTGTATAGACTATCAACTAACTCTCTCACTTAACTCTTATCATCATGTGGTATATAGACCATCAACCAACTCTCTCACTTAACTCTTATCACCATGTGGTATATAGACCATCAACTAACTCTCTCACTTAACTCTTATCATCATGTGGTATATAGACCATCAACCAACTCTCTCACTTAACTCTTATCACCATGTGGTATATAGACCATCAACCAACTCTCTCATTCTTATCACCATGAGGTATTTAGACCATCAACCAACTTTCTTACTTAACTTTTATCACCATGTGGTATATAGACCATCAACCAACTCTCTCACTTAACTCTTATCACCTTGTGGTATATAGACCATCAACCAACTCTCTCACTTAACTCTTATCACCATGTGGTGTATAGACCATCAACCAACTCTCTCACTTAACTCTTATCACCATGTGGTATATAGACCATCAACCAACTCTCTCACTTAACTCTTATCACCTTGTGGTGTATAGACCATCAACCAACTCTCTCACTTAACTCTTATCACCTTGTGGTGTATAGACCATCAACCAACTCTCTCACTTAACTCTTATCACCTTGTGGTGTATAGACCATCAACCAACTCTCTCATTCTTATCACCTTGTGGTGTATAGACCATCAACCAACTCTCTCACTTAACTCTTATCACCTTGTGGTGTATAGACCATCAACCAACTCTCTCACTTAACTCTTATCACCTTGTGGTGTATAGACCATCAACCAACTCTCTCACTTAACTCTTATCACCATGTGGTGTATAGACCATCAACCAACTCTCTCATTCTTATCACCATGTGGTATATAGACCATCAACCAACTCTCTCACTTAACTCTTATAACCATGTGGCATATAGACCATCAACCAACTCTCTCACTTAACTCTTATCACCTTGTGGTGTATAGACCATCAACTAACCCTCTTACTTTGCCCAGATCATTTTGTGGTGCACAGACCATCAGCCAACACTCTCACTTCACTCTTATTAGCGAGTGGTGTATAGACCGTCAATCAACTCTCTCTCAGCAGACTTGTTCTGTGCTATTGTCTTCTTTATTTTCAGCTTCTCCCTGTTTTTCTTGTATCTGTCTCTGAGCTTTCGTTTGTAATCCTGTCAAATTACTGCAGGCGGTACAATATTTGTCAGGGATTTCCTGGTGGTGTTGCTGTTATCTCATAGCTGCTGAGCAATTCTGCTCTTAGCAGGCCAATGCTATTCTTATATAAATATAGGTCCTTCTTTAGATGTTTCACTGCTCTGTACAGTGTGTTGGCAATTGTCGGCAGTGCTTATTCGAATCTTTTCCTTGTGTCCGGAAGTGCCTTGCACTCGATGAGCAGGTGTCAACTGTAACTGTCTCATCAGGGTGAGAGCAATGACTGCACAAGGGCAGGTGCTGATGATTGATATGGTTCAAGTGACTATTGACTCTGGTGTGTTCAGGTGCGGATTTATGTCACCCATTACCTTTTGGCTGTGGCATTTTGCTTAATACACTGTGACCAATGTTCCCGTCGCCCACCTGTTCATCCAGATTTATTTGGTATTATTCTTAATAATTACTGTGTGGTTACTGCAGGATCTATCCAATTGTTTGGAGGCCCCTGAGTTTGCCAATCTGCCAACAATCTCATTTTCTGGTAGCCTGCTATGTCCAGGGATCTATTGCAAGGTGACATTAATCATGGAATTTCCATGGAAAGCCCTGTAATATCTTAATATTGAGTTTGTCATCCATCTTGTTTCCACTTCATATTAAACCGACGCTTTGTGGTTACTGTCTGACTGCGTACGATGAAGAAGAATAAGAAGAAGAGACCGACGCTTTGAAGTTGATGATTAGCTTTTAGAGTTCTATGGGGCTTAAGATAATAAAGGCCAATTTTAGTTTAATCCTGGTTTTCCCATCCTTATCTGATCTGTATCTCCTACTTTGTCTATATTGCTACCAAAAAATATGAATGGTTCTTAGAAACTGGAAGCCCCAGGTAAAAGAAGACTTCTTCGGCCTGTGGTAGAAGAGGAGTGGTTAATTCAAGTCTTCTTTGAAGCAAATGCTAATTTTGATGTACTAACCCTAAAAATTGTCCCATTCACAAATGAATGAGGGTTGTCGTGTGGTTGAAATGTGGGCGGAGCTGACCCCATGACCCTCCAACGTACAGCCAATAAGAGCACAGCTGTGGCAGTGAGGAGGAACTGACGTTTCATGAGTGACACCTGCCACTTTGATGACATCCCACATCCCTGTTCAAAAAGATATCAAGTTATTTAGTGAAACAATTATAGCATCATCTTATCAATACCAAATCATCATTACTAAGAACATCGTCATCACTACCACCAGTATCATTACCTTCTTTACAATTTCTCTAGTGCTATTAATATCATCACTATTGCTTGTATCTCAATTACTAGAATCAGAAATACCACTACCATCAGCATAATCCCTACCATCATCATCATTATCAAAATCAGCATCAACAACATTCCCTCCACAACCACCATCATCCCCACCTGAATCAACATAATTACACCATTAAACCAAAATTTCTTCTTTGGGATTTGTCATGAAGAGTATGTTGTGTCGTAGTTTACATCGAGGATGTGATATCTGTATCGTTCAGCCTGACACATCCGATTTCAGCTGGCTTTTATTTAATACTGGGTTTGTCTTCTAACTGCGATCCATATTTGGCCAGATTACACTAGTGACTAGTGAAGCCTGTTTTCAGAGCCACCATGTGGAGGCGGAATAGGGTCTTGGTCAGCTATCGTTTGCTAGTCAGCTATCGTTTGCTGGTCAGCTATTGTTTGCTGGTCAGCCATAGTTCGCTGGTCAGCTATAGTTTGCTGGTCAGCTATTGTTTGCTGGTCAGCTATCGTTTGCTGGTCAGCTATTGTTTGCTGGTCAGCTATCGTTTGCTGGTCAGCTATTGTTTGCTGGTCAGCTGTTGTTTGCTGGTCAGCTATCGTTTGCTGGTCAGCTATCGTTTGCTGGTCAGCTATCGTTTGCTGGTCAGCTATAGTTTGCTGGTCAGCTATTGTTTGCTGGTCAGCTGTTGTTTGCTAGTCAGCTATCGTTTGCTGGTCAGCTATCATTTGCTGGTCAGCTATCGTTTGCTGGTCAGCTATAGTTTGCTGGTCAGCTATTGTTTGCTGGTCAGCTATTGTTTGCTGGTCAGCTATTGTTTGCTGGTCAGCTATCATTTGCTGGTCAGCTATAATTCGCTGGTCAGCTATAGTTCGCTGGTCAGCTATAGTTTGCTGGTCAGCTATAGTTTGCTGGTCAGCTATTGTTTGCTGGTCAGCAATTGTTTGCTGGTCAGCTATTGTTTGCTGGTCAGCTATAGTTCGCTGGTCAGCTATAGTTTGCTGGTCAGCTATTGTTTGCTGGTCAGCTATTGTTTGCTGGTCAGCTATTGTTTGCTGGTCAGCTATAGTTCGCTGGTCAGCTATAGTTTGCTGGTCAGCTATAGTTCGCTGACCCTTATGCAAGCAGCCAGCTATGAGTTATGGCTGTTGGCAGCTCATGCACTGCTGCATCTTGGCCCCAAACCAATACCATCAACATTAACATCATAAACCCAAACTTCCTTATCACAACCACCAAAATGATCATCGCTACTATTACCATTATCATCTGCACCATTATCACTATCATCATCAATATGTAATCTGTAATCCTGTTATTAAATCACAAATAGTAAGTGTATGATGCCGGTAGCCAAATGTTGTTAAAATTTTAGCCTTTTGCCCTAGCATACCATGTTGGTACTTAAGACTGTACTCAGACCATCTCTCTATCTCATTCGTGGATGCCTGAGTGGATGCTTAAAGTTGTAAGATCATCCAGAAGCCACTAGTTGTGCCCATCCATTGTTAGGCATGTGCACCCCATGCCTAACCCATTTGCATTTATCTTAACACAGCATCTATGACATCACTGAAGTATGTTTGGCGCCTGATTTCTGTGTTGTGAATTAGAGACTGTCAATGTTCTTCGCTCCATTGCCCATTGAGCAAGTTGAAGCTTCTCTGGACCTAGTCTTCATAGGTTTCTTACTTTGCCACCATATCCCATGGCTGGAATAATCATGCTGTTGAAGGTG
Source organism: Ariolimax columbianus (assembly GCA_036924085.1). NCBI lineage: Eukaryota > Metazoa > Mollusca > Gastropoda > Stylommatophora > Arionidae > Ariolimax > Ariolimax columbianus. The sequence continues at coordinate 23,637,634 of JAVGWX010000014.1, read as the reverse complement.
TGAGCTCTTGCCTTGTCACTTCTCATTTGCTGAAGTGTGGGTCTGATACAATAGCAGCTGAGCTAGCCTTCTGCTATCCTTTGTCAACTCTCATAATTTAGTTGGTATAGGGTCCTAATTTCTTGATCTACGTAAGTGTGCGAATTCACATTTTCGACGAGATAATTTCCTAGCTGCAGTTTCTTACATTAACACCATCATTAATAATCAAAACCACCAACATCATCACCATCTTTAGAAGCCTTCATCTTTTTTTTTAACTTATTCACTACGGAATGTTGTTCCACTTAATAAACTCCCACATAATATCACTCATTTGAAACCTATTTATCTTCAGTAAGGTTTCATTAACATATCACATTTTACATACTAAACTATTCCCAACTGAATGACAAATAGAATGGAATAAATATATCTTATATGTGGAGATGCAGATTAGTGTACAAGACAGTCCAGGGACATAGTTTCTATTATTAACTACAACAATTGAATACAAATGTTTACTCACAACTCAAGAATTCAGCTGTATATCCACACATGAACAAAACAAAAATAATCCATGTGGAATGATATTCTTTAAGTTTCACCTAATAGGTGAAATAATTTTCACAGTATTCACATTATACTGAAGCATGGGCAGTTAATAATACCAATTTTTTATAAACAATTCCCAAATGTTTTGACGCTTTAAAAAAGAACACATGTACGTACCAAATCTATCTTAACCCGGGCCTGTCTAGTGGCACTTCCAGAATTATCATATTATATGTTCTTAAAAAACTTAGAATTGAAAAAAAGGAAAATTTGTGTAAAAAAATCATTTGTCTGATAAGGGCAATTGTCCAGAGTCGATATGTTAATTCCACGTAGTGAATATTCCACGTAGTGAATCAGTTATGCCTCTCACAGAGTTATTAACCCAACAACAGAAAGTCACACAAAATCCTAGAGATAGTTTCTCTTTTACCTTCCTCGACAGAGTTTGATTTGGCATGGACAACTGTTCTGAAGATGATGATAAAGATGATGGGGATGGTGTAATCACACATGCTGAGGTACGGAGCCTGAACAAGATGCCAAGATCCACCCCACAGATCGACAGAATATCATAAGCACTGCAAACGCCCTGCACAAAAGAAAGGAAAAAACAAACAGCAAGCTTACTCACAGTTCATCATCATTTTACCTTTCAATTCTGATTTCTAGTATATGTCCAACACTGTATTTGGGGTACAACACTGTATTTGGGGTACAACACTGTATTTGGGGTCCAACACTGTATTTGGGGTCCAACACTGTATTTTGGGCCCAACACTGTATTTGGGGTACAACATTGTATTTGGGGTCCAACACCATATTTGGGGGTCCAATACCATATTTGGGGTCCAACACTATTTGGGGTCCAACACTGTATTTGGGACCCAACACTGTATTTGAGGTCCAACACTGTATTTGGATTACCCTTGGAAAACTTTTACAGAAAACTGAACATATTTACTTGCAGTATATTTCTCTGGCAGTGGGTTACAATGACTCATCTTACATTTTGAGGCATAATGAAGAATGTGGACCTGCATCCTCCTTCATGTAATCTCACCATTATGGGGATCAATGTCAATCTCCATTTCATTTGCCAGACTGCAATAACACACAATCTATTTCCAAGAATACAACAAGGATGAGAGGTGGAGTCTTGATCAGTATGTTTGACCTGGTTCAAATGTAAGGTAGGGGTCTTGGTCATTATGTTCTCACCTGACACTGACATAAGGTAGGGGTCTTGGTCATTATGTTCTCACCTGACCCTGACATAAGGTAGGGGTCTTGGTCATTATGTTCTCACCTGAACCTGACATAAGGTAGGGGTCTTGGTCATTATGTTCTCACCTGACCCTGATATAAGGTGGAGTCTTGATCAGTATGTTTAACCTGGTCTTGATGTAAGGTGGGAGTCATTGGCATTATGTTCTCACCTGACCCTGATGTACGGTGGGGGTCATTGTCAGTATGTTTGACCTGGCCCTGATGTACGGCAGGGTATTAGTCAATGTGTTATCACGTGACCCTGACATAAGATGGAGTCTTGACCATTATGTTATCATCTGACCAAAACAGAAGGTGGGGGGCTTGGTCAGTATATTATCAGCTGTCTTTGTAAGCCTTCACGCCTATATTGACTCTGTATAACATAACTTAACTTATTGCATGTATCAGATGAAAGCAACCATTCCTATCAGCATCTATAACATTTACTATTGACTGAAAGGGACTGACTACCAATGGGTCTATGTGGGGTAATCCGATGTCGGTTCAGCTCAGCACTAATGAAATTTTAAATGATGCGACGTTAGAAATTGTTGGTCTCATTTCCCATTACCGCTTGAGTGGACCGGTTCATCATTATGTACCTGTCACCCCACATGGCGGAGTGTATGTCCAACACTCCATTATGGTTTACCCTAACCAACTTTTAGGGAATCCTGAATCTATTTGTTTGCACTGCGGTTTCAGTAGCAATAACTTTTATGTGGTGAGGTTGCCAGCCCCATGCACAACCTTTTCTAGTTGCATATCTTGACTTATTGGATGGAAACATTGGTGCTATTGCGTTTAACCCTGATATCACTCCAGCATCGAGGCAAATCCTTCGTCGGATGACCAGCTAAAGCAGATGGTGAAGATTTTGATCGTCTGCTGTAAAGAAAAACTCAGTGCACAGGCAGTCTTAACAGCTTGCATTAAACATTCAATAACGAGCTGCTAACACTGAGATCCATACCTGGGTGTCGATGCTTTGGACCGTTTAATTAATTTGAGATTCGTACTCCTTGGACCATAGGCACGGGAGATGTTCTTGTCTGCTTTGTGAACAAATCTCATCTACTAATTTGATGGTGAGGCATTTGGCTACCATAGAGTCTCAGATACTCCCACAGTTTACATGCAAATAGCTGAATTTCTTCACTTTGACATTCAGTGCACTGGGCAAAAATCACATTCCGTCAACACCGGAAGACGACCATCACAATTCTTTGTGTCTCTGTGCCCCAGTGAGTTTCTGACGCCATAAGTAGCTCGTGGTAGTAATATTTTAACGTAACATATCATCATAACAATACACTACTTACAATTACAGTTATGCCTTGCTCTTTGCTGAAGGTTGCCAGACCACAAAATAAGAAACTTAGACACAACAAAGGGAAGGAAAAACCCTCTGGACGGAAATGTGAATCTGAAACGAGGTGAACACATTAATTACAATGAGCCGCTTATAATGCCAGAAAAGTTATAATTCTTGAGCGTGTTAAACTACTGCCTTCTTGGTATTCGATCAGTGTCTGATGACAGGTCATTTTTTTATTCTGCAGTCCATTATGCTGACCATTAGAAGGTATTGTGCCGCCTCTGTCTTGGTTTGTATTTGGACTTTCAACTGTCTATTACGTTTGTGAGTCGTTTTCTTCCTGCGGTTTACTAGGCCTGAGGAGGGTGCGGCTCTGCGGTTTCCAGCCTCCAGCTTTTCCCTGTTGACATTTAGCCTAACCAGCAGTATGGCACATGCACTCTGCCTTTGGTGGTGCTGTAATCATTGAAGGCCAAAGTTGCAGTGAACAAGATGATAGCAGTCATCGACTTATAGCTGACAGCTTAAGTCTGGGTCTTCAAACCCAAACTGTCCAAGACCCTATTCTGCTTCCAAGAGACGGCCTAGAAACTGGTTGCAGTGGTCCAAAAATATCTGATTTTCAGACAGACTGGGTCTACTATCAGATAAGTTTACAATTTTTTCCTTATATGTTGATTTGTTAGTTCAGTATTGTTGTCCCTGATGAAGGCCTATTGGTCGTAACGTAGGTTTTGTTTGTGTACTTGTCTCGGTGCAGTATCTGACCATACCCATTTATAAATTTTGATTAAACTCAACCTTAATCAAATTTTAAATTTTTTTCCCAAAAATATGCAGTAGTGAAACCGGATGTGTCTGGATCAAAGTGGCAGATATCGCAACATCTCTGTAAATTATGCCACGTCTTTTCAGGACTATAGATGAACAAGAAGAAGTTAACCATTTAGCTGCTGTCATTGTGTGATATACTGTTACAGGGCGTTTCCCACCATCACCTCTAGGAACTGTCAAAATTGATGTGTAGGGTGTTAAACTGTACATTCAGTTATCTTCAAAATTACGTACTACTTTTTTTGCTGTGCTTGTTTGTGTGTTTCCTAAGGTAGAATGTGTTGTGAAATTTTTTGCACCTTGTAGTTCATTGCATCCAACTTCAGCACATATTTTTTAATGGGTTTTCTTCCCTAGGAGTACTAGCTTGCTGAATTTGTACATGTGCATGTTTGGACTGTAAATTGTATCACTTACCATGTCCCTTTACATCTCCCACGATTCATTAAAATATATTTTCACAATTCAGGAAACTACCTCGTCATTTGTACACTCACCACATGGTGGAAAAGGTAGAAAAGAATTAATCACGCTGCAACAGGGCATAACAAATCCCGGGCACTAGGTCACCATGAAACGTTGTTGTGACGTCCAACATTTCAGGCCGTGTCATATTTACTCATACAATTTCCCCATCGTGTCTATATGCCATAAATTTTAAGGGACACAACATATAATACTTCTATCACATAATTTCTTCTCATTCCTACAACTTTCAAGGTCAGATTGCGTATGTTACGAAGCATCTAAGACATAACACAAATAAGGAACAGCAGAAATAGGCCAGACCTCTACACCTCACGGTAGAAGAGGAGCGACTAAGTAAGAAATAGGCCAGTATTACTTTAGAAATACACTGAAATTTTCACATTTAGAATTCATATTTTCAAGAACAATTCACCAATACCCTCGGCATGTTGCACGATGCTACGAGGAACTTTGCATCCATTACCATGATTGACTCCTACGTGTATGTTTGTGATACAGCATGTTATTTATTTACGTAAGTGGTACCCTGGATGGCAAGAACTGTCACATTTTGGAGAATATCGTAAACAGCGACTAAAGTGGGTTGTATTTGTGCTGGCTATTTATCATGTAAAAATACATTGCCATTTATCATCCACTGCAAAAGATTGAATACAGGCTTCCTGCAAAGGCACCAACTGCAGTTTTTCAAAGTTACTCATGCTGTCAGCTCTGTACATTTCTTTGGCAGAGGGGTTACAGTGCCTCTTCTTACATTCTGAGATGTCTGAATTCAGATCTTGTGTTTGGGATCAAGATGCTGAGCAGCACATGAGCTGCAGTGGTCAGCAACCCATAGCTGACTGCTAGCGTCAGGGCCAGCGAACCATAGCTGCCAAGACCCTTCTACACCTCCACGCGGTGATCCTGGATAAGAGGCTGCAGCAGGGCAGACTGGCTAAGGAGAAGGGATCGAAGAGGGAATGCTAACCCGGTACTCAAAAAATGCTTGCTGAAGTCAGATGTGTTGGACCGCAAGGTGCAAATATCGCAGCCAAGCTGTAAACTACAACACAACGCATTCCGTTCTCTGGACTACATTTTGCTACTTACCCTTTCAGGGTTTGGTAGTGGGAGATTGAGAACGAACGAAGAAGAAGAAGATCTTGTGTTTAATCCCTTTGTTGCTGCCAAAGACAGATGTGTCGGACCGAAAGGTGGAAATATCGCAGTCAAGCTGTAAACTTGTGACATAACGCATCCCTTTCTCCGGACTACATCCTGCTACTTGCAGAGCTTGGTTAGCAGGAAATTGAGAACGAACGCAAAAGAAGAACAATCCCTTTGTTATATAAGGGACACTGACCTTGTCATATTGGCTTTTGGAAGGATTTGAAGAAAAAAAACTGCAATGTGGTTTTTGGTGCTCCCTTAACAAGCAATTTTGTTCACTGATTTGGCTCAGCTTGTTTCCCTTCTATACACATCCCATGTCTAACCCCAGACACAAGATGAGAAACATCTTGAATACCCTTGTGCAATAGAGGAGCTAGTGAGTAACTAATTCCTGTACTCAATATAAAAGTGACTCACAAACACACTTACATGTGGTTGAGCCCTTCACATACAGCAAGAATGAGAAAACAAAAAATAAGGCACAAAGTAGGTCAGCACGGCCAACAATCCCAGCTACCTGAAACGATGAATAGATAATTCTGAAACATATTAGCTAAACCTTTATAAAGAATTATCTACCTTACGATATAATCAGATCAGTTACCATCTCTATATGGAATGTTGGCTGCAATGTCTCTCCTACATGCTGTCTCTTGACTTGTTAGTGAAATCTCACAGGTATTTACTTTTATCTCTTGATGATTAAATTCTCATATACAGCATCTTCCCTAGGCAGTTATGTCTCCTACTTGGTCTTCTGGCATGGTTATCAGTCTTGTTTATTTGACAAAAACATCTCCTTTCTGATGAGGATTTTGTTCCTTCATTCCCTTTTTATCCCAAAACCTCCTAATGTATTTTCTGTTCTTTCAATCAGATTCACTCCATTCATCTATATACAAATATACTGAGAGAGAGATAAATGCAACTAACGACAATAGGATTGTGTTGGGAAATACACTCTTATACACTGTTACTAGTTGTGCAATCAATCATATGTCTTGGTAGCAATATAAACAAAGTGGAAGGTTCAGATGAAAATATCAAAATGAGAATAGAAAAGACAAGAGGAGCTTCCATTGCATTTGGGAACTTATGGAATTTAAGTCCAGCACAAAAATACAAATTGTCAACTTCATTGTAAAATCTGTTCCATTGTATGACTGATACATACTATGACCAACTGATATATGTCTGGAACTTCCAACAGTTGCACATTGGTATTCTAATCATACCATTTCCTTCTATTTATTATGCACAAACAATCTTTTTTGTTGTTGTTTTTTGCTATTCTCCATGTTTCAGAGATGTACAATGGAATGGACTTGACATTCCAAGTTAAAAATTTGTATTTTTGTATTTGACTTAATTTCTATTCATTTTCATAAGTTACTACAAATGGAATTGAAGCTGGCCTTGTCTTTTGTATTCTTATTTTGATATTTTCCTCTGTGCCTTCTACTTTATTTATATTGCTATCAAGATATATGAATGATTTCACATGTTGTAAGAATGTACTCCATTGCACAATTCTGTTGTCGTTAGTTGTATTTATTCTTAAAATATGTTTTCCTTTCTCTCTGAACATTCTCAGTTCCAATATCTGTGATCTCTCATCAAGTATACTTGTTTCATTTTGCATCTGATTGTGGTTACAGTGAAGGAGATTCAAGTCATAGGTAAGATCATCTTGTTGTTTTGTAAAATTTGCATTGAATTTCATTTTTATTGGTTGACGTTGCTGTCTTCATAATCCTGTCAATAGCCAGCAGAAAGAGAAATGATAACAGACATTCCATATCAAACACTGTTCTTATTTCAAAGGGTTCAGACAGCTGACATCCATATCAAACACTGTTCTTATTTCAAAGGGTTCAGACAGCTGACATCCATATCAAACACTGTTTTTATTTCAAAGGGTTCAGACAGCTGACATCCATATCAAACACTGCTCTTATTTCAAACGGTTCAGACAGTTGACATCCATATCAAACACTGTTCTTATTTCAAAGGGTTCAGACAGCTGACATCCATATCAAACACTGCTCTTATTTCAAAGGGTTCAGACAGCTGACATCCATATCAAACACTGTTCTTATTTCAAAGGGTTCAGACAGTTGACATCCATATCAAACACTGTTCTTATTTCAAAGGGTTTAGACAGTTGACATCCATATCAAACACTGTTCTTATTTCAAAGGGTTCAGACAGCTGACATCCATATCAAACACTGCTCTTATTTCAAAGGGTTCATGTAAACTCTTTATATGTTTTCTTGATAGTGTTAGTGAACAATAGGGGGACTCCATAGTGTCTGAGCAACTCCCAAAAATTGATTCTCTGTCTCAGTTGTGAAATGGTTTTTCATAGTCTACGAATCTGATGTAAAGTGATGAGTTCCATTGCCCACATTGATAAAAAGTCAGTTACTCATTTACTGATGGGTAAACTGGATCGTGTCACTTCCAGAAAATGAACCAGGTACCTGTGTCAGGAGAAGCAACTCAGCTAAAATCTAAGACTCTCGGATGTTCCATATACACCAACCTAATTTATTTATGTCTGAGGTTGCAAGTAGGAAATTTATGGAAATTGCGAGAAATATATTTCTAAAATAAAGTTTGTTAAATTTACAATGAAGACGAGAATAACGAATTCAAATCCAGAACAGTATTTCCTATGAGGTGGTCCAACGATCGATGTTGGGATATGTGCTCTTGGTTGGTGTTCTGCAAAGGGTGTCTAAAAACTGGACATAAAATGTTGACAATTTCTTGCTTGGGTCTCTGCCACAAATGTTTTTCAAAAACCTTGATTGTCTCTCGATTAATGAATGGTATCTGCCAAACTTTTAATATACAAATGATTAAACTTCAAATGATATATGTCATTAGATTTGTAATAAATGTATTAATACAAAGTATAGAAATAGTATGGGCATTTGTTATTGTTCGTGCATCAGCGATCGAGCTATGACTTGATTAGCTTATAAATAGTAATCAGGCCCACCTGTTCATGGATACCATGTGCTAATAGTACTAATGTTATTCTAATAAACATTATTTTATAAACATACACCCTAAATTGCAGCAGAGACATAGAAATGACTAAGTATGCATTTAAACAAATTTAAATTAATTGGGAACTGATCCCAGCTGCAATAAAAAAATTCTCGCGGCCTATCACACTAAAAAGTTTGAGAAGCCCTATTCTATAAAGCACTTTGCTTGTTGCAACATCAGTTATTTCCCCACACAATGACCATCTTGTAAGGGACATAAAGTCTCAAATGTCCCATTGATGCATCTGATATGTCTTAATCTTCAAACTTAATTTTATTTGTAAAGCACACTTTCTTCTTCTTCTTCGTACGCTGTCAAACAACGACCTGTCTTTTTTTGAAAAAAGCAGCTGTCATCCTGAGACTGTCGACACTGCCATAGAGCTTGTCTATCTGTCGGTCATGGATTGCAGATTTGTAATCTTTTCAAGTTCTACAATTGGCGTTGACTTCATGCCTCCTGTTATAACTCTCATGGCTTGGTTTTGAAGTTTGCTAATTTTATCAAAGTTCGCCTTTGCTGCTGTTGTCCATGCCGCAATGCCATACTCTAGAACTGGTCTCACTCTTCCAGTGTACAGTTTCTTTAGTATACTTTCGTCTTCTCCCCAGCTGGTGCCAGCAAGTTTCCTCATGATTGCCATTCTTTCTCTGGCTCTCATTCAGTTTCTCTCGATCTGACTTTTCCATGTCATGCGCCGATCAAATGTGACTCCCAGGTAGTTTGGGTTGTCGTTTGGCCGCAGATATTTATTTTGGTGTTCTGGGGTTTATTTGAAAGCGAGAATATCGTACATGTTGTTTTGTCCTCATTCATTTTGACCAGCCATGAGTTCGCCCACTCCTCCAACGATGTTAGGGCCTGCTGCATCTGAATGCTTCCTATGGTGAGATTTTTTTCAGAGGTCCACATAGCCAGATCGTCTGTAAACATGGAGCTGTGGACTCTTCTTGGTATATTCTCTGAGATGTTGTTTATATACACCAGGAAAAGTGTGGGTGACAGTACTTCCCCTTGGGGTACTCCCTGCTCCAGTGTCACCTTTTTGCTCACCTTGTACTTGAACTCTGGCTGTTCTGTTTTTGAGGTAGTGGCTGATCCATCTGTACATTTTTCCACAACCTTCACTTCTTCATAGCTTGACTTTAAGTCCCTCTTTCCACACCTTGTCAAATGCCTTCTCTAAATCCACCCAAACCGCTACTGTGTGTTTTTTCTCCTGGTAAGCATCCTCTATTTCCTGGGCTATGAGAGTGATCTGGTCCTCAGTGGATCTGTGCTGTCTAAAGCCTGCTTGCTGTGGAATTAGTATGTGTTTTTCTTCCAGATGCCACATCAGTCTGGTGTTTATCATACGCTCCATCAGTTTTCCTACACAGCTCAGTAGACTGATAGGCCTGTATCCATTTGGATCTGTTCTATCTTTTTCTTTCTTTGGTACTGGTATAAGTACAGCGTCTTTCCATGCCTGCGGTACAATTCCCGTTTTCCAGATTTGGTTCAGGACTGATAGTAACTTCCTCTTAGCTGTTTGGCCAAACCCCATCAGCAATTCATTTGTTACCCCATCTTTTTCGGGCGATTTCGTTTTCTTTAAAGTTCTCATTGCCTCTTCCATTTCATTCATTGTTAGTTTTGCCATCATGTGCTCCTCTGGTACCATATTGATGTTGTCGTGGCTCTTTTGTTCTTCACTAATGTCTGTATGCCTGTCTGTAGGGACATCAATCTGGCATAATGTTCAATAAAGGCGTTTCGTTTACTGCTTTTTTTCCAGTAAGCATGTTGTCGCCCTGCTTGATGGTAATTTGTTTATTTGATGGTGTTTCGTCATTTATGGCTCTGACTAACTTCCATAGTTTTTTCCCTTCTTTATCTAAATTGAGGCTTTCTGTTTTGTTTTTCCAGCTGTCTCTTGTTATTTGGTTTAGTGTTCTTTTGTATTTCGCCGTGATGGCCTTGAGGGCGATATTTGCCTCCATAGATTGTTCTCTCTCTGCCATGTTCCTAGCATTTGAGACTTCGTCTTCCGCTTTCTGCAATTCATCATTCCAATATGGCTTGTAGTTTTTCCTTGCCCCTCTTGGGATGATTTCGGTGGCTGCTTGCATTATTGCTTAAACAAACTTTCAATTATTATATTAATTAAAAAACTAATATACTATCACAGCAGTGTTTTGTCCTCATTACTGAGAAATTAAGGCTGCTTGCCCCTGCAGACCCAACACACTGTACAGACAAAGTTTTTATTTTACCAACGACAGAAAAAAGCCTATGCCTTACCGAGGATTGAAACACATGTTGTCATGATCAAAGACCGCCATCCTAACCAGCCGCTCTTCCATTCATAAATAAACATGAAATAATAAATAGCTGAATGAAGCTCCAATGAAATGTATGTTTTACTGTTAATCTACTCACACGTTTTTATACTAACGCATAACTTAAATCATATAACAAAATAGGATCAAGATTCTCAGCAGTGCATGAGCTGTAGTGGTCAGAGACCCAAAGCTGACTGCTAGCATCAGGGCCAGTGACCCAGAGCTTCTGGGACCTTTCTCCATCTCTGTGTGGTGATCCTGGATAACAGGATGCAACAGGGCAGATTGGCTACAGAGAAGGGATCAAAGAGGGAAGGCTAGTCCTTTGCCCAAAAATTCCATGCTGAAGTCGGTTGTGTCAGACCGAAAGGTGCAAAAATCAGTCAATGAGACACAATGCATTCCATTCTCCGGACTACATCCTGCTAATTGCTAAACTCTTTTCAGGGATTGGCAGTGGAAGTTTGAGAACGAACGATGAAAAAGATGTAAACATTTTTTTTAAAACTTAACATTTTTGCCAATACCAAAATCTTTAATTTTTTTTTATACCAGCATATTGTATGGCCCACGGAAACATTTCATCTTCACTACCCAACCTCACTCTCGATGAAGCCAATGGTAAATCTTCAAAACAAATAAAACAAGAAATTCACTTACACTCTCTGTATGGACTGGGTGCACAGCAAACAACATGCCGCACAAAAAAGGCCAGCCCACAACCTTAGACCTGTCCTGTGACAGAATAAGGCTGAAGACTGGAAGCATCAAGACACTGATAAGGCCATGGAGCAGGATATTGACAACATGAAAACCCTGAGGATGTAAACCTCCGGCTGCCCAGTAGTTCCATCTGGGTAGGTATGGGTGGGGAAAAGAGGAAGGTATGTGCAAGGATGAAGTTGTGATATGTTGTTAAATTAAAAGGTACCTAAAATTGAAAATAAACTAAGAAATTAAATAATAAAGGGATAACATAAAATCCCAATTAGCAAAATAAAATATAAAAAAATGTAATAAACAACATACAAACTTTCACCTTTTTGCTTCACTGCAAGTCATATGCCACTACAGCAACTGGTTCATTTTAAATTAGTCTGTTTCCAAGCATTTGCAATAATTCAAGTTTTCACTTCAATGTATGTGAAGCATATGTTTTCACTGCTGATGGTCCCTTTAGAGGAAGCATGTTTATGAGTTTTTGCAGTGGCTGATTATAATAGCAAAGCTTTTTTTTTACAGATGAGGGAGCTAGCCCCAAACACAACTCTCTTTAGTCGCCTTTTTCTATATGCTAGAAATGTGATGTTGTTGTAAATGCTTATAATGAGTAAGTTTACTCTTTTGTGTGCCCTGAAAAGGAAGTTATGTGGCAGGTTGCTGATGAGCATGATGATGAAGGTGGGCTGTGGTCCTCCAGACAGTTGTGCTATGCTTGGTTTCATCTGCGTGTCGTTCACTACTAAGGCAGTACATCGATCTCTCACTCGTTAGCCAGGCTGCCAAGAAGAACAGCTTGTTTCCAGGAAGAACTGCGAGGAAAACAAGATGGGGGTCTTGGCCACAATATTTTGCCTGACCCTGACTAACATGTCTGATCAGTATTTTTGGGTGACTCTAACTAACATGTCTGATCAGTATGTTAGTCTTATCTCCTCTAGGAAGGTGATAGTGGTCCTATTCTTTTCATTCTGGTACCACATATAAAATACATTGAAAATAATAAATAAACAACAGAAAATAATCCAGGCAAGAATAAAGTAAATAAACAAATATGAAAGATAAAAACATGACAAAACCAAAACCTAAAAATCACGTGTTTCTTTAAAATGTGCTATAAACAAATAAGTATTTAAACATTTTTTAAAACATGAAAAGTGACCAAACAAAGCAAAAGGATCAATTTCTTTAAAAAAAAATATATATCATGACAGCTAATCTACTCAATCAGTACTTTGGCACAGTCTACACAAAAGAGGTCTGCTCCAAGATCCCAGAGCCTATAGATATTTTTAAAGAGACGTGGAAACAGCGGGATTAAGATCAATCTGCATTACAGAGGAAATGGTTTTTAAAAAATTGGAGGGGTTGAAAGTCGATAAATGTCCAGGTCAAGATGGTATTCATCCAAAATTGCTGTTTGAAATTAGAGATCAATTGGCAAAACCACTGGCTATATTATGTTCTCAATCACTTGCAAAAGGGATTGTACCACAGGATTGGAAAGACGCAGGAGTGATCCCCTTATTGAAAAAGGACAAAAAAATCTGATAAAGTGAATTATAGACTGGTGAGTTTAATGAGCATAGTCTGTAAATAGTTAGAGTCAATAATCAAAGAAAACATTCTAATGAATTTAGACAAATTTAATCTAATCAGAAATAGTCAGCATAGGTTTACTAGAGGGAGATCGTTGCTTAACAAATCTATTAGAATTCATGGAAGAGGTTTCTAAAATGAAAGATAAAGAGGAGCCAGTGGATATTATTAATCTATATTTTGAAAAGGCCTTTGATAGAGTACCTCATCAAAGATGATTTCAAAAGTTAAAATCACATGGAATAGGTGGGGAAGTTGCCAAATGCATTGAAAATTGGTTAATGGGAAGAAGGCAGAGGGTGGGCATAAATAAGGAGTACTCTGAGTGGTGTGAAGTGAAAAGTGGAGTGCCACAAGGCTCGGTTTTGGGACCAATTTTGTTCTTGATATATATAAATGATTTGGAAATTGATATGGGATCCATGATTGCAAAATTTACTGATGACACAAAACTGTGCAGTAGTGTCTCATCTAAAGCAGAAGAGGATATATTGAGGTCGGATTTAGATAAAATTCAAGAATGGTCTATAAGCTGGCAAATAGAGTTTAATGTAAATAAATGTACAGTCAACCACATGGGTTGATCCAATATGGAACAAAATTACAGAATCAGAGAAAACAATATTAGAAAGATAGATAAGGAAAGGGACCTAGGGATTATAACAGACCATACAGATAAGATGAGTGAGCAAGTTCAGGTAGCAGTGAAAAAGACAAATGCAATGTTAGGTATGATAAATATAAATATTAAACATAGGAGCAAGGAAGTGATAGACAAACTGTATAAAGCATTAGTTAGACTTAGATTGGAGTACTGTGTACAGGTGTGGAGTCCTTATCATACAGGGGATATAAACATGCTAGAAAAAAAACAAAAAAGAGCGACAAAGCTGATAGTGGGATTCCAAAATTACAGTTATGAGGAAAGCTTAAGAAAAACTGGCCTACAGTGTCTAGAAGAAAGAAGAATTTGCAGTGACTTAATACAGGTTTATAAGATGATCAGAGGAATGTATAAATTATACTATAACAAGTTTTTTTAAATACAGCCACCCACAAGAACAAAAGGGCAGGCATAGCTACAAATTAACTAAAGAGAGGTCCAGATTAGATATTAGGAAATATTTTTTTTAGTCAGAGTGGCGAATGCTTGGAATGCATTTCCATGGGAGGTAATGGAGGCAGGGACAGTTAATGCATTTAAAAATAAATTGGATGCAAATCGCTTTTAGAGTAAGGTAATGTAAATGAATGGTTGTATACAGACTTCAGAGTCTTCTAAACCAGTATAAAGACATTAGGTTAAGTAAGTTAAAATAAACAATTTTTAAACATGAAAAGGAAGCAAGGTTGCATGTCTCTATATGCCAAACAACATAAGTGGACAAATGAGATGAGACCCCACCCTGAGCTCACAGTTCACCTACCGAAAAGTCAGAACAGTCAGTGGTCGGTAGGACTTGTGACTGAGGTTGCTTAGCTTCTTCCCCCAGAAATCATGATGTAGCAGGTCCTCTAATGGTGTGCTAGTCAGGATATCCTTATTGTTCACAACAGCCTCTGCGTCATCAAACACAAAATCCCCATCGTAACTGTTTGCAAAGCAAACAACAGCAAAGCAGAACACACACAAACTGGCTATCCACTGCCTGATGAAAAAAAATAAAAAAGAAGAAAATAGAGATAATCTAATTATAATGTGGTGCTCAAGGTACAAATAACCATATTGGACACAATGGGAACACATTAGAAAATTCTAGCCATTTGTCAGCATTCAAGTTATACCATTATCAATTTTGCATGCCTTTTGTGCATGATAATTGCAGCACAAAATAAGAATATTTGACTTATGTTCCCATTTTTTAATCATGCATTGTAAAGTATTTAAGATGCAACAATAGTGTTGTAAAATGTTCACAAGACTGTTGAGAAACGTATGATGTATGTCGTAAGCTGATCACATAAAAAACAGTACTATCTATGACATCATGATCACAGAGGAACAAGTAACGTATATTCATAGCAGACTGAAATTATTAACATATACGCAGGAAAAAGTTCACATTTAAAAAAATGTGTATTAACTAAAAAGGCATTTCAGCTTATGAAAATTGAAAGCTAGGCATGCATTTTGAACTCTAAGCACATTCATGTGGTCACAGATGATGTTTTAGCTAGGGATGAGCTGAAATGATAATTGTACTTGACGTAACTTAGAAAAAAGAAATTGAAGATGCAACTGTACTGACAGCCAAATGTTGATAATAATATAAACTTGAATGGCTCAGTTATCAGCACAAGATTTTCTTAAGGGACAAAGATTAACATACATAAAATTAAAAAAGTAAAGTATCCCATAGCATTACTGCCGTAGGGGTGTGCGGTGTTAGCGATCTCACATTTCAAAGGCTCGGCTATATGAGGGCGGTAGCCATCTCCTCTCCCTCGCCGCTTTTACTTCCCGGACTGAACCGGTACCCATTTAAGGCTAGGTCGACCCGGGAGCCATTGCGGTCTGAAAAAAACATTACCGCCTCAACTGGGGAATGAACCCAGGACCACTCAGATGCGAAGCCAGCGCACTAACCACTGCGCTACGCAGCTCCCTATAAAAATTACATAAAAACACATGATTAAAAAAAAATATAACATAGACTTGACCCAAAATACGAATCTCGTGGCAGCCATTTGCTAGAAAAGAGAAGGTCAGGTTGCTAAAACATTAGACATCAGAACATTTCAGCTTCCCGTAGAGCACAGGTCTTCAACAATTATGTGTCAAGCTCTACTGTCCTGGGCCATTAGTTCTATATCTTTCCTGTTTTATTTATGTTGCCTTGAGCTCTCTAATGTGTATGTGTTTTGTTCAGTTTAGGTTATTCGAAGAATCAACATCATTGCACACGGTTTAACCCACAAGAGCTCTGTTCTTCTCCATATTTTTGGGAGAATCTCAGCACAATGCACGGACTCCATAGCGCCAGCAAGGATCCTATAATAGATTTGGCAGATTTTTATCATAATTTTGAATTTTACCCAGGCAGCGGTCATTAAGCCTACTATTTTCAATTTCCAACCGCCGAGAGATTTTTTAAGTGTGCAACATTACACACAGGCGTCCAATCGCTAGTACCCAATTGCGTCCTTTCCAACACCAGTGCCTTCTACTCACATTATGCTTGAATTATATTTTAACTTAATGTTTTTATACTGTTTTAGAAGACTATGCAGAGTCTGTAAACAACCAGTATCATTTACATTTCCTTGCTCTAAAAGTTATGTGGATACAATCTATTGTTAAATACATTAATTGGCCCTTCCTCCACTACTTCCTGTGGCAATGTATTCCAAGCATTCGCCACTCTCTGACTAAAAAGATATTTCCTAATAACTAATCTGGACCTTTCTTTAGTTAATTTGTAGCTATGCCCTTTTGTTCTTGTAGGTGGTGGTATTTTGAACATGTCAGGTTCTTGTCAACATTAATGATCTTAACATGCTATTTCAATCTCTCTATTCTGTGCAGGCACCCATTTATAAAAGTATGTAATCTTATCATTATTGTTGTTGTTGTTCTCCATGTTTTAGAACCATACAGATCTGCCGAAGGCGGATGTGTCGGACCGAAAGGTGCAAATATCGCAGTCAAGTTGTAAACTAGCGACAACGCATTCCGTTCTCTGGACTATATCCTGCTACTGTTCAAGACTTGGTAGCGGGAGATTGACAACGAACACTGAAGAAGAAGAACCATACAATGGAACAGACTATTGAGTTGACGATTTTTATTTCTGTGTTTGACTTAATTTCTTTTGATTTCCATAAACTCCCCAATGCAATGAAAGCTCCTCTTGCCTTTTGTGTTCTAATTTTGATGTATTTATCTTCACCTTTACTTTGTATGTTACTACTAAGACATATAAATGATTCCACAATGTTTAGAGTGTATTTATGACATGTTATGATTATCATGAGTTGCATATATTCTTATAATCTTTGTGTTTTTTCTCCATGTATTCTTAGTCCCAATGTACGTGAGCGCTCATTTATTTTCATTATGGGGATAGAAAAGCAAAGTATAGTAACATAAATTTCATTTTTGTTTCTAGTGCGTTAACTTAGGCATACTTGCTTCTGTTATTACTGATTTGACTGAGTCGCTGCTCCTTACTGATTTGGGATTTGGGTTGTATGCGGTGGTAGTGAAAGGTAATACTTGAGGGGAGGAGCAAGAGGTGTTTCTACTGGGAGTAGTTTACCAAGCGTTGTCCTCCTTCTTCCCTCCCCTGTTTTACCCAGGTCTCTTGTGGCTCCAAGTGCATGAAACAATGTAGTGCCCAAAACCCCAGGACACTTCAATGATAGGCAGATTAAACCATGTGACAGCAGCTAAACCTTAGTGACCAAGGGTTTGACTATCTAAGCATGTGAAGACTAGACTTAGTTGACTGCCCCAGAGTTGCACACAATGTCTCAAATATTCTGCAAGATTTCGTGACTGATTAAATTGAGTTAAAACAAAAAATGACTAAAAAAGCAACAGATAAACAGTGTATTTGTACCAACTCTGTTTTTCCAGTGTCATATTTGATCCTTATCCAAGGCCCAAGAGAGGAAAATATTAGCGTGTGAAATGAAATGTCAAAAAAGGTCATCAGCGTCTCTAATAGAGAAATGAGGACATTAGAAATACGGTGGGAATACATTTATAGACTGAAAATGTGTTTGGTTGGGTCGTCTCATGAGAATGCAGCCTGATAAACTTGCACTGCACATTTATAACACAAGAAGTTCTGGCTACATGACACGAGGGAGGCTGTGTAGATGATGGATCTGACATCATGGGAACACAGCTGTAAACCAATTGGAGATGCAACCTGAAGAGACACCTCAGGCTAGGCGAAAATAAGCTTATGCAACATAGGGATGTGAAAAGACAATGCTGCAAGGAAAGGAAAAACCAAAAAACTCAGTAGAGGGTTGCTAGTCCAAGGTGGCATCAACCTATAGTCAGACATGACTGAAAAAGGCCTACTTACTTTCCATTCATACTGTTTAAACCTATGTTTTTTTAAAATAGCTTTGCTCTTGATCACTGCCTTTATATTTTCTTGTTCTACAAGGCATGTACAAAAAGTCCAGAACTTCTGAAATAGTGCACCAATGTGATGAGATAGCAATTTCTTGTCAGCAAACTGTTTAGTGGTGATTTTCTTAAGTAACCTACTATTTCCCTTTCTTTTTCTGTTGTGATTGTTTCTTGCCCTGTAGCTGCTTGTTTATGTGCATACAGATTATGTTTATTGAGATGTTTGAATTTCATGAACAGGAAAGACATTAACAGAAACTCATAAAATGTTAAAACAATTTTTTTTTAATCAGTGTATGAAACTGAAATCTAGCTTGGAAGCACAATGTTTTCAAACATTTGGTGATTTTAAGGGCGGTTCACACAGTATGATCCTTAAAAATGCTTACCACGACTGATTCCAAAAGTGCAAAGAATGTATTAAAAGTGAAGGGGAATACTTAAAGGGAGACTTTACTGACATCATAAAATGTTCTCCACAAAAATATTTTAAACAGACCACATATATTACAATTATTAGACAATATTTTCCATTCATTCTGTTTAGGACCTATGCTTTGTTTTATAGCTCTTCTCTTGATTACTGGCTTTACATTTTCATGTTCTATATAAACTAAATAGAATCAATCAAATGAGCATAGATCAGGGCACGACAGATCCCAGGTGCTAGTTCGCCTAGAAATGTTGCTGTGGCAACTAATATTTCAGGATCAGTGTCGCATTTACTCGCACAATTTTGCCCCATCATGGGTAATACTCCTAAATTGTAAGGGACATACAATATAATATTGTCAGCATAATTTCCTCTTTCCACCATGACTTTCAAGGCCAAACAGCTAGTGGCTTACGCCAGTAGCTGGTCTCACTACTCAACTGATCAAGAACAATCAATATCTAGTATCTCACTAATAAATATCTCCTTTTTATAAAACTAAATATGATGCACTCTGTTAGAAACTATAAGAATTGTTGTTTTTGCTAGCTGGGAAATCTTAAATCAACCATCTATGTTTTCGAAATGTGAAATTTTAGCCAGCTGTTTCAAAATCTATTAATGCAGCACATTTGCCACATTATTGTCATAATATGGTCATTTTTGTTGGGGCTATTATGTTTGCAGATGAGAAACTGCTAATTGAATGTTAGTGATATCTACCATGCCATTTCAGATAACTGGTTTTCTCATGCCATACCTCATTTATTCGCATATGATGTTTTTCATGAGTGTGTTCATAGTTTGGAAAAGTAATGAAGTATGCTTGAATTATTATATGTGATTAACTTATTAAATCTTATAAAGGTTATTCGTATATGTATACTCTAATATGCACATTAGCTCAATAGTTTAATAATTTATTCTCATGGCAATGCTCTCAAGGGTTCGATTCCTACGTATGACAATAATTATGTAAAGGATACTGAGGAATATAGCAGAACCCAGTGGAAGCTTGGCAGTAAACACTAATTAAGTCATTATGGTATGAGTAGGATTTACCCCCAAAAGGAGGGTCCAAATAAGGGAAGGGATTTAGTTGGTGCAAGTTCAACACTACCTCTGCTGCTGCTGGTGACTGGTCAAACAGTTGCTTGGTATAGGAATGAACTTGGAGCCACAATCATAAGGTCATGAAAGGATTTACCATCTCTGAAACTGGTGTGCTCTCTTCAAAGAGAAAAAAAATTTAAACCATGCATCTGGATGTAACAAGAGTCATCGTAACCCGCTACCGAAGAAAAATAAAGAGTTAAATTAACTCAGCACGAGTAGCTTTGAACATCTCATTTGTAAAACTTACCTGAATTTTATCCGGATGATACCTTTATCGTTAGGAACTGCATTCCCATCTATTTGAGACGGATGATTGTTATTTGTAGAGTTCTTGCTGCTAAACATTTTTTGTGTTGCTATAAATTAGTTAGTATTCCTACAATGACATATCTTTTTGATGACAACTTGAAAGAACGTGTAGTAGTCTGTCTCAGGTTATCGTTATCTCCATGGAGATTGTCCTTGCGCAAACATTTTCAGACGAGACATCAACTTGAAATATATCTAAAGTCAAAGTAAGTAGTGGTCAGCTCCAGGTGACTATCTTCATAGAGCTTGTCATTCTTCAGATATTTTCAGACATAAGCTTGAATATATCTAACTATAACAATGGTCAGATTACTAATGGTATGTCCATAGAAGATAAAGCTTCTACAGGAACGCTACTGCCCACCGGTCATCTTAGTCTTAGCTTTGTAAAGCCTTTGTCTTCCTCTTCCTGATCTGAATTAACATTAATAATATATAGATTTAATTATTATGAATATGCTAATAATATCATTCAGAAATTCATTCACTAACTTTACAGCAAGTTCTTTATTGTATCATCTGTCAAAAATAGACGCTACTGCACTCTGGATCCACCCATCCATGTGTGCTAAACAACCTTTCCTGACAAAAAGTTTTAGTGAAAGAATCGACCACAACGAAAACAATAAACATGCGGAAACTGCTAGTTTTGTTAGACGGTAGTACAGTCCCCCTGCCTGTTCAAGGGAAACTACTCACTTAATGTCTGTTGTACACGGTTGTCCTTTTTTATGTCCTGTTCTTTTATGTCATTGAATGGGGAACTGAGTCCGGTCAAGCACAACATACTGACCAGGACATCGCACCAGGGTCAGGCAAAATATACTGACCAAGTCCACTATCTCTCTTCCCCTGGAAACAGGATGTTTTTAAGGCAGTCTGGCTGGTGAGATGTGTATCGACCCGATCCCCGTAGTAGATACACACACACTTCTTGCAGATACACACACACACTTCTCCCAGATACACACACACTTCTCCCAGATACACACACTTCTCCCAGATACACACACACACACTTCTCTCAGGTACACACACACACTTCTCCCAGATACACACACACACTTCTCCCAGATACACACACACACTTCTCCCAGATACACACACACTTCTCCCAGATACACACACACACACTTCTCCCAGATACACACACTTCTCCCAGATACACACACACACTTCTCCCAGATAAACACACACACTTCTCCCAGATACACACACACACACTTCTCCCAGATACACACACACACACTTCTCCCAGATACACACACACACTTCTCCCAGATACACACACACACACTTCTCCCAGATACACACACACACACTTCTCCCAGATACACACACACACTTCTCCCAGATAAACACACACACAGTTCTCTCAGATACACACACACACTTCTCCCAGATACACACACACACTTCTCCCAGATACACACACACACACTTCTCCCAGATACACACACACACACTTCTCCCAGATACACACACACACACTTCTCCCAGATACACACACACACACTTCTCCCAGATACACACACACACACTTCTCCCAGATACACACACACACTTCTCCCAGATACACACACACACACTTCTCCCAGATACACACACTTCTCCCATATAAACACACACACTTCTCCCAGATACACACACACACACTTCTCCCAGATACACACACACACACACACACTTCTCCCAGATACACACACACACACTTCTCCCAGATACACACACACACACTTTTCCAAGATAAACACACACACTTCTCCCAGATACACACACACACACTTCTCCCAGATACACACACACTTCTCCCAGATACACACACACACACTTCTCCCAGATACACACACACACACTTCTCCCAGATACACACACACTTCTCCCAGATACACACACACTTCTCCCAGATACACACACACTTCTCCCAGATACACACACACACACTTCTCTGAGATACACACACACACACTTCTCCCAGATACACACACACAGACTTCTCCCAGATACACACACACACACACTTCTCCCAGATACACACACACACACCTCTCCCAGATACACACACACACACTTCACCCAGATACACACACACACTTCTCCCAGATACACACACACACACTTCTCCCAGATACACACACACACACACTTCTCCCAGATACACACACACACACTTCTCCCAGATACACACACACACACTTCTCCCAGATACACACACACACTTCTCCCAGATACACACACACACACTTCTCCCAGATACACACACACACACTTCTCCCAGATACACACACACACACTTCTCCCAGATACACACACACACTTCTCCCAGATACACACACACACACTTCTCCCAGATACACACACACACACTTCTCCCAGATACACACACACACTTCACCCAGATACACACACACACACTTCTCCCAGATACACACACACACACTTCTCCCAGATACACACACACACACTTCTCCCAGATACACACACACACACACTTCTCCTAGATACACACACACACACTTCTCCCAGATACACACACACACACACTTCTCCCAGATACACACACACACTTCTCCCAGATACACACACACACACTTCTCCCAGATACACACACACACACTTCTCCCAGATACACACACACACACACTTCTCCCAGATACACACACACACACACTTCTCCCAGATACACACACACACACTTCTCCCAGATACACACACACACACTTCTCCCAGATACACACACACACTTCTCCCAGATAAACACACACACTTCTCCCAGATACACACACACACACACACTTGTCCCAGATACACACACACACACCTCTCCCAGATACACACACACACACTTCTCCCAGATACACACACACCCACTTCTCCCAGATACACACACACACACTTCTCCCAGATACACACACACACACACTTCTCCCAGATACACAAACACACACACTTCTCCCAGATACACACACTTCTCCCAGATAAACACACACACTTCTCCCAGATACACACACACACACTTCTCCCAGATACACACACACACACTTCTCCCAGATACACACACACTTCTCCCAGATACACACACACACACTTCTCCCAGATACACACACACACACCTCTCCCAGATACACACACACACACTTCACCCAGATACACACACACACTTCTCCCAGATACACACACACACACTTCTCCCAGATACACACACACACACTTCTCCCAGATACACACACACACTTCTCCCAGATACACACACACACACTTCTCCCAGATACACACACACACACACTTCTCCCAGATACACACACACACACTTCTCCCAGATACACACACACACACTTCTCCCATATACACACACACACACTTCTCCCAGATAAACACACACACTTCTCCCAGATACACACACACACTTCTCCCAGATACACACACACACACTTCTCCCAGATACACACACACACACACTTCTCCCAGATACACACACACATACTTCTCCCAGATACACACACACACACTTCTCCCAGATACACACACACACACACTTCTCCCAGATACACACACACACACACTTCTCCCAGATACACACACTTCTCCCAGATAAACACACACACCTCTCCCAGATACACACACACACACTTCTCCCAGATACACACACACACACTTCTCCCAGATACACACACACACACACTTCTCCCAGATACACACACACACACATCTCCCAGATACACACACACTTCTCCCAGATAAACACACACACTTCTCCCAGATACACACACACACACTTCTCCCAGATAAACACACACACTTCTCCCAGATATACACACACACACACAATTCTCCCAGATACACACACACACTTCTCCCAGATAAACACACACACTTCTCCCAGATACATACACACACACTTCTCTGAGATACACACACACACACTTCTCCCAGATACACACACATACATTTCTCCCAGATACACACACACACACTTCTCCCAGATAAATACACACACTTCTCCCAGATACACACACACACACACTTCTTCCAGATATATACACACACACACTTCTCCCAGACACACACTTCTCCCAGACACACACTTCTCCCAGATACACACACACACACACTTCTCCCAGATAAATACACACACTTCTCCCAGATACACACACACACACTTCTCCCAGATACACACACACTTCTCCCAGATACACACACACTTCTCCCAGATATACACACACACTTCTCCCAGACACACACTTCTCCCAGATACGCACTTCTCATTCCACAGATACCCTGCCATTGTTTGAAGCATTTCAGGAAGACTTCTTTGTGAATGGAGTATCATTCCGCGTAGCATTCCGCGTAGCATTCCGCAACATGTCTTATCGTGACTCAAAATGGGTTTCTCTCAGTGGAATTTTCAGCTTTGGGAACAGCAAAAATCGCAAGGATCCTTGTCGGGAGATTAGGAAGTCTGACGTACCAGATGAAGGTTGTGCTTGGCCATGAAAATGTTAATCAGATGCGAAGAATGGGGGGTTGTGTTGTCATGAAGGAGCTGCCAAGTTCCCATTGTCCACATGTCCGGTCGTTCGAGTCGAGCAGCATCACTAAGGATATGGATGAACTCCGGGTATTACTCTGGGATGGTGACATGACGGTTATGTAGGACCAATGTCTGTACTTGGTCAATGACTTCAACATTTCGACTTGTTGAGGGATTACCGAAACATGGTCCGCTCTCCACCGATATATGTCGCCATCTTTGAAGCGATTATACTACTCCTTAATTTGTGTGGCCTCGTCACCGAAAGCCTGTAGAATTTCCCGGATGGTTTCCACTTGGGTATCGCCTAGTTTTAGACAAAATTTGATGCAACAGCTCTGCTCAATTCTTTTCATCATTTCGCGGTGAATGAACACCTGACGTATGCTCACTACACCCAACACTAAAAGGATGACTGTCAACGACTGACTCAATCTGGATGCAAGAAAAAATTCACGCATGCGCATGACGGTCCCCTACACCTCCCTGCCGAAAGACAATACCAATGCGTTGCTTGTTTACGCGGAAAAAATTGAAGTCAGATACTTTTTTAATACACTTCGAATATCATGTCATTTTGTGTTACGTTATGATGTTTGTATGCTATAGTATCATTGTTTTATGATGTGTTAAAGTATTCTATTGCATATTATGTTAAGTTATCAATCGATCAAAAGATGCCTCCTTAATGAGGAACATGACACGTCGTTCCGTCCTGTTTAATCTTTCTACGTGTTTCTTTTCTCTGTTTCCCTTAATTTTTGGCCAGAAGCTATCCTATCCACGAGTGCTTAGGTCTGCCTTAACTTCGCTTTCTTGGGGTATACCAAAACAGAGCCTGTCTTGCAATAGTATCAGTTATATGCTGCAATATGTGTCCTATACAAAGCCAGCGTCTTCTCCTTACCTCGAGTGCAACTGATGTGATGTATGTCCGGTTATTTCCCTCAGTTATACTTAAGGGTATCATATCATGGTAATCCCATTATTCCAGCTCAGACACCCATTGGTTAAAGATTCAAACCTTTCTCGTGAATCTTCGCTGTTCCCCTTTTCACAGAGCCATGCAATAGGGCGGCTCTACATTGCAGTTGAATTGCAGTTGAAGATTTGTATTTTATGTTGGACTTCATTTCTGCTCTTTTCAATAAATTACCCAAATACAATAAAAGCCCCTCTCCACCTTTGTATTTGTAATTTGATTTTGCTATCTATAGCTTCTACTTTATATGTTTTACCGCCAAGGTACATGAACGATTCAACCGCCTGCAGTATAAAGTCGTAAAACACAATCTGATTGGGGTCAGGTGCTTTTATTTTCATTATTTTTGTTCTGTTTCCTT
Source organism: Ariolimax columbianus (assembly GCA_036924085.1). Lineage (NCBI taxonomy): Eukaryota > Metazoa > Mollusca > Gastropoda > Stylommatophora > Arionidae > Ariolimax > Ariolimax columbianus. The sequence goes on along the minus strand of JAVGWX010000014.1, from coordinate 23,611,506 downwards.
AACTCCATTGTTTTAAGACTATTAAATTCAATATACCTATTTATACTGGTAATTTGTCGTGGTTGTGAGACAGAAGATTCAGTTCAACAGCAAAGTTGTGTTTTTTTTTAAATGTTTGGTGCATTTGCAATTTAATTTAGTTTTATTTGTTTGAAGTTGTGTTTTTCAGAATCCATTCAACGGCTCGGCTCGTTTAAACAAAAAAAAGTATTGTTTTTATTTTGCGCCTTTCGGCCCAGTGCATCCGACTTTGCCATTAATTTTATGTAAGCGTCTGTTTCCTCCTACTTTTTCTAAGGGTTTGCTTCCCCGGAGTAACGGGCGGTACTGTGATGGGAAGCAAACCTAGCACCTTCGAGTTGTGAGCTGTGTCACTTAACTACTAGCCCAACCTCCCCCCCCCCCCCTCCCCCCCTTCCCCAACCAGAAATGATGATAAGAGACATCCTTGTTGGACACTATTTCTTATCTCAATGATTCAGACAGCTGCTCACAATATTAGACGTCTTCTAAATTTTGTTAGTGACTTTTAGGAACACTTCAAAGTGATTGGCAGCTTTGAGAGGCATGCCCTGACTGAACTGTTAAATGCATTTTCATAGTCCGCGAATCCAACAAAAGGTGATGAGTTTTATTCCCCACTAGTTCCACAATTATTCTCAGTGAAGCTCTTTGGTCTCCAAAGGATTTATTTTGCTGAAAGCCTGCCTGTGCTTCTCTCATCTGTTTATCTATGGCTTTTTTAAATCTTGGTTATGTTACATTTTTGTATAATTAGTCTGATGACACCCTGGGAAGGCGAAGATGCTAACCGAACTAAGTGGAGATGTACCCCGAAGAGCAGCTTAGATGACGTCTAATAGGCTGTGTGTCTAACTTTGCTCTCGAGTTTTAGTCCATTATGGATGCCGCCAGGCCACGGATTTGACTGACAATCAAGCTAGTCGGCGACATACACTTGTGCCAGTGAAAACATGTTCCTGTTTTCCACTTGGATTAGTTCGTTCATGTTCGGGTTTTACCCCCTCTGATTATCCTGGCTTGGTCATCGGCTATATGTAATAGTATGTCGGTTACCACGTGTCGTATTTAAACAGTCTAGTATACACAGTTGAGTTTCGCGAGATTGTCAACTTTCACTCTATTTGCATACAGTTTCAGTTTTGGAGTGGCTGTGAAATTGTCAACAGTACAATAATGGACTAAAACACATCGCCAGGAAGAGATTGTACCCTATCCGGTTACCAAGATGTCAAAGACACATCACTCACACGCCGAGTGATGCTCCTACGGCCTCTTGGGGTTACGGGAAAGGCAAGAAAAAAACTGATTGTTTACAGACTCTGCAGTCTTGTAAAGCAGTGTATTGACGTTAAGTTATCAGAATAAACAAACAGTTCTTTCGTCATAAAGAAGATAAAAGACAACCCTATATAGGACAAAGAAAATCAAAAACTCAGTAGAGAGTGATCACTCTAAGCGCTCATCATCATAGAGTCAGTTGTGGCTGATAGTGGTTAATATTGTATACATTATGTTATTTTATGTTATGTTATAGCGTTTATGTTATATTATGTTGATGTTATTTTAAGTTATGTTAGAATGTGTTATATTATGTTCTGTTTTTATGGTGCAGCAACCTCATCATGTAGCTAGAGAAATTTAAAAACAACCAGGAATGTTAATTTAACTTAAAGTTTACCAACGTAACCATGCGATAAACAACTGGAATATCGTTACAAAGTCTTAATTTGATCAGTGATGGTGTTTTATGTTTGTTAATATCTGTACAGCCTCATAACTAATTTATTACTTGAGCCGTGACCTTTCGCACATAGATTTGTGAGTGTAAGTATCACATTAGCAGAGCGCACGCTTTTCACAGCAAAGGAACCGATTTGAATCCCCTTTCTTGACACACATGAATAGAGTGATAAGCAAGGTGTCAATATATTTTTTAGATAATAAATGTGAACTGAATACAAGAATTCCATTTTTGTAAACCATAAAATGTGTCGGCAGCGTTGACTAGTAAAGCTTTACAATAGTAGTGGAGAAAGTGTGAAAAGAAAATATCACCTATTCATGATTCACTCGCACTCCTCCGCCATGACCGGTTCCAAACCTATACGAGAAAAGAAGGTTGGTAGATGGGCCAGCTCCGTAATGCTACAAAAACATCAGCCAACGTATCTGACAAGTCGTCCTTGCATAAGAAATGCATTTCAATAGAATCTTTGACGCGTGCAAATCAAAGCAGCAACGAAACTGGTTTACGGACATCTTGTCTCTCAACACGAACGACCAGTTGGAGCCAGGAACTCGAAAGCCCTAAGTCAGAATCACCAGGCTGTCTCGGTTATGGAAAAAGAGGCAACGTAACACTAGCGAACACGCTGACGAGAGAATCAGACGCATGATTGGAGATGTCTATGGAAGCGAGTGACTGCACTGATATATGTGCAGCAGTGGCTGAAATCTCAGGACGACCTTACAGAAGGCATATCCAGCGTAAGTCACACGGAACTTGTAGATAGTAACAGGCAGACCCTGCAAGTCACGACCGACTTATCAAACTAGCCTGCTCTCCCTTATACGGAGGCCCTCACTGGTAGAAAAGGTTAGATAGTTCAGGATCACAGGGATCCGAGTAGGGATCCAGAAACTGACTTTAATCCGACTCAAGATCACTAGAGAATGAACGTTCTTAAGACGTTTTATTTTAAGACCACCGGTCACGGTTACGCCAAACTTTAGCGAAATATATTAAACAGGTCACTATGTACACAACTAGACAAACGATGAGAACATAGGAATACCGAATGTCAAGCTTGGGAAGTGTTCCAAGAACTCTAGTTGAAACTGGGAATGGGGTTTTTCTTTGTGGTTCAGAAGAGATGGCGTGGGAGGCAGCTAAACCATACCCAGCTGGTAACAGGCTGATACACGTCGCTGCAAGTCTTAGCTTAAAGATAACACATGTACATGGGATGTCAACTTAGGGCCGCTTTCAAATCATCCAACACAATTAATGCGGAGATTTCATAAGAAGTGGTGGCAGGGCAGTTTTGGAAATTGAAAAGAAGGGATATCGGTGGATAACCTAGACTTGCATATTTCCTGGACGAAGAAGAAAGTCCATAACCTCAGCAGAGGCCCCTCTGCGCTGAGCATCACAGTGAACGACAACCCTGTTGCAGCCATCGAGGACTACGTCTACCTCGGCAGCAGACAGTCCTCTGACGTACGCAGCAGTCACGACATCACCCGTAGAATGGGCTTAGCGGCTTCATCCATGAACTCGCTCCGCAGAGTCTGGTCCCAGCGAAGGCGCTCCCTGGGGACTATTGTCCCCCTTCTCCTGTATGGCACCAAGTCTATTATACACTAGCAGGACCGGCATGGTCATAGGCCTTCCCCCTGCGTAACTAGGGGCGCATCCTCGGGATCGTCTGGCATGACATGATTTCCAACAGTGAAGTAGTTCGACGTACTCAGCTTGCCGGCATTGTCACAACAATTGATCGCCATCGTCGCTCCCTCTACGGTCACGTTGTTGGCCTTTCCCGAGAAGGGGGGGGGGGGCGGGTGGAGTTACGGGAAACATCCGTGCCCATCCTGGAGACGTCCCTGAGGACGTCTCCAGGATGGGCACGGATGTTTCCCGTAACTCAAGATCACTAGAGAATGAACGTTCTTAAGACGTTTTATTTTAAGACCACAGGTCACGGTTTCGCCAAACTTTAGCGGAATATATTAAACAGGTCACTCACAACACCTGTCTAAAACAGATCGCCACCTCCCCAACATAACTGCAGGCCATCAGACGTGGTCATGGACATGGTCATTCGACGCAACGGGCCCTGGTCGCCTAAGCACACTATTGCTATTGGGGTGTAACCATGTCAACAGAAACACGATAGGTCAGGTCAGACAGGAAGGATCACGTGGTTAGCTGCCCTCGACAGACAAGGTAGAATGTTGGAGCTTAGGGTGCACATAACAATTGGTGTCTCAGTGCAGTCAGACTGATTCGCAGAAAGACAGTCCTACAGTGGCACTTGAGTTCTGAGCGGACATTTAGGGTGCCCGACAGATGGCTTACGACGATAGCAAAGCCTTAGTCGAGACCTGGACTCAACTGCATCCAGCTGACACTGAATTGTCTGATTCTAGTGAGGATCTGTTTGATAGTCTTGAGGTCGGTTATAGCCCAAGGGTGGTTCAGGTCAGAAATAGTAAAACACTAGTGATCGTAGGCCCCGAGTTCTTTAGGAGAAAAGTGTTGATCGTAGGCCCCGAGTTCTGTAGGAGAAAAGTGTTGATCGTAGGCCCGAGTTCTGTAAGAGAAAAGTGTTGGTCGTAGGCCCCGAGTTCTGTAAGAGAAAAGTGTTGATCGTAGACACCGAGTTCTGTAGGAGAAAAGTGTTGATCGTAGGCCCTGAGTTCTGTAAGAGAAAAGTGTTGATCGTAGGCCCTGAGTTCTGTAAGAGAAAAGTGTTGATCGTAGGCCCCGAGTTCTGTAAGAGAAAAGTGTTGGCATAACATTAGCGATCGATCTTCAGAAGCCTTTTTTTCACAGTAAAACAACGGTGACCATGAAAACTGACTTCAGCACTGCAGCCACACTGAGAAGATAGGGATCGGATAAGGAAGGCAAATCGGGACCCAAAATATCCGTGCTTAAACAGAATTTGTCAGAACGAAAGACGCAGATAACGAAAGTCGCTCTGTTAACTGCGACATAACTTAGCAAAATGTTCTTTCCAAGAGGAACCAAGAAGAAGTAGAAGAAGAAGAAGAATAAGAAGGAAAGAACAAGAGAAAAAAAAAATAAAAAGAAGACAAATTTACGTCAGATGGGGTCATGGTACATAGTTATAAAGTCAGGATATCTGCTCTTTATTTGTCCAGTTTGAAAGACATCTCAGATTGAATTCTCAGAACCCACGTCACTGCTTCAATCTTCATTCTCCAACTGGAGATTGCCATCCTGTATGCCTCACTTCGCTTAGTAACAACAACCTGACCTCACCTTTTAGCAGAGACACCTATACAGATACATCACTACGTAATATTGATTATTTTGAGATTATGGCTGCATCGCTATCCTGGGTATTGCCATTTGTCAGCTGGTTAACATTGAGCTCCGATTTCTCGAAGTCCCTACGTATTCCCGGTCTATGATTTTGGTATGGTAATTTGTCATTCCATTGCTAGTGTGGACTGATTCTTCTCCCTTGACTATAGCCTCAACTGTGATCGCCTGTCAATTTGGTCTGTCTGTGCCATCCCCGAGGTCCCTGAATTGTTTCTTGATAACTTAATGCCTAAAGTGTTCTTGTGCAGTCGGTGCCGCCTGTTTGCGGTACCCTGCAAATTTGCTTTAGTGTGTGCCAATTTTTATTTGGAAGCCACAACCATAATTTCCAGCATGTACTACGTCTTCAAGATCGGATAATCACTAGTGGAACCCAGACCTAATCGCATTACTTCATTCTAGATGTGTTACAACATTTCACACTGCCATCTCTGACCAGTGGCATTCCTTCATTCTAGATATACTCCAATCGTGCATGCTGCCATCTAAGACCAGTGGAATTCCTTCATTCTAGACATGTTCCAATCGTGCATACTGCCATCTAAGACCAGTGGAATTCCTTCATTCTAGACATGTTCCAATCGTGCATGCTGCCATCTAAGACCAGTGTTATTCCTTCATTCTAGATATACTCCAATCGTGCATACTGCCATCTAAGACCAGTGTTATTCCTTCATTCTAGACATGTTCCAATCGTGCATGCTGCCATCTAAGACCAGTGGCATTCTTTTGTCCTAGTTATGTTCCAACCTTTCACACTTTCTTTATCTGTATCTAGACTCGGAAAGTCGTTACCGGAAATTAAGCTTAGCACATTTGTTGTGAGAAGCAAGAGCACCTACCGCTTTGTTAGTCAGTGGCTAGAAAATTTCGTTAAAATGATGGCGGTGGTTGACCTTGTGGGGGTTGTACTACATATTGATTGTTCTTGTGGTGGTGGTTGTGGTGGTACTACATATTGATTGTTCTTGTGGTGGTGGTTGTGGTGGTGGTTGTGGTGGTACTACATGTTGATTGTGCTTGTGGTGGTAGTTGTGGTTGTGGTGGTACTACATGTTGATTGTTATTGTTGTGGTGGTGGATTTGATGGTAATAGATCTTTACTTCGAGGTTCTAAATATTGTCAAGAGCGCTTGAGACTGAATCCATCTAACTTTACTTTGCTGCTATTCGCTGCTGAGTCGTTTACTATTCTTGCAAATGTACCCCAGAGGTCTAGGAGAGAGCTATAATATTACCAGACATGAAGAAGGGCAGAACCCTTGAACCACAGAAACAGCAAATGCCCCTATCTCCCGACCTGCTTCAAATACTGTGCTTTATTTTGATTGACCTCACTGAACGGTATCATTTAAAGAATTTCCACTTTTTAAAAATGAGAACAGCATAATTGTATATCATCCGACAGGGCCGCCATTATAACGCCCACCATCCCATGTTTCATCTCCCTAGATTGTTCACCTGACTTCACACATTACTGTTTTGATTTAATTATTGTGTGAAATTATGATCGGTTATCACCCACCTATTTTAATGTCCTTCGTCACTTATTTCATCTAATGCAAGTTTTTCACCTAGCTTCACACGTTTGGTTTGAAACGTGCTATTACTGGCTTGTGTATGTGTGTGTCTGTGTACGTGTATGTGTGCACGTATATGTCTACATCTGTGCATTTTGATTTTGGTAAGAGGATTTTTATATGTTAGTGTTTGGGAGTACCTCTGGTCTACTCTGGTGTAGTAACTTCTTCTTCTTCTTCTTCTTCTTCTCCTCCTCTTTCTTCTTCTTCCTATTCGTACGCTGCCAGACGTCGACTTGAATTTGTTCAACGAAAGCAGCGGTCATGTTGAGGCTGTCGACACTGCCATAAAGCTTGTCTATTGTTGGTACTGGCGATGGCCACATGTGCTTTCTCTGGTCTTCGTATGTGGGGAAATTTTCCAATAGATGCTCAGGGGTAATTTTCCCAGTACCACAGGTGCACTCGTCAGTAACAGCTATCTTCAGTTTATTGAATAGATGGTACCTCAGTTCGTTGTGACATGTGCGGAGTCTGAAGACCACGACCTGCTCTCTTCTGTTAAACTGGTAATAAGCATCATTTCATATGTAGCTAGTATCCTGTTTCCCATTTTCCCATATATCTGATATTCCTAATAAACCTTTTGGACTCTTCGTAAATCACACTTAAATATGGTTGTGGTAACGTTTCACCTTCTTTCGTCAGTCTGTCTGCCTCCTCGTTGTCTTGAATGTTACAATGGGATGGTACTCACTGTACTACAACACTTGAGGTAGCAACGAGTTTAGACATGTTACCACAGAAAATCATGATTGTAGCAAAATCCACAATTATTAGAGCAGCCTACATGTATATAGCCTTTTCCCTGCATATCCATCTTTGTTTCCTGAACAGGCTATTATATTGCACTGATAACACATGCGTTATGTTATTTAGTCAGCCGTTGAGTGTGACGTTTCAAAGGGAGTCAGAGGGCTTGTATCTACAGGCTGTGATTGACCTCAGAAACGATTTTGCGATCGGAAAAGTCCTATACCAACTGTGGCCGAACCCCGATCGCTCGATTGGTACGCCAGTGCACAAGCTACTGCACCACAGAAACGTAATTTATTTATATTTTACAACCAAATTGTCTTCGCTAGGGACACAGAAAAATGGCTACGGCAAAGCAGACCTGACAGGAGCCCCAGGAAGTGGGGAAGGCGTGTAAGAGACTTTATTATATGAGATCACAGCGTATTTCGATGAGGTAGGGTGATAAGTTCTCTTTTTCAATACTTTTCATTTTTCTAACAGTAAATATTTACCAATTTACAGCAAAGATGGCGCCGTAACTGGCTGCGTGTCTACATTTCTCTACTGTTTTGGATCATTATGGATGCCGCCAGACCACGGATTTGCCCGGAATTCACACTAGTCGACGACTTACACTTGTGTTCACGGATACGTGGAGTTGTTTTCCGTCTGGACTTGTTATTTCGTTCTTTTTTTGTGATTTCTTCCATCCGTTTATCCTGGTCTGGACGCCGGCTGAATGGCGCTACGCTTAAACTAGTTATACCTGTGGCGTATCTCACGGGTTAGTTCTGCCGGTTCACCTTCACGAATTTGGCGTGTTTGAATTGTAGATCCTACTAGGATGAACTGAATACAGCTGGGAAGAGATGCCAGACTCACTCACACGCTGAGTGTTGTCCATACGACCTCTTGTGGTTATCGAAAAGGCACGACAAACTGCGTTAGATGCCTTCCCACCTTTCTACCCTGCGGGTTACATGTTTACGGTAAGGCTTCGGTAGTAACCCTGAGGCAAAATCTGCATCCTATGCAGATTAATGTCTTGCCACTGGCAAAATGTAGCTTAGGCTCTGTGAGTGAGGTTGACAAAAGGCGCAGTTTCTTCCTCACTTTAATCCAAATCTCAGCGCAAGTCACCCATTTCAGCGGACACAGCAGGAGATACGACTGTCCACACGGCTGAACAAAGAGAGTGGTCTTCATCACTTGTGATGGACAAAACTATCAACAGCTTTGTCGACGAGAGTGTAACAGTAATATCAGTTGAACCCCGTACATTTGCCACGCAGTTAGAATGCTCTGTCACTTTGCTAATCAGAACCTTAGAATATGCACACATTCGTGCCTAAGATCTTAGTATTGGTTGACTTGTACTTCTACAGAGGCGGATGCCATTGTTCAGGTCACAACTCTGTCCTGAGATAGATCTAGCCGAGATGAGAAATTCCTACTTAGCGGACGTGTTCCGAGCAGCTTATTACTCTGCTGCGTTGCAACACGTGCCGCGGAAGGTGGTTAACCGATGTACGAATCCATCTTAATAAACTCAAATACTAGAGCAAAGTAGACCCGCAGCCTGTTAGACGCCATCAATGATGCGCTTAGCAAAACCACATAATCATGGCCGGTGTAATGCCATTTCACAAAGTTTGTCGCTTCTTACGATATGTCCTATGTGAAGCAGTGGTGGTATTTTTTTTCTTCTGATACACACAGACCCCGTCAAACCAATCGGTCTGTAACAAATACTTCTGTTTTAATCTGAACAGGACTACAATATCGGGATGCATCAGCAATTTTGTACCGTTTTTTGAGAATATTTGTCAAAACAGTTATACACCACTTTACGTCAAAAACACTTTTCGCCTTAAACAGGAAGTATTTCCTTATTGATATCCTTTGCAAAAAGTACCTTTACCTCTCCAAAACGCAAAACAACTTTGATTGTGATTTGATTGTACACTTTGTTAGCAAGTACGGCAATTGTTCTGGAGCTGTGAATGTGCATGCTGCAACTAAGGTCTACTGCCTACAGTAACGACAACGTTGAATGCTGCTACAAACAAATAACACTTTCAGAACAACAAACTACATTTTTCAGCTATCTCATTTCAATGTGTGACTTACATACTGACTCGCTTGTATAAACTGCTAGGAAAGGTATTTGTGCCTCTACCGGACAAAGAATGGGATTGGGTGTATCATGGAGGACTCATCATCTTGATCATCTGGCAGCCAAGCTGGTATTGATAATGATAAAGGTTCAAGTATTTTAAATATTAGTGTCCAAATCTCCATCTAATCAATAGGCCGGAGGATAGCCCTAGCTTCTATTCTAGAACATGGCATACCACCTCTACTCCAGATTTGGCCTTCTCCACAGTGGACATCCACCATAAAATAGACCGCCAGGAGCTAAACCAATTGGCAGGTAGCTACCGCAGGCCAATTAGGCTAGAAATTGATTTGGAAGTAGGCCCACAGGAAACAAAACCGCTCCCACGTTGGAATTACAAACGAGCCGACTGGGACAGATTTGCAAGCCTGACAGATGGGCTGTGTGAAACCATCAACACACGAAACAACAAAATTAAGCCCATGGTGGAAAGCCTAAGCAAAGCAATAATCCAAGCTGCCACTGAAACCATCCCAAGAGGAGCTAGGAAAAACTATAAGCCCTATTGGAATGATGAGTTGCAGAAAGCGGAAGACGCAGTCACAAATGCTAGGAACATGGCAGAGCGAGAACAATCTAAGGAGGCAAAGCCGCCACGGCGAAATACAAATACACTCTAAACCAAACAGCAAGAGAAAGCTGGAAAAACAAAACAGAAAGCCTCAATTTAGACAAAGAAGGGAACACACTATGGAAGCTAGTCAGAGCCATGAATGACGAAACTCCATCAAATAAACAAATTACCATCAAGTAGGGTGAAAACTTGCTCACTGGAAAAAAAGCCGCAAACGCCTTTGTGGAACACTATGCCAGAGCGAACCACATAGATGTCCCTGCAGATAAGCATACATACATTAATGAAGAGCAAAAGGGGCACGACAACATCAATTTCGCTCCAGAAGAGCATATGATGGCAAAATTGACAATGAACGAAATGGAAGAGGCCATGAGAACATTAAAGAAAAGGAAATCTCCCGGAAAAGACAGAATAACAAACGAAATGCTGATGGGGCTGGGCCAAACAGCAAAGAGGAAACTGCTATCAGTCCTGAACAAAAGCTGGAAAAGGGGTATTGTACCCCAGGCATGGAAAGACGCAATACTTGTACCCGAACCAAAGAAAGGAAAAGACAAAACAGATCCAAATGGATACAGGCCTATCAGCCTACTGAGCTGTGTCGGCAAACTGATGGAACGTATGATAAACACCAGACTGATGTGGCATCTGGAAGAAAAACGCATACTAATTCCACAGCAAGCATGCTTTAGACAGCACAGATCCACTGAGGATCAGGTCATCCTCATAGCCCAGGAAATAGAAGATGCCTACCAGGAACAGAAACACACAGTAGCGGTTTGGGTGGACCTGGAAAAGGCATTTGACAAAGTCTGGAAAGAGGGAATTAGAGTCAAGCTAAGAAGAAGTGAAGTTTGTGGGAAAATGTACGTGGATCAACCACTACCTCAAAAACAGAACGGCCAGAGTTCAAGTACAAGGGCAGATGAGCAAAACAGGTGACACTTGAGCAGGGAGTACCCCAAGGGGGAGTACTGTCACCCACACTCTTCCTGGTGTATATAAATGACATTTCAGAGAATATACAAAGAAGAGTCCATAGCTTAATGTTTGCAGACGATCTGGCTATGTGGACCTCTGAAAAGAATCTCACCATAGCATGAAATCGGATGCAGCAGGCCCTAACATCGCTGGAAGAGTTGGCGAACTCATGGCTGGTCAAAATAAACGAGGAAAAAATGACATGTACAATATTCTCGCTATCAATCAAACCCCAAAACACAAAATTAAGTCTAAACGGCAAATACCTGCAGCCAAACAACAACCCAAACTACATAGGAGTCACATTTGATCGGCGCATGACATGGACAAGTCAGATCGAGATAAACCGAATGAGTGCCAGAGAAAGAATGGCAATCATGAGGAAACTTGCTGGCACAAGCTGGGGAGCAGACGAAAGTATACTAAAGAAACTGTACACTGGAAGAGTGAGACCAGTTCTCGAGTATGGCATTGCGGCATGGACAACAGCAGCAAAGGCGAACTTCGATAAAATTAGCAAACTCCAAAACCAAGCCATGAGAGTTATAACAGGAGGCATGAAGTCAACGCCAATTGTAGAACTTGAAAAGATTACAAAACTGCAATCCATGACCGATAGAAGAGACTGCATAGCCCAGCTGCAGTCAGAGAAACTCCGAAGACTGACTGACCATCCAATGCACCAGAGACTAAACAATTTGGGAAATGGGAAACTAAAGCGGAGAAACTTTGCAGAAATAGCCAAAGCAAAGATGCACGAAGATCCAACAAACGCACTAACACCAAAACCCATCACTACTGTACGAAAACCTACCTGAAGGCAGGATATATTTCCAGAGGTGGTAGAAAATATACCAGGTATTGTAAACAAAAACTGCCAGACTGAAAAAGAAAAGAGAGATACTACGCTAAGCTTCATATCGAAAAGCTACCCAAGCATGGACTGGACCCATGCATACACCGACGGTTCTGTAACAAACACTACACAGAACGGAGGGGCAGGAGCACTCCTGAACCTACCAAATGGCAGAAAAATAACACTGTCATTCGCTACTGGTTAAGTACACAAGCAATTTCAGAGCGGAGGCAGAGGCACTGAGGGCGGCAGTGGAAGAAATGGTGACACACAATGAAAATGAAAGCCATATAGTCCTGCTTACAGATGCTCTCGCCGTAGTCACAGTGCTAAAAAACCAGAAAAACACTGAGCTTAATGACTTAAGAGCAGCACTCTGCAAACTGTGCCAGCAGTCTGCACCAAAAAGGGTAGTGGTACAGTGGGTCCCATCACACTGCAACATCCAAGGCAACGAGGAGGCAGACAGACTGGCAAAAGAAGGTGCAAGACTACCACAAACAGATACTAGTATGACGTACGAAGAGTCAAAACGGCTTATCAAAGCCAGATACATGACCAAATGGGAAACTGAACATACTGGTTACACCAAAAACGATGCCTATTAGCAGTTGAACCGAAGAGAGCAGGTCGTTGTCTTCAGACTTCGCACTGGCCACAATAGACTGAGGTACCACCTATTCAACAAATTGAAGATAGGTGGTACCGACGAATGCCCCTGCGGTACTGGTAAAATGATCGCTGAACATCTGCTGCAGAACTGCCCGACATACGAGGATCAGAGAGAGCAGATGTGGCCATCACCAGTGGAACTGCAAGACAAGCTCTATGGCAGTGGCGACAGCCTCAGGATGACCGCCGCTTTTTTCGAAAAAATAATGGTTACTGTCTGACTGCGTACGAAGAAGAAGAAGAAGTTATAACAGGAGGCATGAAGTCAACGCCAATTGTAGAACTTGAAAAGAATACAAAACTGCAATCCATGACCGACAGAAGAGACTGCAGAGCCCAGCTGCAATCAAAGAAACTCAGAAGACTGACTGACCATCCAATGCACCAGAGACTAAACAATCTCGGAAATGGGAAACTGAAGCGAAAAAACTATGCAGAAATAGCCAAAGCAAAGATGCGCGAAAACCCGATGAACGCACTAACACCAAAGCCCATCCCTACTGTACGAAAACCTACCTGGATGCAGCATATATTTCCAGAGGTAGTAGAAAATATACCAGGTATTGGAAACAAAAACTGCCAGTCTGAAAAAGAAAGAAGAGATACTACCCTGAGTTACATAACAGAAAACTACCCAAGCATGGACTGGACCCATGCATAAACCGACGGTTCCGTAACAAATACAACACAGACTGGAGGGGCAGGAGCATTTATGAACCTACAAAATGGCAGAAAAATAACACTGTCATTCGCTACTGGAAAATACACAAGCAATTCCAGAGCGGAGGCAGAGGCACTGAGGGCGGCAGTGGAAGAAATGGTGACAGGTAAAAGGCCTGAAAGCCACATAGTCCTGCTTACAGATGCTCTGGACGTAGTCACAGCACTAAAATACTGAACTTAATGATTTAAGAGCAGTACTCTGTCAACTATGCCAGCAGTCCGCACCACAAAAAAGGGTAGTGGTGCAGTGGGTTCCATCTCACTGCAACATCCAAGGCAACGAGGAGGCAGACAGACTGGCAAAAGAAGGTGCAAAACTACCACTACCAGATACTAGTATGACATACGAAGAGTCAAAATGGCTTATTAGAGCCAGATACATGACCAAATGGGAAAACGAACATACTGGCTACACCAAAAACGATGCATATTACCAGTTGAACAGAAGAGCGCAGGTCGTGGTCTTTAGACTTCGCAATGGCCACAATAGACTGAGGTACCACCTATTCAACAAATTGAAGATAGGTAGCACCGACGAATGCCCGTGTGGTACCGGGAAAATGACCGCTGAGCATTTGCTACAAAACTGCCCGACATACGAGGATCAGAGAGAGCAGATGTGGCCATCACCAGTGGCAACACTAGACAAGCTCTATGGCAGTGTCGACAGCCTCAGGATGACCGCTGCCTTTTTCGAAAAAATAATAGTTACTGTCTGACTGCGTACGATGAAGAAGAAGAAGAAGAAGAACATTATTGTCGAAATATTTTTTTTCGATTTGATTATAGTTATAATAAAATATTTTTAACCGAGAAAGAAAATATTGATACAATTATTAGCAAAAATGTATATATATATATACGCATGCAATAATACAAAATGTTGCAACAAAGAATATTAACTGACTATGTCGTTCCTATTCTACCCTTGAGGTGCAGCGGTCAAATAGTGCTTGCAAAGGAATATGTAAACAAACTAGTGATGGACTAATTATGTTTTTGTAAACTTTATGCAGGCCACCATTGTGTAGGAATTGTATATCCGTCATAAATTTTGCCCTTTTAGTGTCTAGCTGCCTACTACTCTTATAAATTTTCAACTTCCAAGGTTGTTATTTTTTCATACACATCCTTCATTAACAACAGTTAATGACAATAACAATTTATAACTCACCTAGTCATAGTTCTAAAGTTATCAGTTTGAGAAATGTCCAAACGTAATTAGAGGGATCCCCTAATTGTGCCCTCTAGAACCGATGACTCTGTAACAGTTCTCCTATACCTATGGAAAATAAATGAATTTCTCATCCGAGAACATAAAGAACAATTTAAGTCTTTTTCACCGATGATATCATAATTGTTGCCCTAAACAAGATTATATTACATTGTTATTCAACATACCTGCACGTGTTATCTACACTCTCACCAAATGTATCGTTACAAATAGTAAATACATATCGTATATGCGGTACGTCATTAATTTTATAATAACCAACAACCAAACAATATGTATCTCCACTCGCATCTGTCTTCATAGTCTACCAGACACATTCCTTAAGTACATCGCTTAGTGGACCGTCTCATTGTCATCCAGAGACCTTCGTTAAGTACATTGCTTAGTGGACAGTCTCATTGTTATCCAGAAACCTTCGTTAAGTACATTGTTTAGTGGACAGTCTCATTGTCATCCAGAGACCTTCCTTAAGAACATCGCTTAGTGGACCGTCTCATTGTCATCAAGAGACCTTCGTTAAGTACATTGCTTAGTGGACAGTCTCATTGTCATCCAGAGACCTTCCTTAAGAACATTGCTTAGTGGACCGTCTCATTGTCATCCAGAGACCTTCCTTAAGAACATCGCTTAGTGGACCGTCTTACTGTCATACAGAGACCACCCTTACAACATCACTTGGTGGATCGTCTCATTGTCACACAAAGACCTTGCTAACGGCATCGCTTAGTGGACCGTCTCATTGTCACCCAGAGACCTTCGGAAAAGATCCGTTAACTTTCCTCCTGAATGGATGGTGCAGATCAAGGATATCAAATCCACAACAGCTCTTCATACTCTCGAACTAAGAAAAATCAGGGAAAATACGGAACGGAAATATCCTAGGACCAAATAGACGATAAGTCGGTATATTTGTGCATCACATTAGATAACAAAATGGCAGAGGCCAAATCAAGAAGAAAACTTGAAATACCGAGAGAAATGCGAAATCGGAATCACTTTAATTAGCGAACGATACGACGTTTAATGAAATCTATACTGGGATATTAGGACTGACTAAAAGTGAACAATGGGTCAGCAGCATAGCCCATCACAGCTAAATCACACCTACAACCTACTATAACTTACACAAGCAAACGATTCGAGTGATCCCGAGAGTAATGAAGGTCACTCCAATAAACGAAATAGAAAAAAAACCACAAACCTGTATCCTATAGATGGGACACGAATACCATGATGGTTGCAGAAAAGAGCAATAACATGACAGTACATCTAATGAAGAACCGATTCGAAGATCTAGCCAGTAACAAATTGAACAAAAAACAATTTTATGGATCGGTTCAAAAATGAATCAGTCAATTATAAGGATGAATTATTAGACACCAGTAAGGTTGTTGTTGTTGTTGTTGTTGGTGTTGTTGTTGCTGTTATGATTGCCATTAATGAGAGGTTTACTCTTTTGTGAGCCCTGAAAAGAATGTTTGGTGGCGGGTTCCATCAGCATTCCTCACATCACGAGCGTGCTGATGAAGGTGGACCGGATTCCTCCAGGCGATTGTGCTATGATTGGCTTCATCTGTGTATCGATGACTACTACGATGATCACGTCGATCCCCCACCTCGTTAGCCAGACTGACAAGAAGAACAGTCCCTTTCCAGGGAGGACTACGTGAAAGTCAAGGTGAAGGTCTTGGCCAATATATTTTGCCTGACCCTGATTAGCATGTCTGATAGGTATGTTGTGTCTTACCAGACGTTAGTCTTCCTCCCACTACTAAGGAGGTAAATTAATATTTATTCAAACCCAATGGAAACAACACCAACATTTCAGCATAGACGAACTCACAGCTATCACCTCCTGCTCCATGTAATAGCAAAATGCCACTCCAAAGGAAAACAACAGGCTGTGAGATGATCGAAGAGATATACCCTAGAGAAGCATAGATCAAAGTATTTACTGATGGATCAACAACTAAGATAGTAAAGAATGGAGAAGCAATTCCTTAAAGATCCAATGTCAGTTCTGCAATCCCTCATGAATGATAAACTGCCAGAGCCCAAAAAGACTTTAGGCGAGCTAAGAGCCACGAGAACGGTAGTACTACAATGGACTTATTCACACTGTGGCATACCAGGGAAAGAGAGAGCAGATAGGTTAGTACAGGAGGAAAACACCAGACCAAAAAGAACTAAACAAAACACCTTCCAAGAAAAGAAGACATTTAAGCTATGAGGAAAAGCGACCAAACGAAAGATAACTATCACAGTCTTGATCGAGCGAAGCAAGTGATCGCATTCCGTATGAGAAGTGAACATGACAGACTGAATAATTATTTACACAAAAATTGACACCACCACAATGTACGTGTGTAGAAACAGCCCAGACAGCTGAATATATCCTACGAGACTGGTACTTGCTTTGGCAAATCCATGAAACAGACCTCTACAATACAGCTATTTTTAAGCATTGAAGAGCTCTCTAACTTCAAATCCGTGAAACAAATTTCTACAATACAGTTATTTCTGAGCATTGAGGAACTCTCTGCCATCAAATCCATGAAACAAACCTCTACAATGCAGCTATTGTTGAGCATTGAGGAACTCTCTACCATCAAATCCATGAAACAAACCTCTACAATACAGCTATGTTTGAGCATTGAGGAACTCTCCACCACAGCACTTGGACACACGTAGACATGACACAATATTTAAAAACTAAGTTTTTCGGTACAAGCTTTTGAATGACAAGTTCAGTTCTTTATCCTTTCTACCATCCATCTATCTTTTGATCTATCCATACATCTTTGTATCTTCTACACATTCATTTTTCTATCATTTCTACCACCCATCTATCTTTCATATATCCATACATCTGTGTGTCTTCTACAGGTTTATTATTCTATCCTGTCTAGCATCCATCTCTTTTATCTATCAACATATTTTAATTCTCTGTATTCAACATTCCAATACACAAACTACTAATCTATGTATTTATATATCGACCCATTATTTGATTTATCTATCCATCCATTGCACTTTCTATTTATACAACTTCTTCCAATCCTCCGTCTCTCTCGCCCCCACCCCGCCCCGCCCCCCACCCCCTCCCCGCCTCCCCATCTATCCAACAGACGAATTCCCATACATAAACTCTGGTATCTCCAAACACATTTACAGCTGTGAAACTATTTTAAATCATGTCGATGAAAGCCTGCATAGGAAATGGTTCAGTGACCTCACCAGGACACACACAACACCAAATCGACGATGCATCCATAATATTAAAAGTACAGATGTCCCCATATCTATGTATGGTACCGGACGGTTTACTATCTTATATACATTATTCCTTTATGCTTGAATTCATCTTCGTCTGACGAAGGCTTTGTGACCGTAACGTGGGTTCCTTTTTTGTTTTTGTCGGAGTATAGCCACTGAGCCATTACCTATATACGTTTATGTCAACCTTTAACCTTCAGCACCGCCGCAACTTTGATTTATTTTTTTGTATTTGATATAATATAATTCTCAAGGCTCGTATTAATATTCAAAACATCACATTTTTGTGTGCCTAGGTCTATCATGGTCTTTGATGTGAATGTGTAGGCTAGATTTCCTTCACTTAAGGGACTTGCAGCTGAGTTTGACATTGTCCTTCACTCTTCACCAATGTCAATCTTAGTTTCCCCAAAGGTCAAGCCTGTCTAGGTCAGTTTTTCATAGAACGATACCAATGCATGCACTTTGACCTATATGTACCCTTGTATGTCAGCCTTTCCTCAACCTTGAAGATTATGTGTATAAGTATGTCATTGCTTACCTGTTTCTTTACGTTAGCATTTCAATTTTTATTTTTTTTTATTTTTTGGGGGGATTGCCTTATTTCTATAATCCCCAAATGAGGTGTGCGTTGCTCAGTGGTTTTTATTTTGCGCCTGTAGGCCCAGTGCATTCTACTTCAGCATGCATTTTATGTAAGGGCCTGATTCCTCCTGCATTTTCTAAGGGTTTGCTTCCCTGGTGTAACGGCCGGTGCTCTGATGGGGATCGAACCCAGCACCTTCTGTTTGTGAGCCGTGTCACTTAACCACTAGCCTACGCGGTCCCCACAGCATTTCAATGATCGACGTATTCAAACAGTTATGTTCTGTAGCTGCGATTTTCATTTCCATATGTCTTCTAATGTATCTTCTTGTTCTTCTTCTTCTTCTTCTTCTTCTTCTTCTTCTTTTTCTCACTCCTCGTACTCCTCCTCATCTTCTTTTTATTCTTCTTTTTCTTCTTCTTCTTCTTCTTCTTCTTCTTCTTCTTCTTCTTCTTCTTCTACAACAAATACTATTACTGTAATTCTTGCCACTGCTATTACTACTCCAAATACTACTACGACCAAGGCTACCACCACCGGTACTACTAATAATTGCTTCTGCTGCTGCCTCTACTACTAGTACTACTCAACTACTACAAACACTGTTACTACTATTATTACTATTGATCTTATTATTACTACTACTTCTACTATTACTAATACCGCTACTACTATTACAATTACTACTACTACTACTACTACTACTACTACTACTGCTACTGATGCTACTGTTACGACTACTACTACTACTAATACCGATATCACTGCTGCTGCTGCTACTGCTACTACCACTACTACTACTAGTATTCCTACTACTAACACTGCTGCAGCGGCTACTACTACTACAACTACTACTACTCCATTGCTGCTACTGATACTGGCATACTACCACTACTACTACCACCACCACCACCAGTACCAACGTTGATGCTGCTGCTCCTGCTACGACTACTATGTTTAGTTGCATACATCGAGTCACCTTTCGAACCTTCTAATTTTGTATCTAATCGATGGTTGGTAGTGCGACAGTGATCTCAAAGATCTTTACAACAAAATGTTAGCCAATACAAAACTGATCTCATGTTGGAATTTACATCATTAGGTCACACACAAAATACTTGATGCTGTGGGGTGGACATTTCATTAGGTCACACACAAAATACTTGATGTTGTCTCGGTGGACAATTCATTAGGTCACACACAAAATACTTGATGCTGGGGGGTGGACATTTCATTAGGTCACACACAAAATACTTGTTGCTGTGGGGTGGACATTTCATTAGGTCATAGACAAAATACTTGATGTTGTCTGGGTGGATATTTTATTAGGTCACACACAAAATACTTGATGTTGTCTGGGTGGACATTTCATTAGGTCACACACAAAATACTTGATGTTGTCTGGGTGGACATTTCATTAGGTCACACACAAAATACTTGTTGCTGTGGGGTGGACATTTCATTAGGTCATAGACAAAATACTTGATGTTGTCTGGGTGGATATTTTATTAGGTCACACACAAAATACTTGATGTTGTCTGGGTGGACATTTCCTTAGGTCACACACAAAATACTTGATGTTGTCTGGGTGGACATTTCATTAGGTCACACACAAAATACTTGATGTTGTCTGGGTTGATATTTCATTAGGTCACATACAAAATACTTGATGTTGTCGGGGTGGACATTTCATTAGGTCACACACAAAATACTTGATGTTGGGGGGTGGACATTTCATTAGGTCACACACAAAATACTTGTTGCTGTGGGGTGGACATTTCATTAGGTCATAGACAAAATACTTGATGTTGTCTGGGTGGACATTTCATTAGGTCATAGACAAAATACTTGATGTTGTCTGGGTGGACATTTCATTAGGTCATAGACAAAATATTTGATGTTGTCTGGGTGGATATTTTATTAGGTCACACACAAAATACATGATGTTGTCTGGGTGGACATTTCATTAGGTTAGAAACAAAATATGGGATGCTTTCGGGGTGGACATTTAAACGTTTTACAGACTTCCATTCCAAAACTGCACGCACCACAGCATTGTAGCTAAGTCATAGGCAAGAAACAGGAATCATCATCATCATCATCATCATCATCATATCATCATCATCATATCATATCATCATCATATCATATCATCATCATATCATATCATCATCATATCATCATCATCATATCATCATCATCATCATATCATCATCATATCATATCATCATCATATCATATCATCATCATCATATCATCATCATCATATCATATCATCATCAAATCATATCATCATCATATCATATCATCATCATCATATCATCATCATATCATATCATCATCATATCATCATCATATCATCATCATCATATCATCATCATATCATCATCATATCATCATCATTATATCATCATAATCATATCATCATCAGATCACCATCATCATCATATCATATCAAATCATCATCATCATCATATCATATCATCATCATATCATATCATCATCATCATCATATCATCATCATCATCATCATATCATCATCATATCATATCATCATCATCATATCATATCATTATCATATCATCATCATCATCATCATATCATCATCATATCATCATCATAGCATATCATCATCATCATATCATCATCATATCATATCATCATCAAATCATCATCATATCACCATCATCATATCATCATATCATCATCATACCATCATCATCATTATATCATCATCATCATATCATCATCATCATATCATATCATCATCATATCATCATCATATCATTTCATCATCATATCATATAATCATCATATCACCATTATCATATCATCATATCATCATCATACCATCATCATCATTATATCATCATCATCATATCATCATCATATCATTTCATTATCATATCATCATCATATCATCATCATCATATCATCATCATATCATATCATCATCATATCATCATCATATCATCATATCATCATCATATCATATCATCATCATATCATCATCATATCATCATCATATCATATCATATCATCATCATATCATCATATCATCATCATATCATATCATATCATCATCATATCATCATCATCATATCATCATCATATCATATAATCATCATATCACCATCATCATATCATCATATCATCATCATATCATATCATCATCATTCATCATCATCTTATACCCGCTAGTGTCTTTAGGCAACGTGAAAAGGTGTTGTTTTATGTCGGGTGCCAGCTTTGTCGCCGATGTTGTTGTCATTCCGTGTTTCTTCAGTGTCTCACTGGCACCATCTTTCCATATTGTTCATGGGCTGCTTCTTGCTCTCCAACGCTGATGTCTGGAATTGTAGAGAGAGCAACTGGCAACTTTTTTTGCATTCTTGTCAGGTGTTCAAACCATTTTATTTTCAACTGTTTAATATATTCCATGCACGGTGTTGTGCACATTTTCTGTCTAATTTCTTCTTTGTGTACTCTGTCTAGTCTTGTGACCCCAACAGCGTATCTCAAATACCTAATTTTGCATACCATGATTTTTTCTTTGTTGTGCATTGGTGATATTCTATGTCTGACACTGGAAGCAGAGAGTTGACATAAAAATACTATTTATCAGCTGTCTTTTTGTCTTCTTTCGACTGTGTTTGTGTTTTTATAATTTCGAGAGCTGATAGGAAACGGCATTTGAATTTTGAGTTGAAAATTCCACCTCTCTATCCAGCCTTCCATCTTGTGGGAACACGCTGCCCAAGTACAATGAACTGTTTCTTCTGTGCTTTTCATTTTAGTAGAATATTTAATGTTTTCCCTATTCTGCTGATTTTCATTGCCTCAGTCTTTGCTGTACTAATCCTCATATGATATCTATCGCAGGCATTGTCAAGGGCATTAAGATGTTCTTGGAGGTTATATTCATCTGAATTTAAGAGATTCTAATCATCTGCAAAAATATACTCATTGATTGCGATGATTTCTAGTTTTGCTTCAGTTGTTATTTGATCTATGTTTACAATGAACAAATTATTTGATCTATGTTTACAATGAACAAATTATTTGATCTATGTTTACAATGAACACAAGTGGTGATAGTACAGATCCCTGTCTTAGCCATGTCTTAGCTGCGACCATTTAATAAGTCCGCTTGATGTTCTCACAGTACTTTGGCTGTTTTTATAAATTGCTTTTATATTTCTCAATAATTGTCCTTGTACTCCATAGTTTTCTAGATCTTTCATAGGTTGTTTCTATCCATCGGTCAAATGCTTTCTTCTGGACTACAAAGACATTTTCTGTTCCTGGATTGTATTCAATAGTTTCTTCACAAATTTGTTTTAGAGTAAATAGGGTGTCTGTGCAACATCTACCTTTACTGAAACCAGACTGTGTGTCATTGACTTTCGACTATTGGTCTTGTTCTGTTTTCCAAGATCTCCAAGTACATTTTACTTGCATGGCTCAAGAGAGATATTCCCCTATATATTTCACGGTCTCTTTTGTTTCATTTTCTCTTCCAAATGCGTATAACTATAGTTTCCAGTCCACCTGAATTTTTATTGTTGCCGACACCACATGCATTATCCTTGTCAGCCATATTTCTCATGTGTCTGCGCAGGCTTGTATGGTCGCTGTTACCATCAATTCCTGGTACTTTGTGTCGTGAACGTTGTTAGAGCTTTTTTGTGTGGATAGAAACGATAATTTTATTGTTTACAAGGACAATTCACTCTTTATGCACCTGTAGCAGACCCTCTGCTGCCGTGATCTAACTTAGAACATTCTCACACTCATCCATATCATCATGACCATACTCAGTAAATGACATATCACACATCAGGTGGCATATTTATTAAATCATACTCATATCATAGAATGAGTAGAGAAATTACAAACATAATATAATACATATCTTAACTAAACATTATACTAAAACGGGAATTGTAAGCATTAGCTATTGATGGAATTCCCAACTAACTAAAAACCCAGTTCTATTGCCTTGCAATTACATCACACACACATCGCCTTAACTGCGTCTTCAACACACCTTATCAAATACTCTTCCTCACTGAAATCCCCTCAGACGGGCGATCTCGACATACTCGTTCACAATGTGTCCTTGCTTACAAACACACGTTCAGATTATCTATTAATGCAAAACTCACACACCTATTTGAGCGACCCTGTTCTATCACTAAACATTTGTCCAACAGTCTATCAATCGCTCCTCTACCTAAGTCGGTGAGTTAAACATACTATCCACATTCAGTCTCTCTCTCTCTCTCTCACTCTCCATACAGCCTCACTCTCTCTCCAGCCTCTCGAGCTAAACTTTGTCTCGAGTTATATATCCTCAAGCAAGGCCAGAGCTTGACCAATCGATCTCAGGTATGGTCATCTTCAATCCCAATTGGACCGAAACACTTTGCCCACCTGTCATTCATTCTCTCGCAGCAAGCCCCGCTGCCAATTTCGTCTGTCAATCAATCTCCCCCTACCAAAATCGGAAGGCCAGTGGTCAGTTTCTACCTGTCCACATTCCTTAACTCAACTCTGTTCTCCTTTGCTGAGACGGTGAGTGACCTTGACATGCATTCAGGTAGCTTTAGGCTTTAACATGTTCATGCATCCTAAACTCCCCTTGCTCCGGCGGGAACTATTACACACCAAGTCATATGTGATGCGCAAGATGACTTTGCTATGTTCACATCGCAGTGCCCGATCAAAAAGTACTGAGTATTCTGTAATACAAATCGACGGCAGTAAACTGAGTTGGTAATGTAATGGGCTCTCTCGTAATCAAACTCATAATAAATTTGAAATGTAAATTCATCACAATGTACAAGATTATTGTAATATTGTAGAGCCACTTCTGCATGGGAGTGAAGATAGATCAATTGATAAGAACAGACATGTTAGTCAGGGTCAGACAAAATATACTGGTCAAGACCCTCACCTTGACTTCCCCGTAGTCCTCCCTGGAAACGAGCTGTTTCATGGCAGCTTGGCTAACGAGGTGGATCGACGTAGTCGTGAGCGACAGGCAGATGAAGCCAAGCACAGCATAACCGCCCGGAGGACCACGGTTCACCTTCATCAGTACGCTCGGGATGTTAGGAAAGCTGCAACAAATCTACACTTAAAGTATTTTTCAGGGCGCACAAAAAGAGTAAATCTACTCATTTTGGGCATTCAACAATAACAACAACAAAAACAACAACAATAACAACAACAATAACTACAATACAAAACTATGAATCTACAAAGGCTTCGGTCAAGCATCGAAGAAACAGAAAAGTACATGATTTCGACAAATATGTGATTAGATTAGATATTTTGAAAATGTTTAATGAAGATGAGCTTGTTACTCTTACAAAGTTAAAGTTCGTTTACAAGCAGAACAAAATATTTAAATCTACAAAATTACTCTTTGTAAAGTTGTAAGAAGCTGCTTGTGCACCTTCTGGAAATCTGTTAACCTCAGAAATATTGTATGTGAAAATCCACATCTGATTACTGTCCATAGCATTTACCTGAGGCAGATTCTTAATCTAAGGATGGAAAGCTACGATGTCACGATATCATGTATTTGGATGAATCGATCGTTAATGCTCACTATAGCTTTATGAAAGAATAGCAATAAGGTAACAGAGGCAAGAAGAGTAAAGTTCTAAGTAGCAATGGACAATTCATTATACTAGCGCATGCTGGAAGTAGAGAGGCCGTCAATTACCCAGAGCTTCTTATTTTAAGGAGTCTGCAAACGGTAGGGACTACCACATTGAAGTGAATGGATACATTTCGTGGAACTGGATAGAGACTACTCTACTCATTTTTTGACAGACCGTCATGTACTGCTATGGACAACGCATCCCATCACAATCTCGTAGCGCAGGAAGGTAAACTTCCAACTTCAACTAGCACAATAACTCAAATCATGGTGATATTGCTTGCCAAAGAAAATGTTCCTTTTGAAGACACCCGTTGGGGTCGATGTAGGGTCTGGGCACAACGTCCCGCCTACAACAAATGGATGATGATGCGAATCTACAGCCTCTCATATCAAGGGTACAGCGATCGCCGCTGACAGCAAGCCTTTGGCATAAAGCCTCTCCTGCACAAACGTGTCCATAGCAACACCTTCACGTGGGTGACCCTGTTTTTTAACCAGGCAGGGAGCAGTTTGGGGACCCTTAAGGTGACAGTGCAGTACCCACCGACGAATGGAGTATGCTCTGGCTGTTACCAACCCAAATCCCACCCATTGGTTAAATGGTCTTCTCATCTGTCGTCTGCCTTTCTACACAACTTTTCTTTGTCCAGCCTACAAGACCTCTACCAAGGATCTAATAATGGTAAAGGCACCCAGAGATGATCCAGGCCTAGCCCAACACCCCAGTTGCAGCGAGAGCACCTGGTGATCTGACATTGCACTACCGTCGGACTACGCTCTGACTCTAAGGGTGGAGATGTGGAGGGGAGCCATTGAGTCTCATTAGAAAGTAGGAGCTGTTGGGACGTGGGAGTTGGTAGGGGAGATCTTGAAGGCATAGTGTGCAGGACGTGATACAACCACGGCGAAAAGGCCTAAATACAGAATAGAGCAGCGTGATCCGCAATGAGAGCGGGGAATGCACTCTGTGAACCCCACCTGACACCCCACCTCACCCCCATCGACGTAGTGAACCAAGGAAGACCAAGGAAGGAAATGGCAAAGCCAAAAACATATATCATCCATGGAGAAAGGTGCACTCAGTGTGCTCTTTGGGAGGCAGAAGTCTAGCAAAACACCCAAGACTCCAATGCCAGGAAACATTCTTCAAACGAGCTCGGGCGTCGCTTCGGTTACCAAGGTCCGCCCAACAAAGAAAATCCCGCTGCTCTGTGCGAGAAGGGGGAACCTTAACATTCTACAGTTTAACATTGCCGGATTACAAAACAAGGCAACTGAGCTGACCAAAACACCACAAGACCATCAAATCCACATAGCTCTTCTCCAGGAAACAATACTTCCACAAAGACAAATTAACATCACGGGCTATACACAGTATAAGTGCGAATGCAACAGGTGCCAGCGCAATATATGACCTGGTCAGGAATGATAGACACTCCGTTGTAACCAACAATCCTGTGGACGATATTGACTATCAAACAATAAAGTTATGGAGCAAAGATAACAGAAAATACATACTTCATAACTTTAACTGTCCTTCAACATTCAAAACGTGTCTACCTAAATTTAAGTCTACGTCAAAGAAAACACTGTTAGTGGGAGATTTCAAGGTCCATATGCCAAATCTTGGATACCGCCAGTTGAATAATAGAGGCCTGGAGATTGAAGAGCTGTGTAATGGTACCAATCTTACACTGCTCCAGAGTCTGGAAACCATGCCAACTCTTTTGTACAGAGTACACGGTACTACTAGCTGGCCCGATCTGACACTTGTATTGGCTGACTTGGTAGATAACATTACCACTGAAGTTTTGGACAGTGTTCGAAGCGACCATCGTCCTATCCTAACAATTATTGAAACACTGCAGAGGGATAGGATGGTTCAAAGAAAACCGTCATGGAATTTCAGAAAGGCTAACTGGGACCGTTATGACCGGGAAACTGATGCTGGGTTTAGCCAAATAAGTAAGAGTGATCACATCAACACATCTTTCAAACATGTGCCACCATCTCAACAGCTGCAAGGAAATGTATCCCACAGGGAACATGCAGGAAATATAAGCCGTACTGGAACCCAAAGCTGGTGGCAGCCGTCAAAGACAGGGGAGAAGACAGGAAGAATGGCAAAAATCCTTAAATACTCAAAATAAAACAGTGTATAATAGATGGACAGTAAAAGTAAGATGTATCACTAAACAAAGCAAGTGGGAGACTTGGAGGACAAATTATAGAAAGTTGGATCTAAAAAGAGAAGGGAACAAGGCGTGGAGATTACTGAGCAACATTGAATGGAACAAGAGAAAGTGAGACGCAACACCCCTGGACACATAATCTGGAGACGAAATAGGATCTAACAGCAAGAAAGCTGAGATCTTTAACAAATTGTACGCTAGAGTAAATAAAACGCAACCGAGAAAACTGCTATAAAGAGCCCTTTTAAAGGACTCCTTTAACATCGACTCCACCAATATAGATGCCTTTATAAATCACTTCCCTCTACAAGAACTGGGCATGACGATGAGGAAACTGATAAAAAATAAAGCACCAGGAACAGATCAAGTTAAAAATGAGATGATAAGTAAATTAGGACCAAAAGCGAAAGAGCTGCTTTTATGGTTTATCGACAGAACATGGGACGAAGGACAGATACCATCAATTTGGCTATCAGCGACTATCAAACCCATACTGAAGAAAGGGAAACAACCAGGAACACCTGGAAGCTATAGACCTGTGCCGCTCACCTCATGTTTACGTAAAGTGGTTGAAAGAATGGTAAACAACAGACTATATTGGTGGCTGGAAAGTAAAAACCTTTTTGATTTTTTGATAGAAAACAGGCAGGGTTCAGGAGTGGACACCAGGCGGATGATCCCCTCTTTAGATTTACACAGCATGTGATGGATGGATTCCAAGATGGAAAAAGCACACTAGCAGTGTTTATTGATCTACAGCAGGCCTATGACAGAGTCGTTTCCCATGAAGAGTGGAGCGCTCGCACCGACCCTATGTGGGATCTTCTCTCCGTGCTCCTATCCTACTCTTATGACACATCGGTGGACGGTGTTTATCTGTGAGGACGGTGCTCATTAGGGAGATACTATTTGCGGATGATGCAGTTCTAGCGACCAAAAGTAAGGAGATCTTGCAGAGATTAGGGGAGACATATTCTCCGAGGGGAGCAAGCAGTTTGGTCTCACCCTAAGCCTTGAAAAGACAATGATCTGCCCACAGGGATTTACTACTACGCCCTCCATAAAGATTGAGGGCGTCACTCTGGAGGTCGTCAATAGTTTCACTTATCTGGGCTCTGCCATCAGCAACACTCTCTTGCTTGAGAAGGAGATAGACAGTAGGCATGGCAGGGCAAGTACCGTCATGGCCCGCCTGACGAAGAGAGTCTGGGTAAACACTCACTACACCAAGGTCCGGATCTATCAGACCTGGCGTTCTTGGCACTTTCATGTATGGAAGCGAGACCTGGAGCACTTACTCTAAACAGGAACGGCGGCTGAACACCTTTCACACGAGGTGAATACATTGGGGATTGGGTGGCAAGAAACAGTACCACATAATACGGTCTTGCAGAAAGCAAACACTCACAGCATGTACTCGATGTTGAGCCAGCAACGTCTATGGTGTTTGAGACATGTTAATCGCACGAAAGATGAGAGGCTGCCAAAGGATATCCTTTATGGACAGCTAGCCATTGGAGTTCGAAGAATCGGCCGACCCACACTGCGATTCAAGGACGTATGCAAGAAGGACATGAAGTCATGGGACATCCCACCCGAGAGCTGGGAAGACATTGCTCAGGATCGAGCTATCTGGAGACAGTCAGTTGGAGGGGGCATATTGGCTGCTGAAGCCAGTAGAGGTCTTCTGGCTGCAGAGAAAAGAGATGGACTGAAGAGATCAAGGAACAGCCAGGCAAGCCAGCCTCCTCAGTATGGTTGTACGATCTGTGGCAAGGACTTTCGCTCGCGGATCGGCCTTTACAGTCAAAGCAGACAGTGTTGAAATGCAGGAGACAGAGCTGGACAAGGCTTACAGGGCGCCACGCCCATGGTCTATAGACACTGAGACGCCTATGATGATGGATACTACTACCACTACTACCTCTACATTTACTTCTACTACTATTACTATCACTACTACTACTACTACCTTTGCTACTACTAATACCATCACTACTATTACTGATTTTACTATCACTACTACTACTACTACTACCACCATTACTACTACGAAAACTAACACTACAACTACTACTACTACTGTTTCCACTACTGCTACAACTACTACTACTAATACCATTACCACAACTACTACTACCTACCACTAATACTACTATTATTACAACAACTGTTACTCCCACCATTACAACTACTACTAATTACTGCTGCTGCTACTACTACTACTACTACTACTACTACTACTACTACTGTCTTGAGAGAACGGTGATGGAAGGTATGGTGCCAGGCAAAAAGAGGAAGTGGTAGACCAAGAAGACGATGGCACTAAGATATCCAGGAGTACCTGAGTATGACTGTGGCGGAGGCTGCAGTTTTGGCATGAGAACGAGTTTCTTTCATACAGACTGTTCTTCAAATGACATGCTACATGATGATGACTACTACTACAACTACTACTACTGCTACTATCTCTACCATTACAACTACCACTACTACTACTACCACTACTTCTACTACTACTACTACTACTACTACTACAACTACTACTGCTACTCCTACTACAACTGCTACTAATTATATTAGTAATACTACTACTTCTACTTATATTATTAATTCTACTATTTCACCTACACGTGCTTGTTCTTGTGATAGTTTCATGCTCTCTTTTGTGGGAACGGCCAAAATAATTCCAGCCTCAATCGGTTATGACGGAAGGCAAATCGTCTTGGATGCTCTGGTCAAGCAGCTTCTGGTTGTCCCAATGGTTTAAGGGGAAGAGGAGATATGTCAAGTAAATGACAACAAAGTGCTGTGACGTTTAAGTTCAGACAGTACAGTAATACAGTCCATGTTCATGGGAGATTCCTTTATTGTGTACAAGACAATAAAAACATTCAAGGCGAGAAAATCATTAAATTTTTTGGTGGTTTCCCTATCTAGAACTTCTGATTTGCTGAGTGACAGACCACTGAATACTCGTGGCTAAACTGCTGGGTTCGATCCACGTTATCAACAGGCCCCATCTTAGCTATTAGTGTTATTAATAAAAATCGCCCCATTCATTGAACGATAGATAATTTCATAAATTGTATAATTGCAATCGTGATTAGTTTGAAAAGCTTCTTCTAAATGCGGATGCAAGATGGCTATCCAAAAGAATTGTATGAAAACATATTTGGCATTAATTGATATTATAGTGAAGTTTATTAACTCAATGAAAGAACATGGTTAGCATTGAATTTGAGGTACTAAGCCATCGTGTGGCCTATCTTTCAGCTATATTTGACTGTTTAAATGATGTCCTTTTGGAACTACAGAAAACGGCATCACGCCGTCCAGTCAATGCCATCTGGAAAATCAGCAGGTGATGATGGCATCACAGCGAAGGCCATCCAGACGTGCGGTCCTTTACCAAACCATAACCCAAAGTTTTACACGTTAACTTCATGAGGGAGGGGAGAGGGGGCACCTAACGCTTGGCACAACTCGAGGACAACACTCTTGCACAAGAAGGGAGACATAAAGGATCTCATAAACTATCGCCCAATTACTCCTCTACCGGTCACTTGCAAGCTGTTTACGAAATACATCTTTGCAAGTCCGTACCACTCTCGAAGAATCGCAAACAATAGAACGAGCAGTCTTTCAGCGTGTGTACAACACAATGGAGAACATTGCAACCTGCCTTATTGAGGCATGCCGAGAGATCCAGAATCCCTTGATATTTACCTTCATCGGCTTCAAAAAACTTTTTCAGACAGTAGAACCACACTTTATCTGACGTTCACTGTTGGAATAAGGTGTCGATCGTGGTTACATCAGAATTCGTAGCAAGTTATACAAACTGCACTACTAAGTTTCGTCCCTTCCAACGTCTAATTTAGGTGCCAGTTCCGAAGTGGGTTCAGCAAGGGAACCACCGAACATCATCTCCACATGTTTGAGATCAGTCACCAGCCGATGCAACTGAGGTACCTTTGGCATCCAATGTGATGGCAGGTGTTTCAATCACATTCGATTTGCCGACGGCTAGAGTCAGCAGCAGAAGTAAACCAAATGATGGATCTACTCGATGGTGAGGTCAGGAAAGCAGAACTGGAGATGAATGTCTCAAAGACAAAAGTGTTGAGTAACCGTAACGCTAATTGTGATCCAGTCTTTCTTGGTTGAGTGCAATTAGAGGATGTCAACGAGTACATCTATCTAAGGCTCCGACTCAATATGGAGAATAACCTGGAACCTGAATTGAAAAGACGTCGTTGCGCGGGCTGGGCGGCCCTCTCGTCCATTAACATATTGCTGGACGGTTGACACGACCAGAACCTACGAACCTCTCTCGGCCATCTACTGTGCTCCCTGCGTTGTGCTATAGCTATGAGACACGGACAATAACAAAATCAATGGAGGACAAATTAAGAGAGACGCAGTCTTATTTAGAGAGAAGCTTGGTCGGAACCACTCTCCGGAACCAACGTATGTAAAATCTCCATAATTCTGACATACAACGATTGTCCGTGGTGAATGATGCGATAATCTATGCGGGTAAGGCAAACCATAGCTAGGCAGGTCACATGTTCAGACGAAGCGATGGTCGATGGAAAACGGCGACAGCAATCTGGTACTCCCGAGTGAAAAAAAGACCGCGGGAAAGACCTCTAATGCGTTGGTCAGACTCCTATGCTGTACACAACATCCGAGATTGCCCTGGGGAAGTGCTCACCACTCACTGAACTTCCATGGCCCAAGACAGGGTTTGATAGAGAGAAAGTTTGGACCAGCAGCTACGCTAAAGAACGGGTCATCAAGAAGCCTGATTGCTTTTGCTGTCCTCGTGACAAATGAGCAGACGTTTAATGACAAGACACCGAACTTGCATTAATGATGATGGGAAGCCGCCATTTTAGTGAGACGGGAATTCTTCTGAAAAGATGCACTGAGAAAATGTATTATCACTTACCGTACGTTGTGACGTTAAGGTGTAGTTTACAACGAGTCTGCGATATCTGCACCTTTCGGTCCGACACATCCGGTTTCAGCTGGCGTTTTTGTACCAGGTTGTCTTCCCTATGCGATCCCTATATTATCTTAGCCAGCCTACACTAGTGCAGTTTGTTTACATGGTCACCGCTTGGCCACGGAATTTGGTTTTTGTCAGCTCTGGTTCGCTGACCCTGATAGAAGCAGCCAATGATACAATAGGTGATCGGAAGGGGGGGGGGAGGAGGGGGATTTAACTTACGGGGACACATAGAACACACCAAATGGAAGGACATCGGGGAACTGATTGATATGACAGACATACAAATGTAGTGGTGGAGAAAGTCTAGTAGACCAATAGGAATGAAACCTCATATGTGTATTTAGCGAGAAGACAGGATCAGACTATTAAGAGCTGAAGAACACGAGAAAGGGAAGGGTGAAAAAGGCGTGCTCTGAGATAACCAGAGATGCTATGGGGTTAGAAGAGGCGTTATTTTGCTCGAAACTCAACAAACATGGCTGATAGATAAAGCTTAGACCAGATGTCAAGTAGAGACAATTAAGATTTGAGAACATATATTGAGAACGGACTCTGGGAATAGATATCTAGAAAAGGAATCCAAGAACATATATCGACATCTGAGTTCTGGAACGTATATTGATATCTGAGTTCGAGAACATATATCGAGAGATGAGTTCGAGAACAAATATCGAGAGATGAGTTCGAGAACATATATCGAGAGATGAGTTCGAGAACAAATATCGATATCTGAGTTCGAGAACAAATATCGAGAGATGAGTTCGAGAACAAATATCGAGAGATGAGTTCGAGAACATATATCGAGAGATGAGTACGAGAACAAATATCGATATCTGAGTTCGAGAACAAATATCGAGAGATGAGTTCGAGAACAAATATCGATATCTGAGTTCGAGAACAAATATCGATATCTGAGTTCGAGAACAAATATCGAGAGATGAGTTCGAGAACAAATATCGATATCTGAGTTCGAGAACATATATCGAGAGATGAGTTCGAGAACAAATATCGATATCTGAGTTCGAGAACAAATATCGAGAGATGAGTTCGAGAACATATATCGAGAGATGAGTTCGAGAACAAATATCGAGAGATGAGTTCGAGAACAAATATCGATATCTGAGTTCGAGAACAAATATCGATATCTGAGTTCGAGAACAAATATCGAGAGATGAGTTCGAGAACAAATATCGAGAGATGAGTTCGAGAACAAATATCGAGAGATGAGTTCGAGAACAAATATCAATATCTGAGTTCGAGAACAAATATCGATATCTGAGTTCGAGAACATATATCGAGAGATGAGTTCGAGAACATATATCGACATCTGAGTTCGAGAAATTATATATCGAGAGATGAGTTCGAGAACATATATGGAGAGATGAGTTCGAGAAATTATATCGAGAGAGACGAGTTCGAGAACATATATCGACATCTGAGTTTGAGAAATTATATCGAGAGAGACGAGTTCGAGAACATATATCGACATCTGAGTTCGAGAAATTATATCGAGAGAGACGAGTTCGAGAACATATATGGAGAGATGAGTTCGAGAAATTATATCGAGAGATGAGTTCGAGAACATATATGGAGAGATGTCTGAAAACAAAAATCGACCACACATATTGAGAACAAAGCATATTTTGTGAAGATAATCCAAGAACAGATATTTTAAAAAGTCCGAGAACAAATGTTGAAAGCAGATGGCAGACAGCTCGATTGAATTTCAATACATAAATATCAAGATCATGTTTATTATACTATATGCACGCTTCTGCAATATTGAGAAAATAAGATGGACATGGCATATTGTTCGCATTTCCGATGAGCACTTCCCCAAGCAGCTGTTAATAACAGATGAGCTCAAAACTGGCAGGTGCTAATCAGGGGAACAGAAAAAATGCTACGGAGGCTCCTTAAAAGATGTATGAAAAGTTTCAACATTGTGTTACCTCTTGGGAGATGCTCGCAAAGAACCATTTTACCTGGCAAATTAGAATCACACAATGTGCTCAGATAGCAAAGCGATGCAGCAAAGTTGACGCTCGGAGAGAGTAAGCCACCAAAAGAACAAAACGCACGACGCCAACTCACATTTGTGTTCCAAGTGCGGCAGTCTGCCATGCTATGACTGGACTTTGCAATTAAATGAGATCACATCTTACAGAATAAGTCAGCTGCTATTGCGATCTGCACTTGCGATGGGCAACATCGATTATTATTATTAAACTGACGCAGAACCAACCTAGGTTAAAATACGAAGACGCTTCAAATGAAAACCTGAAATATATTTTTGGTAAATCTATTCTGAAAAAGTGAAACACATGTTTTATTTTTCGACGTAGTCACCACTGCGTTCGATATACGTTCCCCAACGCCTATAAAATGTATGGATTCCTGTAGAAAACAAATGATCTTTGTCGCGTGTGTAACCACTCACCTGCTGGACCTCTTGATCGGACCTGAGTCTCTCCTCCCAATGCCTCTTTTAGTCGTCCAAAGACGTGGACATAACTTGGGGTTAGGTCTGGTGAGTACGGCTGATGTGATATACACTGGAAGTAGAGGTCCTCGACAGTAGCTGCCGTTGTACGAGCAATATAGAGTCGAGCATTGTCATGTTGTAAAAGGAAATATTAACTAAGTCTACGCAGTTTGGATTTGATTTCGGGTCGAAGATGATTCCTGAGTAGATGTGAACACGTGACACTGGTGGCAGTGTTCCCATTGGACTGTAGTGCTCCACAATAACTCCTTGTTCATCAAAAAAGAGAGTCTGCATAACTGTCCCTGTAGATTTCTGCGTGCGAAACTTATTTGGTTTCGATAAGGAGGAATGGTGCCATTCGTTGGTCGCTCTCTTCATTTCAGGCTAGTGGTGGTGAACCCAGGTTTCATCTCCCCTAACAATGCTTGCTAGGAAACCTTCACCTTCTGCTTCCAGTCGCCGCAAACTTTCCTGACATGCATCAACGCGTCGTTGTTTCAATTCTGGAGTAAGTTTCTGTGTCACCCACCTTTCAGACACGTTGAGGTACTGTACAACATCGTGGATGATGTGGTGTGCTGAACCTTGACTGATGTCAAGGTGTGCTGAACCGTGACTGAGATCCAGGTGTGCTGAACCCACACGGTCGTGAATACTATGTAACAGAACGTACACTCTTTTGGAACTTCCTACTACACTCTTACATTTGGTGTGGTGAAAGGCATGCATCACCGTACTGGTTCTTCATTGGTCGATGCATTTCTCCATATTTCCCAACTTCGTTGCTAAAAAGTGGAAAACAGAACGTTGCTCCTTGTTGGTGCACGTCAATAGTGAGACGGCCATATTTTAACTGCAATTATGACGTCATATCGTTCTTCTGCACTGTGATGGCACGTGCAGGGCCTTCTTGCCATCCTTAGCAACCATTTTAATAAGTTTCAATATAAAGGCATGGTTTTTCTACTTTATATCTTACTTTTGGGATCAAGATGCTGAGCAGCGCATGAGCTGCAGTGGTCAGCGACTCATAGCTGACTGCTAGCGTCAGGGCCAGCTAACCACACCTGCCATGACCCTTCTACACCTCCGCGCGGTGATCCTGGATAACGGGCTGCAGCAGGGAAGAATGGCTTTGGAGAAGGGATCGAAGAGGGAATGCTAACCCGGTACTCAAAAAATGCTTGCTGAAGTCGGATGTGTTGGACAGATAGGTGCAAATATCGCAGTCGGGCTGTAAACTACGTCACAACGCATTCCGTTCTCTGGACTACATTCTGCTACTTAAGCCCTTTCAGTGTTTGGTAGTGGTAGATTGAGAATGAACGAAGCCAAGCCAAGCCATATCTTACTTTTAACGTTTTAAGATTGATAAACAAATCCCCAATCGTTGATCACATATCCTGATCGTGATCTTGATAGCCCGTTCCTGAACGTAGCTGTGGGTTCCAACTTCGTCTCTAGCTGAGCCTTTCTTGTGGGATATTCAGTGAGTGGTTAGCATTCCTCCAGAGACGTATCGGATGTTGTTGCTTGCAGCAAGGGAGTCTAACCAACGCATTGGCGGACAACTCTGGGTCTCTTTTTGTTTCTAAGGTACCAGATTGCTGTTGCCTTGCTCCTTCAGCCATCTTTTAATCAAAATTTGACCTGCTCATTTATCCTTTGCCCCCTCTACATAGATTACCGCATCATTCACCAAAGGCATTCGTCGTAAGTCGGAATTGTAGAGCTTTTGTAAACGTTGGTTTGTGGAGAGTGATTTCGACCAAGTGCCTCTCAATAGAGAGGCATATTGGGACTCTCAATGTGTCCATTTTAGCAAATTGCAGGGAGCACAGTGGAATTACAGAGAGAGGCGCATATGTTCTGTTCTAAGACAGTCACGTGTTAATGGATGAGAAGACTGTCCACAGTCTGCACGACGGCGTTTCGTCAGTTCAGGTTCCAGATTGTTCTGCATATTGAGAAGGCGCCAAATATAGATGTACTCACTGGCATCCTCTAATCTCAACCCGTCACATATGTTGCGTTTAATTGATCAATAAAAAGTGACAGAAATTTTTTAGAGAGAAATTATTTAGAGAGAAGTTGTTTAGAGAGAAATTCCTGAACGTGTAGTGAATATGGTGTTTGTGTGTAGGTCTTTCACTTGGATATAACACGGTGTCTATTGACCCGGACAGTTACACAATTTAAGAATCGCTGTTACGTGACTGTTTTACATAATTTTTAATGTCGCCAAGCGAAAGATAGGCGATAGAAGGACTAAGGAATATTCTTATACATAGAATTTGTGATCAAAACAGAAATGCGTTAAAAGGTAGAGAACATAGATATACAGGGCAGACCAAGCTTCACACACAACCAAGAAAAACATCAAGTCAAGTCCAAGGTATTTATTTAGTTAAATAAATTATTTGTTAAAATTAGCTTTGTTAAATATTGAACGTTAGAGAAGCAACAGACAAATTACTAATCATTTTGTAGATCACTTTTCAATATATTTAAAGACAAGACAACTTCATTTTACCCGCAAGCAGTATTCATGGTGACCTTGAAGGATTGCATGAATACATTACACTTGGTTATTAGTCACCCCGGTATAGTAGTCATGGTTTGATTGCGACAATCATTGGAGAAAAGTGGTGGATTATATGGGCAAATACGAGTTTCAAAATATGTTAGAAAGTTGGTGAATTATATCGATAAATACAAGTTTCACAATACATTAGAAAATTGGATTACATGGACAAATACCAGTTTCAAAATATATTAGAAAATTGGATTATATGGACAAATACGAGTTTCAAAATGCATTAGAAAATTGGATTATATGGACAAATACGAGTTTCAAAATGCATTAGAAAATTGGATTATATGGACAAATACAAGTTTCAAAATACATTAGAAAATTGGTGGATTATATCGACACATACGTGTTTCAAATACATTAGAAAACGAAGACAAAGCAAAAGTTACCTTTCAGTCTAACACGGAATATACAAGACTACCTAAGGAGGCGACATCACCTAAACCAACCGAAATTTGGGACGTGTTTTAAAAAAAAAAGACTAAACTAGCCGATATACAGAAGTAATCGATCCACAGTATGCCCTCTCCACACTAAGGAAATGTAGACATTAAACAAATGAGAGTGCACACATGTACAGGATATTAAACATAATTGAAGGTCACGGCCTCTCTATCATGGAAATTTTATTCATGTGTTTTTTAAACGCCAAACACGACGAATTATGCAGAAACATATGTCATCCAGCTTGCGTTTCTAAGTTCTGGTTTGTTGTTTAGATCCATAGTTGAGACCTATCTGATGATCGTTCTGCGGTTTCCTTTTGTCCTCCTCTCTTTCTGCCGCCACATAGAGTCAACACAATCGCCTGTAATGGAAGTCTGTTGTTCTTTATTCTAAGTGCATGATTGATGTATGTCCCCTGCTTTTTTTTTCATATTGATGGTAAAAACCTGTTGATTTCTCTTATTAGTTTGTCGATCTTGAATTTTTCTCACCCAGTGTTCCATAATTTGTTAAGGCAATTATTTTCAAAAGCATTCAGTTTATTTTCTATTGTCTTGATCATTTCCCAGTTTCCCTATCCATGTACCAGCACTGATAGGATGTTGAAGTAAAATAACTTGGGCTGTCAGTGTTTGCTCATTGATATTGATTTTCAAATGTTTGTTAGTTAATTAAAGGCACATGCGGCTAAAACAATTCGAGTGGAAATTTCTTTTGTTGTATCTCCATCTTGTGTCATTTTACTTCCCAAATAGGTGAAACTTTCAAGCTTCTGTAATAGTCCTCCATTCAGCTTGATATCAGTAGCTTTGTTAGCAAAATTCATGATTTTTGTTTTCGAGGTATTGCTTTGAGTCCAATCTGTTCTGATTGGTGGCTTAATAGACGCGTCTTCCCATTTACTTTCTCAAAAGTTGGACCCAGTAGATCCAAGTCATCTGAGAGTTTGAAATCATCTAAAGTTTACTCATCTGCCCATTTCATACCCAAATGTTTGTCGGGGGTGTAATTTATTATAGCCCAATCTTTAGCCATGCCAAATAATAAAGATGAAATAATTATTTCACTCTTGTCTCTATGGAAAGCATTCAGTTTTGCCATCAGCAGTCCGAAAACAGCATTATGAATTGTTGTATTAAGTTTTAATAATATTTATATCTTTTTGTGGGAAACCATAATTGTTGAAAATGTTCCAAAGTGTTGGACCATGCAAATATAAATGCTTTCTGAAAGTCAATAAAGTTTAATAAATAAGGATTCTTCTATAATTTTTCTGAGAGTGACAATTTGTTCGATGCATGATCTTTTCGATCTTCTTTAACCTCTTCTTCTTCTTCTTCTTCTTCTTCTTATTCTTATTCTTCTTCTTCTTCTGCGTTCGTTCTCAATCTTCAGATACAAAGCCCTGAACAGGGCTTTGTAAGTAGCAGGATGTAGTCCAAAGAACGGAATGCGTTGTGTCGCTAGTTTACAGTTTGACTCCGATAGTTTGCACTTTTCCGTCCGACACATCCGTCTTCAGCAGTCTCTTCGATCTAAAACCAGTTTGTTCTTCTCTTGTGTTTTCGACCATCATTCCCTTGAGTCTTGTCAGTATCATGTTGTAAAGTTGATTCCAATCACCCCCATAAGTGATGCGCCACGACAGCTGGTGCAATCTGAAATGCCTCATTTGTTCGTTACTTTTACAAAAATGCCATATTTCCTTTGTTTAGGTAGTTTATCTTTTCTCCTTACTTCATTTCTGATAGATGGTAGTTGTGTAAGAATAACATCAGCCGCTGTTTTAACATTTCACCAGTAATTACGTCATCTCCAGCTACCTTGAAATTCTTGAGTGTTCTGATATCTCGCTTGATCTCATCGAGTGTTCACTATTCATATGACACTGGCATGATAGATATGTTTGTTGTGCTCTCGTGGTTCGGGGCTTTTGTTGGATGTGGTATATTCAACACCTTTTTATAATGCTTTGCCCAAAGTTTTATCTGCTATTTTTCTGAAGTAAAAAGATTGACATGTTTATCTCTGATGAGGATATTCATAGCAGAAAATGTATTATACAGTTGTGACCTAATGTAAGCATCAACTATTACATAGTTGCCTAACGATCTTATGTAAGCATCAACTATTACATAGTTGCCTAGTGATCTAATGTAAGCGTCTGCTGTTATCTGACCTTGCTACATTTTCAGCTGTTGTGGTCAGGTCACTATTATACTGTAGCTTGACTCTACGAGTATTAGATTTTATCATTTTATTTAATAAGGTGTTTGTCTACTTGCATGTCTCACACGTAACAGGCGTTGTTCCTGCAAGGATGTTTAACATTGCCGTTTTCCTTTCTTGTATTTTCCAACAGGTGTTATTACCTAGCCTCTTTTCCTTCAGTTTTTCTTTTAAAAAAATATCCTGCCTCTTTTATGGTAGTTTGACATTGTTCTAATGTATTACCTTTCGCGTGAGTAGTTGTGTCATCAACTACTTCTGATAGGACGGCCAAATAATTGTGTCTTGACATTGTGTTTTGCTTGTATTTAGCTTAATAGCAGTCTTTGTGCTTCTGTTTTCCTGTTTAAATACTGCTGGTAAAACCTCTTCAGTTATACCTTCAATTTTGATAATTACTAAGTTTTGCTCATCACTCAACGATGCCAGAACTTTTCACGGCGCAGAAATTGCTAGACATAAATCTTTGCAAAGTAAAATTAACAACAGGCAATGACAGGTAGTTAATAACCATTTTAAAATACGCATTGCACTTAGACTTCCGGGTGTTACACTTAATGAGAAATTCCTTAAAACACTAAACAATGCTAGTTATTGGAGAGAAAAACCTGAAGGGCAGGTTCAATTTGAGGATAGGAAAACAACCTCCGCCAGACCTGCATCAGAGACTTTAGTAGTGAGGAAGGAAGTTATGGCCGTCAGCTTTGTGAGACCAAGTTGGAGACGATGACATGTCCAGGCGAAAAACACTAGTGGTAGACCCATACAGGCATTGGAAAGGTGGGTGGTATGTTATGAGTGTAGTCTAGTCAGACATGTCGAGAACAGATGCATCATTCAGAAAATCGCGAACAGTGGTGTTATAACTGCGATGGTCTTACCGAACAGTGGTGTTATAACTGCGATGGTCTTACCGAACAGTGGTGTTATAACTGCGATGGTCTTACCGAACAGTGGTGTTATAACTGCGATGGTCTTACCGAACAGTGGTGTTATAACTGCGATGGTCTTACCGAACAGTGGTGTTATAACTGCGATGGTCTTACCGAACAGTGGTGTTATAACTGCGATGGTCTTACCGAACAGTGGTGTTATAACTGCGATGGTCTTACCGAACAGTGGTGTTATAACTGCGATGGTCTTACCGAACAGTGGTGTTATAACTGCGATGGTCTTACCGAACAGTGGTGTTATGACTGCGATGGTCTTACCGAACAGTGGTGTTGTTGCTGTTTCCGAATGCCCTCAATGAG
This sequence comes from Ariolimax columbianus, assembly GCA_036924085.1. Taxonomy (NCBI): domain Eukaryota; kingdom Metazoa; phylum Mollusca; class Gastropoda; order Stylommatophora; family Arionidae; genus Ariolimax; species Ariolimax columbianus. Next base: position 23,570,105 of record JAVGWX010000014.1, on the reverse strand, counting down.
TAGGTTACTCTTTTGTGGTGCCTGAAAAGGGCGTTAAGTGGCAGGTTGTCGTAGCTTTCCTCACATCTAAAGCGTGCTGATGAAGGTGGACCTGGCGTGATGTGCGTGTCCCTCACTACTACGGGGATAACGTCGAACTTCAGCTTGTTAGCCAAACTGTTGTCCTCGACAACAGCCCGTTTCCAGGTCGACCAACAAAAGAGGTCAGATGAGGGTCTTGGTCAGTATATTCTCCTGACCTGGCTAACATTGTCTGATCAGTGTGATTTGCATAACCAGACGTTAGCCTCATCGTCCCAACAGTGGTGTTATAACTGCCATAGTCTTACCGAACATCGGTGTTATAAATGACATGGCCTTATCGTAAGTGTAGAAATAACATTGCGCCCCCCAATACCAACAGATGGTAGACAAACAAGGAGATTTGGAGGAGGAACAGAGTCAGGACATGGGCAGAACACTCATTCAAATTCGTTGGCGATAACTATAAGGAATAAACGTTTACGTCCCCTAGTAGACTCAGTGGCGAAGATCTCAGTGGCGAACGTCTCAGTGGCGAAGATTTCAGTGGCGTGAACATCTCAGTGGCGAAGATCTCAGTGGCGAACATCTCAGTGGCGAACATCTCAGTGGCGAAGATCTCATTGGCGAAGATTTCAGTGGCGAACATCTCAGTGGCAAAGATCTCAGTGGCGAACATCTCAGTGGCGAAGATTTCAGTGGCGTGAACATCTCAGTGGCGAAGATCTCAGTGGCGAACATCTCAGTGGCGAACATCTCAGTGGCGAAGATCTCATTGGCGAAGATTTCAGTGGCGAACATCTCAGTGGCAAAGATCTCAGTGGCGAACATCTCAGGGGCGAACATCTCAGTGGCAAACATCTCAGTGGCGAACATCTCAGTGGCGAACATCTCAGTGGCGAACATCTCAGTGGCGAAGATCTCATTGGCGAAGATTTCAGTGGCGAACATCTCAGTGGCAAAGATCTCAGTGGCGAACATCTCAGTGGCGAACATCTCAGTGGCGAACATCTCAGTAGCGAAGATTTCAGTGGCGAACATCTCAGTGGCGAACATCTCAGTGGCGAAGATTTCAGTGGCGAACTTCTCGGTGGCGAACATCTCAGTGGCGAACATCTCAGTGGCAAAGATTTCACTGGCGAACATCTCGGTGGCGAACATCTCAGTGGCGAAGATCTCAATTCTTCATTAGAACTTTACAAAAATGACAGAAAAGCAAATTTTTAATAAGTATTGGGAGAAACATTAAAAGTGTTAAGATCAGTTAACCTACACTTCCAGGAAAGAGGCAGTCAATTTAGAGCATTTAGAGTATGTTGTGTCTGACCAAACAAGCGTCCTAAGATCAGTTAACCTACACTTCCAGGAAAGAGGCAGTCAATTTAGAGCATTTAGAGTATGTTGTGTCTGACCAAACAAGCGTCCTAAGATCAGTTAACCTACACTTCCAGGAAAGAGGTAGTCAATTTAGAGCATTTAGAGTATGTTGTGTCTGACCAAACAAGCGTCTCAGTTCCCAGACCACATTGATAGAACCCTTACACAGCAAGGCCACACTTTCATTCGACTCCCAGTATTTGTATTCCCAGGTTAGTTCAACATAACTTGCACGGATTGTAATGACAGGGCAAGCAGCCGCCCATAACATCACCTTTAAATGACGAGTTATGTTAAAGCCTTACTACATTACATCTTCTCAAAATTGTGTGATGTTAAAGCTTTACTACATTACATCTTCTCAAAATTGTGTGATGTTAAATCCTAACTACATTACATCTTCTCAAAATTGTGTGATGTTAAAGCCTTACTACATTACATCTTCTCAAAATTGTGTGATGTTAAAGCCTTACTACATTACATCTTCTCAAAATTGTGTGATGTTAAAGCATTAACATATGACATCCTCTCAAAATTGTGTGATTTTAAATCCTAAACATATTACATCCTCTCAAAATTGTGTGATCTTAAATCCTAAACATATGACTTCCTCTCAAGATTGTGTGATTTAAAATCCTAAACATATGACATCTTCTCAAAATTGTATGATGTTAAAGCCTTAACATATGACATCCTCTCAAAATTGTGTGATTTCAAATCCTAAACATATGACATCCTCTCAAAATTGTGTGATCTTAAATCCTAAACATATGACTTCCTCTCAAGATTGTGTGATTTAAAATCCTAAACATATGACATCTTCTCAAAATTGTATGATGTTAAAGCCTTAACATATGACATCCTCTCAAAATTGTGTGATTTTAAATCCTAAACATATGACATCCTCTCAAAATTGTGTGATTTTAAATCCTAAACATATGACATCCTCTCAAAATTGTGTGATTTTAAATCCTAAACATATGACATCCTCTCAAAATAGATGAGGACATGAAGATATGTAAAAAAAACCGTGCTCCGAGGGGAAGAAGAATACTTGCAGCTGGATGGATTGTAGTTTCTCCAGCCGGTAACAGCTGTGAATCTCTTAGAGTCGTCAGATTCGGATTAAGGTAGTCTACATGTCAATGCAGATTAATAACACATTCACTACTTTGTATCACTATAAGCACCAGAGAAGGGGAAGAAAACCACAATTTAGAGCACTATTGTTTGGTAACGAGAGATGTCCAGAGACAACATATTCTCGGACGAGATTTCTTTACAAATTGTTCAGTGAAACTATACTTTGATCTGAAGAAAATGAAAATTGGAGTATATGTATGGATTTAGAATATGGTATACATATCGCTTCACTTGTTAGGTCCAGGACAGCTGTATCCCTAAGCCACGGACGATCACCCTAATGTAGTCAAATCTAGGCAGCAGTCTGGTTTTTGTTTCCGGACAAATAGTCAAAACCACGGCTAGAGGATATGAATATTATTGGAGGTGGTGGGGGCGGGGGGGGGGGGATATGGGGGGGGGGAACTCAGTGGTCTCGAGGTAAGAAGTTCGCCTCGGGTGCTGGAGATCGCGGGTTCAAATCACGGTAGAGACCGGGATTTTTTCACGTGGATCATCTGGTAAAAATTTCCTCTGATTTTTGAGTAGTGAGATCAGACACCCGCGTAGAGTGACGCGCTCGTTAAAAATCCCGCTGCAGTTAGAAATCGAAAAGAGTAAGTTTAACGGCATCTGCTTGAGAAAAACTCAAGTTTAATATCTACTAAAATTATTCTGGCGATTCTTGCCCCACAGAGAATATGTCGCAAAAAAAGGGGGCTGATAGTACAACTATAATATCAGGTCTTAGTTATGTGGTTAGCAGAGCGGCATTGATGGTGCCTGACAGGCTGCGGGTTTAACTTGCTCTGATATTTACACTTCCACCACCACCAGACCCAAAAATAGGCGATCGTCTATTCCAGTGGCTACGAACCTAACGGTTGGCAACAGCTATTAGGATTGACCTAGCAAGTCAATATCGGATTTTCGCCTAATAAAAAAAATTTTAACGAAGGATGTCACACCTCACCACGACGTCTAATGATACAAGTGGACTGAAGATAGATTGTTAGAACATTATTGGTGAGACAGGTTTAGTTGTAGCAGAAGGTATAACCACCTAAGGATGAAAACTTGACTTTTCTGCAATCAATCAAACCACTAAAACAATCAAGATTGAAGGAGAATGTTCCTCACTGAGATTTGAATTAGGGGCAGTAACAAGGAGCGGATCGTATGTTGTGGTACAACAAAGGCTACTTCCCATTTACCGAAGACTGACAATCAGGAGGTAGAAAATTACTCCAACAAAAGAAACCTCATAGACCAAGTAAGCCAGAGCCAATAAAGAGAAACGTATTTGAAGAGCCAGAATGGTGAATTTCACAGAGAGATTTTACTGAAACAATATGGTCAAGTTCTAATGCCCATTTTAACCGGAAAGGAAACTGGAGATATTGGGGGAAAACGACTATCAAGCTAATCATAGACCGCCTTTTGACGGGTAGAGTTGTCGACCATAACGTTGTGAAAATAATGAACAATGATCGGACCATGGCCATCTTTAGATAGAAGATGACCATGATCTTACCCTGTGGCAAAATGCATTCACAGGGAGTGAAATGACAGTGGAAATTATATAAGATAATCAGGTAAAACGATAGATAGACCAGCGGAAGTGCGGGCGTGATTACAAGATATCACAACAACAAAAACGGACACTAAGGACGGTAGGAAAAGAGGGAAGAAACACATTTGTGAAAAGTGGTATCACACCAGTAGGTAACATCAGAAAAAAGCTTAGGCTACATGGCGGGAGGGAGTTGCTAAGGCTGCTGAAGGTAGGTACATGATAAAGAAACTATTGGTCGAGTCCATGGGTGTTTGTACTGAGCTATTTTGAACTGCGATGAAAAAGAACCGTACACATTGAGATTGATGCATGGGGTAACCGCCGCGTTAAGTCTGAGGACCTTACAAGGCTCCACGGAAATACAGGGAGATCGCAGAACAGGCTTTTCAAGACACAGGCGCCTTACACGAGTTTATTAATTAAGTACTGAGGCAGGGTGGGCCATGCCAAATATAAGTAGATTACATTATGATTCAAACAGCTGAAACAATAGTACGAACACCGCATAGAGCATGTTAGGATGGTGTTTGATAGACTGGTGGAGGACTCTCTGAAGCTCAGACTAAGCAAGTGTTTGATAGACTGGTGGAGGACTCTCTGAAGCTCAGACTAAGCAAGTGTTTGATAGACTGGTGGAGGACTCTCTGAAGCTCAGACTAAGCAAGTGTTTGATAGACTGGTGGAGGACTCTCTGAAGCTCAGACTAAGCAAGTGTTTGATAGACTGGTGGAGGACTCTCTGAAGCTCAGACTAAGCAAGTGTTTGATAGACTGGTGGAGGACTCTCTGAAGCTCAGACTAAGCAAGTGTTTGATAGACTGGTGGAGGACTCTCTGAATCTCATACTGAGCAAATGTTGAATAGACTGGTGGAGGACTCTCTGAAGCTCAGACTAAGCAAATGTCAATTTCTTACAAATTAAACTATATATATATCCATAGTTGCTGGTAAATATATTCTTCTTTTTCTTCTGCTTCTTCTGCTTCTTCTTCTTCCTTTTCTTCGTTTGTTCGTTCTCAAACGTCCGCTTCCAAGAGGGCTTTGCAGGATCTAATCCGGGAAACGAAATGAGTAAATAACAAGTCAGACGGGGCTAAGGTCAAAGTGAAAACTATCAGTCCCGAGGGCGGTTAGAGAAGAGGACCGTTTCACAGACATGTACGTATATTTATCAACTTCATCATCAAGTGCCCTGCCGATTGATTACCAAGTAGGATTATCTAAAAACATGTAAGCGAGTAGCGAATTAAAATACGGATAAAAATAAAAGAGTTAACAAAAAATCAAGTAAGGATGACATACGATATCTTAAGCTAAATGAAAGAAAAAAAGATACATCAGAATACTCGTACATTGTACTCAACAACTCAATAGGGAGGACGTGTCCAACTGTAGCAGAGCAGTGCATACAATCAGAATACAAGGTAAGGGCAGATAATGTCAAATCCTTTCCCCGGACATTTTAATATCTAGTCGTAATATAACCAATTTCATTACACAGACTAGAAGTGCTTTACACCTGCTATAATCAGCACCTTCATCATGACCGTGCCTACCGAAACTGATGGCAAATCTGTCTCGAAAAACAAAACTGGGGATGTGGAAAAAGAAGAGAAAGACTGGTCTCACGGTATGTATCCAGATGTACGATTATTTCCCATGTTCATTCAAGAATTAAGATTGCTTGGCATCTCTAGAATATGCAATTTGACTTCGATGCCCCGATTCTACCACGAAGTGTAGGACCTTCTTTTCTTTTTCTTGTGCTGTTTTTTCTGCAGGATTGATGAGCTGAATAAATGACATCAATGTTAGAAATTATTAAGCCATGATAGATGAAACAGAGAAATCACAGGATATACTCACCAACTAAGGCATTTGGTATGATAATAAATGCTCAAAGATGAAAAATAAGCAATAACCAAACTCATTTAATAAATTTCAGAATAGACGGGCATACCATAGAACGCAGGCAGAGGTTTTCATATTTTGGCTAAATTATTGCAGAGAATGCGGATTGTGAAGTTGAAATCAGAAACCAAAAAAAAATAAAAAGCATTCCGTGAGATACAAGAACTTCTAGCATCAAGTAACATCAATATTGAGCCAATGAAAAGAACAATCACGATACATATCTGGCTCGTAGGACTGTACAGCTCTGAAACACAATGGATGAAAAGATCGTAGAAGCTTTTCATGTGTGCTGTTATCGCAAGATGCAAAGACCGAGCTGGACATAAACATTGGCAAACGAGCAAGACCTTCAAGATACATGGCCAGTGACCAACTAATGAAAAGTATACAAAAAGTTAGATTGTGTAGTTTGGTCTTAATATTAGACCTGGAGGCCTTCTATTGAAAATGGATGAGGAAAGAATTCAGAAAAAGAAAAGAAGGGGACGTCCAATACACAATTACATTACGCTACGGATTACGGATGTGTCGGGCCGAAAGGTGCAAATATCGCAGTCAATCTGTAAACTAGCTTCACAACGCATTCCGTTTTTCGCAAATCCTTTTTCATAGCTTGGTAGCGGGAGATTGAGAACGAACGCAGAAGAGGAAGAAGTATAACATCACTCATGCGTGCAAGAGGATAGAGTTGCAGACGTATGCCTATCTGACGTGATCTGCTACAAATGGAGGACAAAAGTGTGTCATGATCAGACGACTTCAGCGCGTCTTCCAACTGATCTATTTCTGGTGATGGAGTATCCGATCAAATTAGCTTATTCACCTCTTAGGGCGTGCCAGACAGATTAAAATTTTGACTTGGCTACACGCTCGTCATCCACAATTGGCTTTAACGATTTTCTTGTCTTTTTATGGTAGCTAAATTGGTACAAACAGTAGTGAAGTAGGTCACTTCTGTTGCTAAGTAGCTTGGGCCAAGGTCACTCTCTGCATGTGACTTCAGGGGAGGGAGTATAGGTCTTCTAATTTGCCTTAACCAACTTTCTGTCAAACCTGAATCCATATATTTGCAGTATGGTTCATAGAAATGGTTTTCACATGCATAACCTTCGCTAATCATCTGTTACGACATACCCAGGAGGAAACAGTGACCCTATTGTGTTGAACACGGCACCACTCAGGCGTCACTAGAAGACTGTTGAGAAGTGATCAGAATAACCAGCGGATTGCCGAGACGTGGATCGGTTGTCTAAACAAATATCGCAGTCAAGGCTGAATCTCAACAGGTGTGACAGGTGTGGGATGACAGGCTGAGTCTCAAGAGGTGTGACAGGTGTGGGATGGCACGCTGAGTCTCAAGAGGTGTGACAGGTGTGGGGTGACAGGCTGAGTCTCAACAGGTGTGACAGGTGCGGGATGACAGGCTAAGTCAAAATCAGGTGGGACATGACACAGATGTGACAAGTGTGAGGACAGGCTGAGTCTCAAGAGGTGTGACAGGTGTGGGATGACAGGCTGAGTCTCAAGAGGTGTGACAGGTGTGGGGTGACATGCTGAGTCTCAAGAGGTGTGACAGGTGTGAGATGACAGGCTAAGTCTCAAGAGGTGTGACAAGTGTGGGATGACAGTCTGAGTCTCAAGAGGTGTGACAGGTGTGGGATGACAGGCTAAGTCTCAAGAGGTGTAACAGGTGTGAGATGACAGGCTGAGTCTCAACATTTCGCAACGATCGTTCGATAATGAATCAATTGGCCAGATCAGATCAGCTTTTCGGCATTAAGCACCTGAACACTCGAATCTTATCAATTTCGATTTCCGACTGTGATGTACATCTGCTGTGCGCGTCAATAATTCGCTGACAAGGCTTTTTGGGGCGTGACAGTTAATGAGCACTGGCAGAAATCACACTCAGCGTACTTTCAGAAATGTCATACAGAGCACTGACAGAAATCACATTCAGCGCACTTGCAGAGATCACATACAGAACACTGGCAGAAATCCCATTCAGAGCACTGACAGAAATCACATTCACAGCACTGACAGAAATCACATACAGAGCACTGGCAGTGGTGCTGTTTTAGTGAAGGAAATTTAATATTATCAAACGCTAAGCATTCCTGCAGAAACGGGTATGACTGCTGACCTTCAAAAACTGCACGTCGCCCACTTTCAGAAAGCAGAATGCACACATATTTCATTAACACAATAGGACGTGAAATACTTCCATCAAACACTTTGGAACCTCGTAAGCACAAGAAAAAACGTATTTGTTGGCTATGTTCGTTACGTCTTAGTGCAATTGTGCAACTGTCCTTGAATACGTCCTCCCCGAAACCCGCCATTAACTCGTTCCCACAAGCCCAGGTAATTTCAGGAGTCGTTGGATCGGATATCGTTGATTCGATCATTCCAGAAGACGACTGATGATGAAAGGGTAACCGTGGTGAAGTTTTATTAATGGAATAATACTATAGCATTACACTGTTGATCTTCTTTTCGGAGGACACCACGAAAACAAACACATCGCCATCTTACTTGGTACCGGAAGATCTAAGTGAGACTCGCTGGGCAGACGAGGGCCAACTTACAGAAATCGGTGAGACTCGCTGGGCAGAAGAGGGCCAACTTACAGAAATTGGTGAGACTCGCTGGGCAAAAGAGGGTCAACTTACAGAAATTGAGACTCGCTGGGCAGAAGACGGCCAAATTACAGAAATTGGGGAGACTCGCTGGACAGAAGAGGGCCAACTTACAGAAATTGGTGAGACTCGCTGGACAGAAGAGGGCCAACTTACAGAAATTGGTGAGACTCGCTGGGCAGAAGAGGGCCAACTTACAGAAATTGGTGAGACTCGCTGGGCAGAAGAGGGCCAACTTACAGAAATTGGTGAGACTCGCTGGACAGAAGAGGGCCAACTTACAGAAATTGGTGAGACTCGCTGGACAGAAGAGGGCCAACTTACAGAAATTGGTGAGACTCGCTGGACAGAAGAGGGCCAACTTACAGAAATTGGTGAGACTCGCTGGGCAAAAGAGGGCCAACTTACAGAAATTGGTGAGACTCGCTGGACAGAAGAGGGCCAACACAGAAATTGGTGAGACTCGCTGGACAGAAGAGGGCCAACTTACAGAAATTGGTGAGACTCGCTGGACAGAAGAGGGCCAACTTACAGAAATTGGTGAGACTCGCTGGACAGGAGAGTGCCAACTTACAGAAATTGGTGAGACTCGCTGGACAGAAGAGGGCCAACTTACAGAAATTGGTGAGACTCGCTGGGCAGAAGAGGGCCAACTTACAGAAATTGAAGCCTGCTATACTTTTTTTCTGGAAAGGACGTGAAGTCGAAGACCGGCGTGAGTCGGGTGTTGGATTTGCTATAAAATCAAGCTTGGTTAGTGGTCTCCCCAGTTATCCAAATCGGATTAATAACTGTCTAATGGTACTGATGATCACCTTGACCGGAAACAAACAAGCCTCCATCATCAGTGCATATACTCCAACTATGGATAACTCGGAAGACACCAAGGAAAAGATCTACCATGATATGGTAGAATGACAGAAAAATAAGTTGATCATTTTGAGTGACTTCAATGCTCGAGTGGGTGCTGACTTTGTTTCATGAGACTGGGTGATTGGCGGACATGACATCGGTAGCTGCAATAGTAACTGACACCTACTCTTGAGGTATGTGCGGCGAACGAACTTCTGATTACCAATACAGTGTTTCATCTCCTTAACCGCAATAAAACCACTTGGATGCACCAACGGTCAAAGAACTGGCACCTGATTAATTATGTCATTGTTCGCAGACGGGATCGCTAGGAATTAGCTCATTAAATTCTGCACAGTTGTATCTGAGATATATTCATGTAATCTTTAAAATAAGAAAATTATTATAAAATATGGAACCTTAACCTTCAAATATAATCATGAAAAAGATGGTGTAAAAACGGGGTTTTAGTGTCTGTATACTCAGAGTTAAATATAAAACTACTTGTATTGTTCCGTTGTTCTGTCTAAATATATGAACCATGAACATCGTTGTCAACTACACGTATAATTCTCTCCTGTATAATTTTAAGCAGTGTCCTCATCATTACACTGATTGTTCCAAAATGTAGCCTCGGGATGACCGCTGCTTTCTTCGAAAAAAAACAGGTTGACGTCTGATAGCGTACGAAGAAGTAGAAGAAGAAGTTCAAAAATGTGAACATTCGTTCGATTGCACGAAATTCCTTGAGTTGTTATATAGACGTCCTCAGGTCGCTCGATTTAGACCCAATATTGTAGACGTTATTATACAAATCAGTGATTTTATCCCCACTGAATTCACCTGGAGATTCTATCATTACTATTTTTATTGTATCCATGCTTGTTGCTTTCTTGTAGTTGTTCCTTTAATTGTTTTATATACCTCAGATCTGGGGACGCCGAGGCAGAGATTATTTAATTGTTATTGTTTGTGACCTTTGTTTTGGTGGAACAGTTCACGCACATATTCTGACAACCTGTTTCATTCATGTATCTCACCAGGTAAGATGTCTCAATACTTGCCCTTCGTGAGCAATGTCAGTAGAGCAGGACACTACAAATAGTCAATCAATTAATCTTTCAATTAACCCTTCAATTAATCTTTCAATTAACCCTTCAATTAATCTTTCAATTAACCCTTCAATTAATCTTTCAATTAACCCTTCAATTAATCTTTCAATTTACCCTTCAATTAATCTTTCAATTAACCCTTCAATTAATCTTTCAATTTACCCTTCAATTAATCTTTCAATTAACCCTTCAATTAATCTTTCAATTAACCCTTCAATTAATCTTTCAATTAACCCTTCAATTAATCTTTCAATTAACCCTTCAATTAATCTTTCAATTAACCCTTCAATTAATCTTTCAATTAACCCTTCAATTAATCTTTCAATTAACCCTTCAATTAATCTTTCAATTAACCCTTCAATTAATCTTTCAATTAACCCTTCAATTAATCTTTCAATTAACCCTTCAATTAATCTTTCAATTAACCCTTCAATTAATCTTTCAATTAACCCTTCAATTAATCTTTCAATTAACCCTTCAATTAATCTTTCAATTAACCCTTCAATTAATCTTTCAATTAACCCTTCAATTAATCTTTCAATCACAATCTTAGCGTCTTCAGCTACCAACTGAGCACATGCCTTCAACAAAACACAATATGTCTTGAGTAATCAGCTGTCAATGATTACCTTTCTTCTTTTTCTTCTTCTTTTACAACTCATTTTTCTTCTTTTACTTGTTCTTGTCTTTCTTCTTCCACGAATTATTCTACTTCTTTTTTGTTGTCCTTCCTCATTTGCTCCAGTTGGCCAGGTTACAGCCTGTTTGGCACAGCCTATTTGATTGTGCACCTCGTGGACATTGAGATTGGGGGAGGTAGTTCTTGGTTACATTTCACCTGACCCTGATATGAGTTAGGGTTCTTGGAGATTATGTTTCACCTGACCTTGACATGAGTTAGGGTTCTTGGAGATTATGTTTCACCTGACCTTGACATGAGTTAGGGTTCTTGGAGATTTTGTTTCACCTGACCATTATTTGAGTCAAAATTTGTATCAGTACTTTTTACTTGACCCGGACCATAGCATCACAACCACACCTTTAAAGATTAACTGCCATAAAAAATTTTAAATTCAATCCATTTAATTTTCAGTTCCGTTTTGGACATCCCAGCGGTTTCTGACAGCTATCGTCACCTTCTGGGGCTTCGCCGTGCTCTACCTGCAGCGTGTCAATCTCAGCATCGCTATGGTCTGTATGATCAAGTCAGGTTGGGTAAACGACACTCAGAGATTTAACAATAGGTACGTCTAAGTTAAGAATGAAACTGGACAGTTGTTACGTGTACTCGTCATTACTGTATGACGTCTTCGCTTGTGGTGGACATCTATTGATAGTATTAGTATCCCACAGAAACATGGATAAGGATATGGATATATATTGATATTATTAGTTTGAGGAAGAAACAATAATATTATCAATAGATGTCCCTCCTAAAGTCTTTGTTTCTACGTAAGACTAATAATTTCCATTAGAATTTGAATTGAGACAGGGATGTGTATTATTCCATTGTCTGTTTTAATATCTGCACAGAACAATTATTCAAATAGATAGAGGGGATGCCAGGGTTTTTCATTGGAGGAGGGATAATGAATAATCTTAGATGTGCGGATGATACAGTTTTGATGGCAAAAAGTGAACAATAATTACAGGAGTTTGTGACAACAATATACACAATAAGTCAAGAGTTTGAATTAGACCCAAACATAAAGAAAACAAAGACTATGATAATTAGGAAAAGTAACAGTAAACCATGTATGCAGATAATAATAAAAGATCAACTACTTGAACAGGCACAGAGTTTCTCCTATCTAGGTCATATATTAACGGAATAAGGCAGCTGTGACAAAGAAATCAGAAAAAGAATAGGCATGGCCAAGATGGTATTCAGCAGCATGCGACATATATTGACATTCAAACAAATCAATCAGAATTTGAAAATGAGAATTGTCATGTGTTATGTATACTCGTCACTAATTTATGCCGCAAAAACATGGACAATGAATAACAAGTTAGAAAATAGTATTGAAGTCTTCGAAGATGGGTCGCATTTCTTGGAAATAGAAGAAAACAAATTTGGAGGTATTGAAAAAGGTGGGGGTGAAAAGAGAATTAATGACCAAAATCAGGGTTAGAGAGTTACATTATTTTGGTCATATAACAAGACATTCCTCCTGTTTGAACTCCATAATGCAAGGTATGATGGAAAGCAGTCATTCAATAGGTAGATAACGCTTTAAGTGGGTGGATAACATCAGTATATGGACTGGAAAGAGCGTCTCAGATTGTACAATTACACCACAGATCTAGTGCGCCGATCTTCGATGCAGAGATGGGACTTGAATTGAACTGACTTAGATACATGGACAATCCGAGAGACATCTATTGATATTATTAGTTTGACATAGAAACATGGACATTAGGATGGACATCTCAGAACCATGGATACGGAGTCAGAACCGGTCCAAAATAATCGTGGAGGTTACATGGTAACGAAAAAAAGTGAACAGTCAGCAACAGAACGAAAACAAATCATATTATGCAATAGCTTAAGGAACAGTACCTTAGCAACTATGGAACTTGTCAATAACAGAAGTCGGACCTGTGCAATAAATAGCGAGCCCTCTACCGTGCTACCACCCATGAGCGTGAAGACACTGCTTGATAGATGAATCAACATCTGATCAAAATTTGAAGTTTCGAATCTGGTTTCGATTGAGCAGGCAGAGAGACACGATAGAGGATCGACCGGGGTGTGTATACAGCAGGCTCTATGTGGTCCTATAGCAAAGGTTTTATATGATAAGGTAGCTATCATTGTATGAAAATACAATTAGATAAACAATAATGGATGTAGCATACAGGACCCCTAGTATTAGATCAGATATTTCATTGTCTGATACCAGGTAACCAAAAACTGTACTTTAGTTCTGCAAATTCACCTGGTCGGACATAACTAAACTTGAACTTTGAAAAACTTGTTATAGTCTAATTTATCCTTTCCATTTATAAACTTGTATTGTCCCCTCGTATTCTTCTCTGCTCTAGTCACTGCAGAACGGTTTTTCTAATTCTCTCCTCATAGCTATAATTCTGAAATCCCACGATCATTTTTTGTAGCTTTTAATTGAACTTAACTTAACGTTTTTAATACTGGCTTAGAAAACTGATCACAGTATGTTGACAACCAGTTACAACTGCATTGCCCTGCTTTAAAAGCTATGCACATGCAATATATTCTTAAATGCATTAACTGTCTCTGCCTCTACCACTTCCTGTGGTAATGCATTTCAAGCATTCCCCACTCTCTGACTAAAAAACTATTTCCTAATATCCCATCTGGATGACATTAGAAGGTGTAGTCTGTGACTTTCCTATTTTGCCGTTCGGACACGTGTTTTACTATATATTGACAGAAAGTTTGTAGATGGTTTCCTTCTGGTGAGTTACGATGCAAGGGGAAGGTGTTGCTCTGGGGTATCATACTTTTCCATGTTGACATTGAGCTTATCCATCGGTATAAGACATACGCTCTGCCTTTGGTGGTAATGGTAACCGTTAAACTGTCTTTGTGTGAGTTCTGGTAACCGTTAAACTGTCTTTGTGTGAGTTCTGGTAACCGTTAAACTGTCTTTGTGTGAGTTCTGGTAACCGTTAAACTGTCTTTGTGTGAGTTCTGGTAACCGTTAAACTGTCTTTGTGTGAGTTCTGGTAACCGTTAAACTGTCTTTGTGTGAGTTCTGGTAACCGTTAAACTGTCTTTGTGTAAGTTCTGGTAACCGTTAAACTGTCTTTGTGTGAGTTCTGGTAACCGTTAAACTGTCTTTGTGTGAGTTCTGGTAACCGTTAAACTGTCTTTGTGTGAGTTCTGGTAACCGTTAAACTGTCTTTGTGTGAGTTCTGGTAACCGTTAAACTGTCTTTGTGTGAGTTCTGGTAACCGTTAATCTGTCTTTGTGTGAGTTCTGGTAACCGTTAAACTGTCTTTGTGTGAGTTCTGGTAACCGTTAAACTGTCTTTGTGTGAGTTCTGGTAACCGTTAAACTGTCTTTGTGTGGGTCCTGATAACCGTTAAACTGTCTTAGTATGAGTTCTGGTAACCGTTAAACTGTCTTTGTGTGAGATCTTGCTATTTGGCCGAATCTCGCAGCTACCTCTTGGAGGTTCACCAACATTGATGGAGAGCGCATTAATTGCGAAAACAAGGTGGGAACAAATACGAGAACGAAACCTACGTAACGATCAAAAGACTTTTTACAATTTTATTTATCTCTTCAATCTGGACTTATAACATACCCACAAACACAGCCCTCTTCAGTCGGCTTTCTCGAGATGCTTGAATGGGTTAAGGGATTCTTCTTAGCCTGAGCACAGCTCGGGAGATTATTATTTACATCAGTGGATGGACATGTGAATGATAATGACGAACCTAATGTTATAATTGTTCAACATGTTTTAGCTTTGGCTACAGCAATGATACAGCCTTCCTATCGAATATCAGCAGCTACATTACTACCACAGCGAAAGTTATCAATCCCGGAGAGAGCGGCTATTGTGCAACCTTAGACTTAAAGGGACATGCGGATACGGTAAGTGATATCGTATTGGGGGATACAAACCCATTGGTAAATGAATTATCTGCGACAGGGTTAGCCGATGACGGCTGACCAAGACCATATTCCGTCTCTATCTGTAATTATATTACATCGAGAAAGTGAATAAGATGATCATCAACCTTGTTCTCTTGTCCCAAACTACTTTGGACCAGTCGCAAGAATATCAGTCGAAACGACTGGAGGTAACGCAGCATACAAACACTCGCACGATCGCACCGAAAAAATGCTTCATGTCTGCCAAACCGGACACAGCGAGATGCGAACCTGTTATGCTTGGATTAAACTGTCATAGTGGAACACATTACAGACACACACACGCATCCTTACACTGGCCAATACAGACACATCACAAACACACACACGCATTCTTACACTGGTTAATACAGACACATCACAAATACACACACACACGCATCCTTACACTGGCCAATACAGACAAATCACAAACACACGCACGCATTCTTACACTGGTTAATACAGACACATCACAAACACATACACACACACACACACACACACTTCTTACACTGGCCAATACAGACACATCACAAACACATACACACACGCATCCTTACACTGGTTAATACAGACACATCACAAACACATACACACACACACACACATCCTTACACTGGCCAATACAGAAACATCACAAACATATACACACACGCTTCCATACACTGGCCAATACAGACACATCGAAACAGATACACGCGCTCACATACACTGCCCAATACAGACACATCGAAACAGATACACATACGCTTACATACACTGCCCAATACAGACACATCGCAAACAGATACACATACGCTTCCATACACTGGCCAATACAGACACATATTAAACAGATACACACGCTTACATACACTGCCCAATACAGACACATCACAAACAGATACACACGCTTACATACACTGCCCAATACAGACACATCGCAAACAGATACACACACGCTTCCATACACTGGCCAATACAGACACATCGCAAACAGATACACACACGCTTCCATACACTGGCCAATACATACACATCGCAAATAGATACACACGCTTACATGCACTGACCAATAGGTTCTGATTTGTCCAAAGAACGACGGTCTGGTTGGAAAGAAGCGTGTCTTCACCAGCAGAATCCAGAAAGACAAACCTTTAGTCAAACAAACAAAAGACGTTGAGAACAAGGGCCGTAATGACGAATATGGCACGTCATTTTTTCACTAATATCACCGGTCGCCTTTAGCGGCAAGGGGGCTTCCCAGGCCGGTCCTAGAGCGTGCAGAATACTAGGATCTTTGAGCCAGCAATAAGATCAAGGACAGAGGAAATATATTGACAAAGAATCCCACTTGTCGTCCACGTCGTGTTCTTTGGTTACATCAGTCTGACAAACGAGGCTAGAAGTTGTTGTTGTTGTTGTTGTTGTTATTATTATTATTGAATGCCTACAACGATTAATTTTACTTAACTGTGCATCCTGAAAAGGGCGTTATGTGGCAGATTGCAGTAGCTTTTCTGACATCACGAGCGGGCTGATGAAGGTGGACTGGGGTCTTCCAAGCTGTTGTGCTTTGCTTGGCATCATATGCATGTCGGTCACTTCTTCGAGGATTATATCTATCCCCACCTTATTAGCTGGACTATCAAGAGGCAACCTGTTTCCACGGAGAACTGCGTGGCAATGAAATTGGGTCTTGGTCAGTATGTTCACATGCCCTTCACTAATTTGTCTGATCTGTATGTTTTGCCTGACCGTGACTAACATAGCCTGATCAGTATGTTTTGTCTGACCCTGACTAACATGTCTGATCAGTATGTTTTGCCTGACCCTGACTAACATGTCTGATCAGTATGTTTTGCCTGACCCTGAATAACATAGTCTGATCAGTATGTTTTGCCTGACCGTGACTAACATAGCCTGATCAATATATTTTGTCTGACCCTGACTAACATGTCTGATCAGTATGTTTTGCCTGACCCTGACTAACATGTCTGATCAGTATGTTTTGCCTGACCCTGAATAACATAGTCTGATCAGTATGTTTTGCCTGACCGTGACTAACATAGCCTGATCAATATGTTTTGTCTGACCCTGACTAACATGTCTGATCAGTATGTTTTGCCTGACCCTGACTAACATGTCTGATCAGTATGTTTTGCCTGACCCTGACTAACATAGTCTGATCAGTATGTTTTGCCTGATCGTGACTAACATAGTCTGATCAGTATGTTTTGCCTGACCGTGACTAACATAGTCTGATCAGTATGCTTTGCCTGACCATACGCTAGTCTCCTCTCCTCACGTGATGAACGAAGCTCATAGTTGTTAGCTTATGAAAAGAGTAGGATTCCACTACAACCAAGAAGACTCAGATCTACCTCCTCAAGTGCGCCTTGGGATGTAAGAAAAGTAACAGTAATCTGTTACAAGAGATAGATCACCAAAAAGGAAGACCTCAGTACAAGTACTATCCAACAATAACATCAGCATATTTTCTCTGTGACGTCGTGTTTACTTAGTCGTTTGTTTGTCTGAGCTTATTTATACTTCCTAGTATCTTGTGTATTCTTGATTTCTCCTTCACAGACTGGAGAGTTTACCTGGGACAAGGAGCTACAGGGACTGTTGCTGGGATCATTCTTCTGGGGTTACCTGGTTTTACAGGTGAGACTTGTTGAATAGGTTTTAGGTTATTTATGTCAACTAGTACTGGTAGCACTGCACTTGGGCCAAGCTTACAAGTTCTCAGCTTCTTGTATCACTTGAATCATGATTGCTGTAATGTGTATATGTATGCATTATATATATATATATATATATATATATATATATATATATATATATATATATATATATATATATATATATATATATATATATATATAAACTGCATTAACCCGGCTTGACACAGGCGATATACAATGAGATATACTTAATTATTGTAAGATCGGATATGTAGCGGAATTCTTGAAGCAAAACCATTTGACCTTGTATGTGCTCCTGTCAAGATTGTGAAGTACGCAATTAATATCATTTATTCCCTTTAAATCCGACCAGCTCTACCTCCCCATAACCAGCCATCGCCCACAATCTATTTCACACTCTTCGTTTGGGAAATAATGTAGTTTTTTTTTAAATACAAATTTCGGTAGTAGATACAAATAAAGCCAACAATGTTCATACATTGAATAGAAGGACGTTCGTGTTTGCTCATGATGTCATTTCATCGTGCCAGTAAGAAACAAACAAACGACAGCAAACTGTCGTACGACAGGAGATTCTATCAGCTTCATTCCTTGTCATTAATGTGTGTTTGTGTTTGTGTGTTTGTGTTTGTGTGTATAAATGTATGAATGTGTGTGTGTATATATATATATATATATGGATTATCCCTTTTAGAAGGGAAAGGCAAACGGCGGCCCCACCTTGTACACTGAAAAAGAAGGTTCTTAACAACGTCTGAAACCTTGAGCTGACTAATCCTTTTGTTAAACTGTTTTTGTCTGACGGCGTACAAGAGAGCAGAAGAAGAGTTTCTAAGATTAGATATAAAAGGTACAATTAGTCTTAGAGCATCACTGCAGCCAGGGATGAAGTGTTAGAGACCATTGTACTAAGCCACATCTGTTTATGAAGCGATATAGCCAATTCCCATCTGCCGGTACTGTTTTCTTTGGCTTTCTCTTGTTTCCTTTCATTCGGCAGTTTCATATCTGCAAGGCAGCAGGTGATTTTGTGTCTACGTTTTCCTCCTAGGCTTTAGCTTAGGAATTTGAACAATCAGATTCCCATAGTGTGTGTGTGGGGAGGGGGGGGGGTAAGTCTTTCTGTGGAGTGAGTCTTGTACTGCATTAATAACAATCTGATTCCCATTTTGGGCAGCTTACTGTGGAGTCTTGTACTACATTAATAACATTCTTATCTCAATAGTGTGTGCTTACTAAGGCGTCTTGTATAGCCCTTGAAATAATAACATTTAATTTAGTTTAGTTTAATCGAATAATTAACGACATTGTACACGGTTTAATCCATACGATCTCTGTTCTTCTCCATACTTTTGGAGAATCTCAGCACAATGCACGAACTTTGTAGCACCGGCGAGGATTATGTGATAGATTGGGAAGATTTTTAAACATAATTTTGAATTTTTCTTGGGTAGCGACCAACTCTTTCCTTTGTCCAGCTGGATTTTTAATGTATACGACACTGTAAACGGGGTCCGATCTCTACTATCCAGAGATCTGGGGAAATTCCAGAAAGTCCATGGGGTCTCCATCGTGATTTGAACCAGCGATCTCCAGCACCGGAGGCAGACATCTTACATCGAAACCACCCAGTCCCCTATAATAACGCTTGCTCGTCGCAAGTGGAGATGGCGACAGAGTGAGATATGTGTAGGCAAATGTAACTAACTGTGACTGTATGGTCCGATCTGAACCCGACACATTTTGCTACAAGTGCAGCACGTGGGGATGGTGTCGGTAATTGGTCTGTCTTGCATTCTGTCATTTTGGACAGTTCGCTAGTTTTGCTCCGCAGCGATGGCTCTTTGGTCAGTGTTGTTAGCACTGTGAGTGATGGCAATGCGACAGACTAAACTGTCTGGAGAAAGTTATTCCCAGAAGGCGACATCAATTAAGAGGAAACTGTTCAGAAATACTTTTCTTGACAAAAGGTTTGTCTTTCTAGATTCTAATGCCGAAGGCACGCCTCTTTCAACCCCAGGCCGAAGTCCTTTTGGCTATATCATGACGTATTAGTCAGTGTAATGAGGCGTGTTTGTATCTGTTTGTAATGTTTTCCACTATGAAAATTTCGCAGAACAGTACTTTTACCAATCCTTTCTGTTCGTGGAGATGTGGTTATACCGAGGAAGCTCCCCGGAATGTCCAGTCATGAAAACCTTCAAATACCAACTCCCCTAACCACATCATCACCCGCCTTCCAGCCTTTCGAGTGATTGCCTGACTTGAGCGTGCCATACAAATTCTGCTTAGGAATACGTTTATCGGGCATGCGAACAACATGGCAAGTCTATTTGATGTTGGTCCTGCAACAGCGATGCGCGAACGCTTCGCTCTCTTGAGGACTATTGAGTTTATTATGTCCTGTATGCTGATCTTGAGCAGTCAGTACTGCTACGCATTACAATTCAGCGAAAAGGTCATAATCCATCTTCTAAAGTACACATCTGGATGTAAGAACAGCCACTGTAACTCGCCACGAACAAAACGTCGTCAAGAATTAAATGAACATCGTATATTTGACTTCCAACAACAAGAAGCTGAATAATCTGCCTGGTTAATAGTGCCCTAGACTCATCTATCGTCTCTTCAACACGTTGTAGGAGCATGTCTGCGACGAGCAGGTCATGATGTGGACGATGTTGTCTGAGGTTGTAAAATACCCGAGGGCATCCGATTAGACAAAATCAACTGATCCACCTCTCTTTTCCCAGCTATGATATCATTTATAACTCTATTTTGTGTGCCCTACTTCAGATCCCTGGAGGCATGCTGAGTGAAAGATTTGGACCAAATCGGGTTGTCCTCTTCACAATGATGCCCGCTGCCATTTTTGGACTCATTTCACCAGTGTCAGCCCGAGTCAACCCGTGGTTTTTTCTGATCGTCAGGGTCTTGATTGGAGTTGGTGAGGTAAAGATTGAGAAACCATTATCATCACTCCCAATGAGGTCAAGATATCAAAACGTTAATTATCATCATCGTTATTATCATCGCCATCATCAAACACATCGTCATAGCCCCTAATATCATAAACGTCACCATCATTGTTACCATCACAACCACTAAAAACCATTTGTTTCTATCAGCAACATCATGATCATAGCCAATACTATCATCAGTAGTACAATAACAATCACGACACACACACACCGATGTTCCCTTCTGTCCCCAAAATCATCACGACCATCATCACCACTATTATCACTGCCATCACGACCATCAGCAGCACCATCTCGGTCATCATCACCATCAGAAGTGCTATCGCGACCATCAACGCTACCATCAGCACCATCACCACCATTATCACAACCATCACGGCCATCAGCACGACCATCAGCACCACCATCAGGACCCCCTTCAGCACCACCATCAGCACTACCATCAGCACTACCATCAGCACTACCATCAGCATCATCGTTATCACCACCATCAGAACGACCATCAGCATCACCACCAGCATCTGCACCATCCTCGGAAACACCATCATCCCCTCCACCATCATCACCAGATCGCCATCACCACCATCACCATTACCAGCATCACCATCAGCAATACCATCAGCAACACCATAATCACCACCGCTACCACTACCATCACCATTACCACCATCACAACCACCACCACCACCATCAGCACCACTATCAGCACCACCATCAGAACCACCATCACAACTTTCAGCACCACTATCAGCGCCACCATCAGCACTGCCGTCAGCACCACTATCAGTACCACCATCACCACCACTATCATCACCACCATCAGCAACACCATCGTCACCCCCACTACCCCCAACACCATTAGCACCACCATCACAAACATCAGCACCACTATCAGCACCATCATCAACAATACCTTCATCACCACCACTACTACCACCACCATCAGCACCACCATCACAACCATCAGCACCACCATCAGCACCCCTATCAGCATCATCATCACCACCATCAACACTACTATCAGCACTACGATTATCACCAACATCACCTCAACAGCACGAACATCAGCACCGCCATCACCGCCATCACCACCACTATCAGCACTACCATCAGCACTACTATCAGCGCAAACATCACCACCATCACCCCATCAGCATGAATATCAGCACCACCATCAGTATTACTATCAGCGCCACCACCACCATACCATCAGCACTACTATCAGCGCCAACATCACAACCATCACCCAATCAGCACGAACATCAGCACCACCATCAGCATAACTATCAGCACCACCATCAGCATAACTATCAGCACCACCATCAGCATTACTATTGGTTTGTAATTCATGGTGGTTTGGTGCTGAAAGAATTAGCCAACTGATAGTTGTTTCCAGAGGACGCCAAACGTGGAGGCTTCTTTCGTGTCCCCCCCTCCCCTTCCCCCCCCCCCCTGGATAGACTCGAGGCTGATCAAGGAACAAGCTGGATTCAGACCTGGGAGATCTTGCAGTAGTCAAATCTTCAATTTGACACAAATAATGGAGGACCGTTTCGAGCGCAACCAGGTGACTTGGGTGGCATATATAGACCTAAGCGCTGCCTACGACACAGTTAATCATCGTAGGTTGCAGCAAAGGTATACAACATGACGAAAGACTGGCGTCTGTCTAACATAATCAAATGCTTAATTCAAAACAGGCGATTCTATGTAACCTTGGGGAATAAAGAGAGCAGATGGCGAAATCAAACCAACGGCCTGGCTCAAGGAAGTATTCTTGCTCCCATGCTATACAACATCTATACCAATGACCAACCTATGGATACAGATACAAGGAAATTTATATACGCCGATGACACAGCAGTCGCTGCTCAGGCTAATGGCTTCGAGGCAGTAGAAGGTAAACTAACACGCTCTCTGAATGACCTCGTAGAGTATTATCGGGAAAACCACCTAAAACCCAACCCTAGTAAAACTCAGGTATGCGCCTATCATCTCAAGAACAGAGAGGCATACAGAGAACTACGGATTAGATGGCAAGGACAGGATCTTGAACACTGTCCGGCTCCCAAATACCTGGGTGTAAAGTTGGATCACACATTATCCTATATGACACACTGTCAGGAGACAAAGCGTAAGGTACATGCGAGAAACAACATTATCCGAAAATTGACTGGCACAACATGGGGTGCTCAGCCATCAGTCTTACGCACATCAGCGATTGCCATGTGCCTTTCCGCAGCGGGATATGCAGCCCCAGTCTGGAAAAACTCCGCGCATGCAAAATAAGTTGATACAGCAGTTAACGAGATGGGCAGCATAGTGTCATGGTGCCTTAAACCCCCACAAACAAAATATATCCCTTAATTGGCATTGCACCACCGGATATAAGAAGAGGTGTAGCTGTGGAAATCGAACGAGGGAAACAGGAAAACGACCCTAGACACCCAATGTTTGGCCACCAGGAACAAGCCATAAGACTTAAATCAAGACAGTTTCTTAAAATCGACAGAGACCATCCAGACAAGCCCGGAAGGTCAACGCATTGAGAGGGGGCGCGAAACAATGCAGGATCCATGGATAGAGCTCAAGGAAAAGGCTGCGCCTGGACACCACCTGCCCTACGCTGTGTGGAAGGCAATGAACAAACTTCGAACTGGTGTCTTGAGCAAAAAGGTGACACTTGAGCAGGGAGTACCCCAATGGGGAGTACTGTCACCCACACTCTTCCTGATGTATATAAATGACATTACAGAGAATATACCAAGAAGAGTTCATAGCTCAATGTTTGCAGACGATCTGGCTATGTGGACCTCTGAAAAGAATCTCACCATAGCAAGAAATCGGATGCAGCAGGCCCTAACATTGCTGGAAGAGTCGGCGAACTCATGGCTGGTCAAAATAAACGAGGAGAAAGCCACATGTACAATATTCTCGCTATCAATCAAATCCCAAAACACCAAATTAAGTCTAAACGGCAAATACCTGCAGCCAAACGACAACCCAAACTACCTGGGAGTCACATTTGATCGGCGCATGACATGGAAAAGTCAGATCGAGAGAAACCGAATGAGAGCCAGAGAAAGAATGGCAATCATGAGGAAACTTGCTGGCACAAGCTGGGGAGCAGACGAAGGCATACTAAAGAAACTGTACACTGGAAGAGTGAGACCAGGTCTCGAGTATGGCATTGCGGCATGGACAACAGCAGCAAAGGCGAACTTCGATAAAGTTAGCAAACTCCAAAACCAAGCCATGAGTGTTATAACAGGAGGCATGAAATCAACGCCAATTGTAGAACTTGAAAAGATTACAAAACTGCAATCCATGACCGACAGAAGAGACTGCAGAGCCCAGCTGCAATCAGAGAAACTCAGAAGACGGACTGACCATCCATTGCACCAGAGACTAAACTATTTCGGAAATGGGAAACTAAAGCGAAGAAACTTTACAGAAATAGCATGAACGCACTAACACCAAAGCCCATCCCTACTGTACGAAAACCTACCTGGAGGCAGTATATATTTCCAGAGGTGGTAGAAAATATAGCAGGTATTAGAAACAAAAACTGAAAGTCTGAAAAAGAAAGAAGAGATAATACCCTGAGTTACACAACGGAAAACTACCCAAGCATGGACTGGACCCATTCATACACCGACGGTTCTGTAACAAATACAACACAGTTAGGAGGGGCAGGAGCATTCCTGAGCCTACCAAATGGCAGAAAAATAACACTTTCATTCGCTACTGGAAAATACACAAGCAATTTCAGAGCGGAGGCAGAGGCACTGAGGGCGGCAGTGGAAGAAATGGTGACAGATAAAAGGAATGAAAGCCACATAGTCCTGCTTACAGATGCTCTGGCCGTAGTCACAGCACTGAAAAGCCAGAAAAATACTGAACTTAATGATTTAAGAGCAGTACTCTGTCAACTATGCCAGCAGGCCGCACCAAAAAGGGTAGTGGTGCAGTGGGTTCCATCTCACTGCAACATCAAAGGCAACGAGGAGGCAGATAGACTGGCAAAAGAAGGTGCAAAACTACCACAACCTGATACTAGTATGACATACGAAGAGTCAAAACGGCTTATTAGAGCTAGATACATGACCAAATGGGAAACCGAACATACTGGCTACACCAAAAACGATGCCTATTACCAGTTGAAAAGAAGAGAGCAGGTCGTGGTCTTCAGAATTCGCACTGGCCACAACAGACTGAGGTACCACCTATTCAACAAATTGAAGATGGTGGCACCGACGAATGCCCGTGTGGTACCGGGAAAATGACCTCTGAGCATTTGCTGCAAAACTGCCCGACATACGAGGATCAGAGAGAGCAGATGTGGCCATCACCAGTGGCAACACCAGACAAGCTCTATGGCAGTGTCGACAGCCTCAGGATGACGGCTGCTTTTTTCGAAAAAATAATGGTTACTGTCTGACTGCGTACGATGAAGATGAAGAAGAAGAAGAAGAAGAACTGATGTCTCAAGATGCAGAGCGAACTTGAAGAAATGGAGATACTCAGATGTCGACACAAGTGAATGCGGCGCAGTTCAGGACCAAGATCATCTGATGACCTGCCCCAACCTCCCTGAAACCTGTAACATGAACGACATGACGGAGGCGAACGACAAGGCAGTTCAAGTTGCTGAATACTGGACGGATGTTGTGTGACAAGTGTTTGGACACGGAAAGTAAGTAAGTAAGCATTACTTTCAGAGCCACCATCAGCACCAACACCATGACCATCAGCACCACCGTAATCCTAACCACTAGCCAAATCATCACCACCCTCAATACTACCATCAGCACCCCAACCATCACCACCATCATCCTAACCACGAGTCCAGTCATCATCACCATAAACATAACCACGAGGCCAGCTATCATCACCATAAACATAACCACGAGGCCAGCTATCATCACTATAAACATAACCACGAGGCCAGCTATCATCACCATAAACATAACTACGAGGCCAGCTATCATCACCATAAACATAACCACGAGGCCAGCTATCATCACCATAAACATAACTACGAGGCCAGCTATCATCACCATAAACATAACCACGAGGCCAGCCATCAGAACCATAAACATAACCACGAGGCCAGCCATCATCATCATAAACATAAACACGAGGCCAGCCATCAGCGCCATCAATCCACACGTGCTTGCGTTACAAGACATCAACTCTTCAGATCATAGGATCTATGTGCATAGGATCTCCGAGTTTTTCGCCAATTTCCAATATGATCAGACGCTGATCCCTTGAGACAAGAAGATGCTTGAAACGTGTGTGGGTTCAAAACCCAATAGTTTCGTGCTTCCGTTTCTTGTAAGACAAGCGGCTCTACCTCTCAGCTGTAGTGACCCAGAATGTAGTGACCCAGAATGTAGCGACCCAGAATGTAGCGACCCAGAATGTAGTGACCCAGAATGTAGTGACCCAGAATGTAGTAACCCAGAATGTAGTGATTGTTTATTTAAAAAGGAATGCAGTGTAGTTTGCATGACTGTGGTCTGTTTCCCTTCTCTAAGCATTTCACTGTGACAGGTTTACACGTTATGTACCATTGAACTGGATGCTGTACTTCTTTCTAAATTGTCATAGGTATCCCCGGAATTAGGATCTATTATTAATATTATAAACACAAATATAACAGTTAAACATGAGCAATTTCAAAGAGCTATTATCTTCGACTTTCCCAGTCAAATTGGAGGAATACACGATATCACAAGGTGGATATAGACATTATAGAAGAATACAAAGAAGAGTTACAAAAATGATCGTGGGATTCCAGAATTATAGTTAAGAAGAGAGACTTAGAAAAACTGGTCTGCAGTGTCTAGAAAAGAGAAGAATTCGAGGTGACTTAATACAGGTTCATAAATGAATCAATGGAAAGGATAAATTAGACTATAACAAGTTATTCAAAGTTCAAGCGACTACAAAAACTAGAGGGCATAGCTTCAAATTATTTAAGGATAAGTACAGATTGGATATTAGAAAATATTTGTTTCCAGTCAGAAAGTGTTGAATGCTTGGAATGCATTACCATATGATGTGGTGGAGGCAGGGTCAGTTAATGCATTCAAGAATAGATTGGATGATCAGTTATTTTTAAAGTGGAATAAACTGGTTGTATTCAGACTTTGTAGAGTTTTATAAACCAGTATAATGAAGTTAAGTTAAGTTAACACATTACTGGAAGTAAATTTCAAAACGGACCCGCTAGATACTTTAAAAATCGTGCTCGGAAAATGTTCTTGACAGCGAACTCCCGTTTGTATGCGAGGGTTTGGGTTCAAATTGCAGACGTTCATTTGTATAGCGGGACACTAAGGTATTTCATGCTAAAACTGACAATTTATCTCCTGCAGGATATACTTAGGATTTGTTTCAGTAAAGGTTGTACTCACATTTAACCTAGTTAAGCACTCCTTGCTGCATGAAAACGGGTAAAACAAAACGTATAGACTATGAACATGTTCTGTAAAAATCTAGCAAACGGTTGTCGACATTGTTGAATTGATGTTATGCTGTCTTGGTCATAATAGTCGACCTGTACATCTTCAAGGCCGTTTACATTTGACCAGACCCCAACTCTTTTGCGAGTTGTTGGTAGCAGGTAGATAAATTTCTCTGCTTAGCTGGCTGGGCTCGTTGTTGTGCTATTTATCTCCGATTACAGCGTACAGGTCACGGGAATAAACAGCTTCTTGAATGCACAATTCGGCTCTAAATCAAATGCTGCGAAGTCCTATTAATATCCACACCCATTGCCAACTTCTGAATAATAATCATCACCCGTGAGTCTTCCTGCAGTGTTGTGATGTCGATCATGTGATACCACTCCCCTTGCAGTTCACATGATATGAATATGGCCAAACGTTTTAGCCCTCTGGATTAGTAGAATCTTGGCCTACAGTTCTTTGCTACCAAGGCGTGGGTTTGTCACTACTGCCAACTAATCCTACATGTGTCATGTTGTCTATCCAGAGTGCCTTGTATCCTGCGGCCCAGGCTTTGTTCGCCAGATGGTCACCCAAGTCAGAGCGGAGTCGGCTTGTTGGAGTTTCTTTCTCAGGTTATTTGCTGTTGATGTTGTTTTAATTGTTGGTATTGTTGCAAATGTTGGTACTGTGGATATTGTTTCAATTGTTGGTATTGTTGCAAATGTTGGTGCTGTTGATTTTGTTGCTATTGTTGGTATTGTTGTAAATGTTGGTACTGTGGATATTGTTGCTATTGTTTAAAATGTTGGTGCTGTTGTTGCTATTGTTGGTATTGTTGCAAATGTTGGTGCTGTTGTTGGTATTGTTGCAAATGTTTGTACTGTTGATGTTGTTGCTATTAATGGTATTGTTGCAAATGTTGGTGCTGTTGTTGCTATTGTTGGTATTGTTGCAAATGTTTGTACTGTTGATGTTGTTGCTATTAATGGTATTGTTGCAAATGTTGGTGCTGTTGTTGCTATTGTTGGTATTGTTGCAAATGTTGGTGCTGTTGATGTTGTTGCTATTAATGGTATTGTTGCAAATGTTGGTGCTGTTGTTGCTATTGTTGCAAATGTTGGTGCTATTGTTGGTATTGTTGTAAATGTTGGTGCTGTTGATGTTGTTGCTATTAATGGTATTGTTGCAAATGTTGGTGCTGTTGTTGCTATTGTTGCAAATGTTGGTGCTGTTGTTGCTATTGTTGGTATTGTTGCAAATGTTGGTGCTGTTGATGTTGTTGCTATTAATGGTATTGTTGCAAATGTTGGTGCTGTTGTTGCTATTGTTACAAATGTTGGTGCTGTTGATGTTGTTGCTATTAATGGTATTGTTGCAAATGTTGGTGCTGTTGTTGCTATTGTTGCAAATGTTGGTGCTATTGTTGGTATTGTTGTAAATGTTGGTGCTGTTGATGTTGTTGCTATTAATGGTATTGTTGCAAATGTTGGTGCTGTTGTTGCTATTGTTGCAAATGTTGGTGCTATTGTTGGTATTGTTGCAAATGTTGGTGCTGTTGATGTTGTTGCTATTAATGGTATTGTTGCAAATGTTGGTGCTGTTGTTGCTATTGTTGGTATTGTTGCAAATGTTGGTGCTGTTGATGTTGTTGCTATTAATGGTATTGTTGTAAATGTTGGTGCTGTTGATGTTGTTGCTATTAATGGTATTGTTGCAAATGTTGGTGCTGTTGTTGCTATTGTTGCAAATGTTGGTGCTATTGTTGGTATTGTTGTAAATGTTGGTGCTGTTGATGTTGTTGCTATTAATGGTATTGTTGCAAATGTTGGTGCTGTTGTTGCTATTGTTGGTATTGTTGCAAATGTTGGTGCTGTTGATGTTGTTGCTATTAATGGTATTGTTGCAAATGTTGGTGCTGTTGTTGCTATTGTTACAAATGTTGGTGCTGTTGATGTTGTTGCTATTAATGGTATTGTTGCAAATGTTGGTGCTGTTGTTGCTATTGTTGCAAATGTTGGTGCTATTGTTGGTATTGTTGTAAATGTTGGTGCTGTTGATGTTGTTGCTATTAATGGTATTGTTGCAAATGTTGGTGCTGTTGTTGCTATTGTTGCAAATGTTGGTGCTATTGTTGGTATTGTTGCAAATGTTGGTGCTGTTGATGTTGTTGCTATTAATGGTATTGTTGCAAATGTTGGTGCTGTTGTTGCTATTGTTGGTATTGTTGCAAATGTTGGTGCTGTTGATGTTGTTGCTATTAATGGTATTGTTGTAAATGTTGGTGCTGTTGATGTTGTTGCTATTAATGGTATTGTTGCAAATGTTGGTGCTGTTGTTGCTATTGTTGCAAATGTTGGTGCTATTGTTGGTATTGTTGTAAATGTTGGTGCTGTTGATGTTGTTGCTATTAATGGTATTGTTGCAAATGTTGGTGCTGTTGTTGCTATTGTTGGTATTGTTGCAAATGTTGGTGCTGTTGATGTTGTTGCTATTAATGGTATTGTTGCAAATGTTGGTGCTGTTGTTGCTATTGTTGGTATTGTTGCAAATGTTGGTGCTGTTGATGTTGTTGCTATTAATGGTATTGTTGCAAATGTTGGTGCTGTTGTTGCTATTGTTGCAAATGTTGGTGCTATTGTTGGTATTGTTGTAAATGTTGGTGCTGTTGTTGCTATTGTTGGTATTGTTGCAAATGTTGGTGCTGTTGATGTTGTTGCTATTGTTGGTATTGTTGCAAATGTTGGTGCTGTTGATGTTGTTGCTATTGTTGGTATTGTTGCAAATGTTGGTGCTGTTGATGTTGTTGCTATTGTTGGTATTGTTGCAAATGTTGGTGCTGTTGATGTTGTTGCTATTGTTGGTATTGTTGCAAATGTTGGTGCTGTTGTTGCTATTGTTGGTATTGTTGCAAATGTTGGTGCTGTTGATGTTGTTGCTATTGCCGAACCCAGTCCAGCAGTTAAGATGGTCCTTGTGCTTGATATATCCAACAGGTGGCCAGTTTGGCAATGCCTTGATTTTCCCTATCGGAGGTGTTCTCTGCAGTTCTGTCGGCTGGGATTCGGTGTTCTATGTTATGGGTAAGTAAAACCATAACATGTCCTACATTAAAGTAATTGTCGTTATGTTGTTGTTTGTGAATGAAACATCTCCTTATGTTATACTTCATATTGTGTCATTCTATATTATGTTATGCTCTGTTATGTTATATTTTATTATCTTATGTTGTCTCATGTTATATTCTATTATGTCATTGTATGTTATTATCCTATTATTTTATGTTATGGTATGTTATGTCATGTTATGTTACATGTTGTTATTGAATATTGTCTCAGGCTATATTATGTTGTATTATCTCCTGTAACATGCTGACAACTTGCGCACTATAGGCAGCTTGAAGGTTTTGATTGATTGATTTTCTGATTGAGTGATTGATGTGTCTTCAATTATGCTATATTGTGGACGAAGGGGGAGGGAGGGTGGAGGAAGAGGGGCAGCATAACATGAATCTGTTCAGACTCAGCAAGATTGTGCCACTTTGAGAAGTAAGCTCAAAAAATTATTTGTGCTGAAATCGGATGCACCTGGCCGTAAGGCGCAAAATATAAGGCACATCGCTCTCAGCATTATGAAACGAGGTGAACGATAAAAGTTATATTGTGTATGATGTTGTCTTGCATGGTGTTTTATTATGTAATGCTATTTGGCATGTGGATATGTTTTGTTTTGTTTTGTTATGTTATGTTATGTTTTGTAATTAAATGGTATGTAATGTAACATAATGTCACGTTTTTTTTTTTTACAAAATATATCACTACACTCCATGCAAACAAATAGGCATTCAGTCTCTTTCTCAGTCTCTCTCTCTCTCTCTCTCTCTCTCTCTCTCTCTCTCTCTTTGTCTCTCCTTCTCTCACTCTCAATAAATGGGGAAATTTATGGATATTACAGAATCCAGAAGCTCACTGGTTGTATACACTGGTGTATCAACATCTCAGGAACCCCCTCCTGCTCTATACACATTTCATTTTTAAACTCCTTCATGAGGTTTGTCATGGGGCTGGCTTCCCAGTCCTATAGATATTATAATCCAGGAAACGGATAAGAAGGTGCCTGCACCCACATGGCAGCAGAGTATTGAAGATGTCAAATCATAACAGTAATCTGCCAGACATGCACCAAGTGGTGAATAAACATGGATGGTTAAGGGGTCGGATACCTCATTCTGTTAACATGATGTTGTTGTTGTTTGCGAATGCCCACAATGAGTAGGCTACTCTTTTGTGGACGTTAAATGGCGGGTTGCAGTAGCTTTCCTCACATCCCGAGCGTGCTAATAAAGGTGGACGGGGGTCATCCAGGCGGTTATGTAATGCCTGGCTTCATCTGCGTGTCACTCACTATTACGGGGATCACGTCCATCCATCACCTCAGTATCCAGGCTGCCATGAAAATAGCCAATTTCCAGGGAGGGCTACGAGGTTAGTCGAGGTTAGTGTCTTGGCAGTATATTTTCGTCTGACCCTGACTAACATGTTTGATCAGTATATTTTACCTGACCAGACGTTAGCCTTCCTTCCCCTGTTAAAAAGATAGGCTACAGACAACAGAAAGTAAGACCTCTAGACAGACTGGTAGACGATTTTACCCAAATCAGAGTAGCTAGATAATGCAGATTATACATGTGACATAGTTCTTGTGACGCACAGGGACAGACAATTTTATCTGGCACTACAAGATGGAGACACGAGTTGTCAACCCCCATAAATATAAATGTTTACTGCATCATGATTCATAGTCTTTCTCTAAATAAAGCATAGGGCTGCCACTACAGCTGTCCCGTTTATATGGAGCCTGTGCCCACGAATATAGAGTTGTAGTGTAAATAGTAACAGCTGAACTTGAAGCCGTTACTTGCCTCGTATACAACCTTCATTATGATACGCTTTGTAGGTTACCGTGGTTCTTTGCTGCTCAATCTGATCACATGTCGGGTGGCTCTAGCGTATGTAGTTTTGTATTCATTTATTTCGTTCATGCCCCTACAGGAGGTCTTGGTCTGGCCTGGTGCTTCTTCTGGTACTTTCTAGTGTTCGACAGCCCACAACTGTCAAAGAGGATCTCACCTTTAGAGAGGGAGTACATTGAGCACCATGTCACCTATAGAGAAGGTCAAAAACAGGTAAGGTATCTGTGACATCTGCCAGGCAGGTTACAGTTTACTTAATCGCTCCTTTTCTATAATGAAATGTAGAAGTCTTCTTCCTATTTCTTCAAATAATCGAAGCTGTGACGGTGCTGAAGGTCTATAATTAATAAAAACATGAACAGGTATGGATAAGAAACACGCTATGCCCTCTTTTCTCTTCAGAACTTTCTAGCTCAGCATAAGTTTACACTCTGCATTCCTGGACGCCTTGTGTGGTGTAATAGTTTCTTGGACGTATGTATGGTGTAATAGTTTCTTGGACGCCTAGTGTGGTGTAATAGTTTATTTGAGGCCTAGTGTGGTGTAATAGTTTCTTGGACGTCTGTGTGGTGTAATAGTTTCTTTGACGACTTGTGTGGTGTAATAGTTTCTTGGACGCCTAGTGTGGTGTAATAGTTTCTTGGACGTCTGTGTGGTGTAATAGTTTCTTGCACGTCTGTGTGGTGTAATAGTTTCTTGGACGCCTAGTGTGGTGTAATAGTTTCTTTGACGCCTGTGTGGTGTAATAGTTTCTTTGACGCCTAGTGTGGTGTAATAGTTTCTTGGATGTCTGTGTGGTGTAATAGTTTCTTGGACGTCTGTGTGGTGTAATAGTTTTTTTGGACGTCTGTGTGGTGTAATAGTTTCTTGGACGTCTATGTGGTGTAATAGTTTCTTGGACGTCTGTGTGGTGTAATAGTTTCTTGGACGTCTGTGTGGTGTAATAGTTTTTTGGACGTATGTGTGGTGTAATAGTTTCTTGGATGTCTGTGTGGTGTAATAGTTTCTTGGACGTCTGTGTGGTGTAATAGTTTCTTGGACGTCTGTGTGGTGTAATAGTTTCTTGGACGCCTGTGTGGTGTAACAGTTTCTTGGATGCACGTGTGGTGTAATAGTTTCTTGGACGTCTGTGTGGTGTAATAGTTTCTTGGACGTCTGTGTGGTGTAATAGTTTCTTGGACGCCTGTGTGGTGTAACAGTTTCTTTGACGCCTGCTTCTTCTTTACCCCTAAATCGTGCCCGCTGATATTTTCAATAGTAGACATCTATGGCCCAGTGAGGAAAAGGCCTAAAACTATCTACATGTATATATACTTTTTATTAGTTGTGAAAGTGCCTCTGTTTATTTAGACACAAGCACTTTTCAACTGTTTCCTGTTTGGCGATTATTTTTTTTTTCCGCAATTCATTATTGATTCTACTGTGTGTTAGAAGTTTTTAGTTTTTCCCCGAAATGCGTTTTTACTACTACTTTTCTAAACTACACGATAGAGGTGTCAAGGTAGATCGTATTTAACACATCAATTTTTTAGGTAAGTAAGTCCCCTGGAAACATCTTTGCAGTCAGACAAAGCTTTAGCTACAGAAGCATCATTGATTATAAAGCAACGCGCCTGTTGATTTCAATCAAGATTTGTTTATTCTTAACACAAGATCCACAAACCTTGATGATCTTATCAAATCTTCTGGAAACATGCGATATGGATGACATGTTGACAGGATTACATGTTGACAAGTTGACGGAATGAGATGTTGACATGTTGACAGGATGACATGTTGGCAGGTTGACGGAATGAGGTATTGACATGATGACATGGTTGACAGGATTACATGTTGACAGGTTGACGGAATGAGATGTTGACAGGATGACATGTTGACAAGTTGACGGAATGAGATATTGACATGATGATATGGTTGACAGGATTACATGTTGACAGGTTGACGGAATGAGATGTTAACATGTTGACAGGTTGACATGTTGACAGGTAATGAGAATACAATTCTCATGACCGGACATTGGAAGAGCGTGATGTCTAGGTGGTGTCCAGGATAGGGCAAGTAAGTCAGTATATAAGTAGGTAAGTGAGCAAGTAAGAAGGTAGGTAAATAGGAAAGTAGGTAAGCAAGTAGATAGGTAAGTAGGTGAGTATGTAAGTAAGAATGTAAGTAAGTAAGTAAGTAAGTTGCAAAAAAGTAGTAAGTAGGTAAGTAGAAAAGTGTGTAAGTAGAAAAGTGTGTAAGTAAGAATGTATTAAGTAAATAAGTAAGTAGGTGAGTTGTTAAGTAAGTTAGTAGAAAAGTCAGTAAATAGGTAAGTAATAAGGCAAGTAAGTAAGTAGGTAAGTAAGTAAATAAATACGTAAATAGGTAAGTAGTGCTGTTAGTGTTCTGATTTCAACTTTATAACAAGTATCCTCTATAATAATTTGGCCTAGATATGAAAATAACTGACTTGTTCCTCTGTTCTGATATTTATGTAATGAGTTTCATGGGATATGACCATAGTTCTTGCTTTACTAACATTTGTCTTCATACCATACTGTGTGCCTGTGTCGTTGATTTTGGGGAGCAGATTTTGTAATGAATTATGTGTTCAATCTATGATAACGTATTCGTCTGCGAATGTGATGGTGCATCTGCGATCCTCATTGACCTTAACTCCCATGTTACATATTATGGTAGCTTTGTCCATCAAACATTAAAAAGGTTTAGTGATAATAAGCATTCCTATCTTACTCTTTTTCTGAATAAGATCGGGTTTATAATGCCTTCTTGAATGCTTGCTATATTGATCTCTTCATTTTCACAAAGTTATGTTTTAGTTAAATTGTTACCCTATCCATCCTGAGCTGTAACAAAATAAGGAGACATTTGTTCTATGACATACTATAAAATACCTTTTCAAAGAAGACAAAGGCCGCCGTCCATCGTAAACGATGATGGCATAATTAATTTTTCTAGCGCTATGTTTAGTAAGGATTAAGTGCGCTACTTGTTATCCTCACTCACTCGTCTCGAGCAGCACGACCTCAGTGCCATGTCAAGGACAAGACGACTAGGGGGTGACTACGAGATGCAGGGGACTCAGCATCAAGCACCCGTGAAAAAGACGGCGGAGTCCGGAGTCGAGCTAACACCACATGATCACTATGCCGGCGGCTTAACCACTTCGCCACGGAATCCTATTACATTGTCAGTAAAACAGACACATGAGATCTACCATGTTCTATCATTCTCTCAGCAAGAAACCTAAGCGTTTCAACTGTTTTGTGTGTCTCTGCCCTTGCGGAACAAAAGCTGATTTTCATTCAGCACAATTTCATTCTCACAGAGGACTTAGAGGCTTTTGCACTGTTTTCTTTAGTTTTTGCTTTATTGCTTTACTAATTGGTTCATTGGCTGACTCATTGTTTAATTTATTAATTTATTTATTGTTGATTGATCAATAATTCATTTAATCTGCCAATTTATTGATTGTTGATTATGTAATTGATTAATAAGCTGATTGATTATTAATTCCTTGATTTATAATTTAATAGATTAAACGGATGATTGATTGTTGGTGCATGTTGGGTTATTTAATAAATTAATTGACTGATTAATTGTCTGATTGATTACTTGAATGAATGCCATCTCACAGCCTGCAACTCCTTGGAAAGCTATATTCACATGTCTACCGTTCTGGGCGATCATTATAGGGCATACGTGTGGCAATTACGGCCTCTACATGTTGCTGACACAAATCCCTACCTACATGAAAGAGGTGCTCAAGTTTGATCTAAAGTCTGTAAGTGCATGTGTAATTTAATCTCACTAGTATGTCATTTCTTTAATCTTGTTTTGTTGGTATATCTGCAATTTTAAATATAATCGTATGTAACATGTGATCTCTGCAATGTGTAATTTATGTTGTCTGCAATTTATTGAATACGCAATATCTTAAACCTATGTAATATTTAATATCTGTAAATGGGATCAAGATGCTCAGCAGCTCATGAGCTGCAGTGGTCAGCGACCAATAGCTGACTGCTAGCGTCAGGGCCAGCGAACCAAAGCTGCCAAGACCCTTCTACACCTCCACGTGGTGATCCTGGATAGCAGACTGCAGCAGGGCAGACTGGCTAAGGAGAAGGGTTGAAGAGGGAATGCTAACCCGGTACTAAAAAATGCTTGCTGTAGTCGGATGTGTTGAACCGAAAGGTGTAAATATCGCAGTCAAGCTGTAAACTACGACACAATGCATTCCGTTCTCTGGACTACATTCTGCTACTTAATCCCTATCAGGGCTTGGTAGCGGGAGATTGAGAACGAACGAAGCCAAGCCAAGCCATATCTGTAAATTGTGTGATATATAATCTCTGTAACATGGTATTCAAACAGGTATGGTCAATGACTGTTGTCAGCTAGCCATAGGCTTCGGCTGTGCGTAGTAGGTATTTTAGAACTTTCTGCGGCTTACTAGGCCTAGAGGAAGGTACTACTAATTTGGGTAGATCTGTTATTGAATTTTTGAAATTGTCTTAGCAGAGGCCGTTAAACCTACTTTTTTCAATTTCCAACTGCCAAGAGATTTTTAACGTGCTCGACACTTAACACGGGAGTCCGATCTCACTATCCAGCAATAAGGGGAATGTGTACCAGAAGATCAATGTGAAAAATCTTAGTCTCAATCGTGATTCGAATCCGGGACCTCCGACACCTGAGACGAACCTCGATACCACAGTATCCTATGTAATTTATGACAACTGTAGTCTTTGTAAATTGAATAACTGTAATCTACAAATGATGTAATTTGTAATATCTGCAATCTATAACTCTTGTAGTATGTAATATCCGTAATCTGTTATCTGTAATTATTGCAATCTGAAACATTTGTAATCTGTAATATCTGTGAACTTCAATCTTTGTCATCCATTATCGCTGAAATATATAACCTGAAATTTCTGTTACACGAGGTGTCTGTTATCCATACATTTTTTAATCTGTAATATCCGTAAACTTTAATATCTGTTATTTTTTTCTATCTCTGCAATCTATGCCACTTGTAATCTGTAATATCAGTAATCTTTCATTTCCGTATTCCAAAATCTATTTAATATATGTAATCTCATTAATCTACGTTTGTAATTATGGCATTCAGTCAGACATCTTTTGTGCTTGACGCCAGTTAGTTCAAATCTTATAATATTTATCCGTTTTTCTGCAAGCACATGTGGTCATTGCTCAAAATACGCTGCTCTGCGTATCCCTTGTTCCGTCTTTTCAGCTTTGCTTGTGCTAACCACTGCTGAAACACTTGAACATTAGCTTGGTTACATGGCAATTTTTATTTTTTTTCCGCAGACGATAGAATCGACAGAGAAATCGAGACAAGGTGTCAGAAAGCATCTGCGGTACTTATCAGCTGTCCCCACTGCTTAGACACTCGAGCTTCAGTTTGGCAACAAAGCGACATCTGATTAACAATATATTTATGCCGATTCTGTGCTACCAGTGCCACACATGGCCTCTGTCAAGGGCGCGCGAGAGCATAATTTCGAGGTGTGAAATGAAGTGTTTGAGGAAAGTCATCGGTGTTACCAGAAGAAACCGAATGCGGAACGACGACATTCAAAGTATGGTCGGCACTACGTCTTGTGCCGAAAACATTTCCAGGCAGAAAATAAGTTGGTTTGGTCATCTCATGAGAATGCACCCTCATCATCTTCCACTGATGGCTTACAATGCTCGTAGATCTGGCTACAGGGCAAGGGGGCGGCTGGAGGTAAGAGAATATATGACATTAGAGTGATTGTGCAACGACAAGGGCTCACATTGACCGACGCAACGCACGTGGCGCAGGACATGCGACTTAAGCTCCCAACGTCGCTAAACGGCACAAGTGGAAAGAAAACCAACTAACTAACATAGCAATAACTGGTGATCAGTATCTATTCCCGCTCTTCGCTACCAGTGTAAAGCCCTTATGAAGGTCTCAGAAGCAGACGCTATCCACGCATGAAATTAAATGTCTCCATAAGGTCAATGGTGTTACCAGGAGAGATAGTATGAGCAATGTGGACATTAGAACTGTGGTGGGGTCAAGCACTTGTGCAGGCTATAATTTTTAGAAGAAATTGCGAGGGTTTAGTCTTCTCATGCGGATGCGGCAATGTATACTCACACGGCGTGCTTACAGGGCAATAGGTCCTAACTTTAGAGCGCACGACAAGCTCGCGCGGCAGATGGAAAGATGTCGTCAGCGTGACCAGACCACTGTATGGCAGACGAGACACACTTGGGGCTGAATAGGCTGAAGCTTTCACGCCCCTTTACGGCACACATTGGACGAGAAACTGAAGTGATGAGAATTGAATTTGGCTGTGATGTGTGATGAGTAATTCTTAGTAGATTTGTTGACTTTGATAAGAGTGATGAGTTATTCTAGTACATCTGTACACTTTCATAAAAGTGATGAGTTATTCTTAGTAGAGTTGTGGACGTTAATAAGAGCGATGAGTTATTCTTATTAGATTTGTCATCTTTGATAAGAATGATGAGTTGTTCTTAGTAGATTTGTGGTCTTTGATAAGAGTGATAAGTCATTCTAGTAGATTGGTGGACTTTAATAAGAGAATAGGTATTTGAAAGAAGTAAGAAGGCCGCGCCTGAATGGCTGCGCTCTCGACTCGCTCAGTTGTTTGTGTCGTTTTCTGATATTTGCTGGTTTCTGTTTGGATTATAATTCACAACTCCTTCACCAGGTGGTATAAAGGACTTTATTATGTGGAATTGATGTGCTTTTGATCTATTATCCTGTTTTTTATCCTGGATTTCGCTGCATTTCATGCCTGGCTTAAATCGTGGGAAACCCGTCCAAGATGGCGTCCGACGTTCCTCTTGACTGCACCCAGAATTTACCCCAGGTTATCACTACTCAAGGACCTCACTGCTCGGACTGAAGCCGCATTCCTCCCACCCCTCTTACCGTAGGTAACCTTGTATTCTCAGCACAGCAAAGGTCACGCTGAGGTAGACACAATCCAGTTTCGGGGACAGAACACACAAAAACAGGGAGTTCAGACACTGATAGCCACAGAAAGCCTGACACAGACATTGGTCTAACACATACTTCTCGTTGCCCCAATCTCAAGGCAGTGGAGTACTCGGTTCTACCAGGGGAGTCAGTATGTAATTATTTTTTGTAGACACACTACGCGGGAACATAGTCTTGACAGTTGGACATGGTAGTGGCAGCTCGACGGAATGGGCCTTTGACGCTTAAGCGAACATGAATTATTGTTTATAGATTTGTGGGCTTTAATAAGAGTGATGAGTTATTTTAGTAGATTTGTGGAGTTGTACATAATTGATGTCTGACAATGTTGTATATGAATTATGTCTAACAATGTTGTATTTGACTTACCTAAGAATGTTGTCTAACACTGATGTATAACAATGTTGCATATGATTGATACCTGACTATGTTAGTTGCATATGAAGTAATAACACTGTTGTATAAGACTGAAGTGTAGCAATATTGTATAAGATCTATGTCTAATAATATTGTATAAGACTGATGTAAAATAATGTTATGTAACACTGATGTCTACCAATTTGATATATGCTTGATACCTGACAATATTAGTTGTATATATAATCTGGGAAGATATTGTCAGAGGAACAGATGTTGAACAGGAGTGGGTGAGTTTTAAAGCAGTTCTCGAAACGCTAAAAGAGGAATGTGTTCCATATAGGGAAGTAAACCCCAAGCGTAAAAAGTGGATCACTAAAATTGTAGTTAAATGTAGAAGAGCTAAAAATAAAGCATGGAAAAAATATATAGAGGCAGGTAAATCAAAAGAAACATATTTAAAATATTTGGAAAAGCAAAACATATCTCAGAAAGCAAATAAAACAGCAAAAATAGACTTCGAAAAGAAACTTGCTCAGAGGATCAAGACTGATAGTAAAAGCTTCTTCTCTTATGTTAGAAATAAACAAAGATCAAAGGACAAAGTAGGCCCTCTCATAGACAGAACAGGAAAAAAAATAAGTGAAAATAGGGAGGCAGCAAATCTACTCAATCACTACTTTGGCACAGTGTATACAAAAGAGGACTGCTCCAAGATCCCAGAGCCTGTAGATATTTTTCAAAGAGACATGGATACAGCGGGATTAGGATCAATCTGTATTACAGAGGAATTGGTTTTTTTAAAAATTGGAGGGGTTGAAAGTGGATAAATGTCCAGGTCAAGATGGTATTCATCCAAAATTGCTGTTTGAAATTAGAGACCATTTAGCCAAACCATTGGCTATATTATGTTCTAAATCACTTGCACAAGGGATTGTTCCACGGGATTGGAAAGATGCGGGAGTGATCCCCTTATTCAAAAAGGGCAAAAAGGCAGATCCAGCAAACTATAGACCTG
The DNA here is from genome assembly GCA_036924085.1 of Ariolimax columbianus. NCBI lineage: Eukaryota > Metazoa > Mollusca > Gastropoda > Stylommatophora > Arionidae > Ariolimax > Ariolimax columbianus. The sequence goes on along the minus strand of JAVGWX010000014.1, from coordinate 23,529,351 downwards.
TGAGCTTAACGAGCATAGTCTGTAAATTGTTAGAGTCAATAATCAAAGAAAACATTGTAATGCATTTAGACAAATTTAATCTAATTAGAAATAGTCAGCATGGGTTTACCAGAGGGAGATCATGCTTAACAAATCTATTAGAATTCATGGAGGAGGTTACCAAAATGTTAGATAAAGGGGAGCCAGTGGATGTTATGTATCTGGAATTTGCAAAGGCCTTTGATAGAGTACCTCATCAAAGATTATTTCGAAAATTAAAATCACATGGAATAGGTGGGGAAGTTGCCAAATGGATTGAAAATTGGTTAACGGGAAGAAGGCAAAGGGTGGGTATAAATAAGGAGTACTCTGAGTGGTGTGAGGTGAAAAGTGGAGTGCCACAGGGCTCGGTTTTGGGACCAATTTTATTCTTGATATATATAAATGATTTGGACATAGGTATGGGATCCATTATTACAAAATTTGCTGATGACACAAACTATGCAGTAGTGTCTCATCTAAAGCAGAAGTAGATATATTGAGGTCTGATTTAGATAAAATTCGAGAATGGTCTGTAATCTGGCAAATGGAGTTTAATGTAGATAAATGTACAGTCATCCACATGGGTAGATCCAATAGGGAACTTAATTACAGAATGGGAGAGAACAATATTAGAAAGATAGATAAAGAAAGGGACTTAGGGGTTATAATAGATCATACATGTAAGATGAGGGAGCAAGTTCAGGTAGCAGTAAAAAAGGCAAATGCAATGTTAGGGATGATAAAAAGAAATATTAAACATAGGAGCAAGGAAGTGATAGTCAAACTGTATAAAGCATTAGTTAGACCTAGATTGGAGTACTGTGTACAGGTGTGGAGTCCTTATCAGAGAGGGGATATAGACATGCTGGAGAGAATTCAAAGAAGAGCGACAAAGCTGATAGTGGGATTCCAGAATTACAGTTATGAAGAAAAATGAAAAAGAACTGGCCTTCAGTGTCTAGAAGAGAGAAGAATTCGTGGTGACTTAATACAGGTGTATAAGATGATCAGAGGAATGGATAAAGTGGACTATAACACGTTTTTTAAAGTACAACCACCAACAAGGACAAGAGGGCACAGCTACAAGCTGACTAAGGAGAGGTCCAGATTAGATATTAGGAAGTATTTCTTTAGCCAGAGAGTAGTGAATGCTTGGAATGCATTGCCAAGTGAGGTGGTGGAGGCTGGGACGGTCAATGCATTTAAGAACAGATTGGATGCGTACAGCTTCTAGAGGAAGGTGTTGTAAATGGAACTGGTTGTATACAGACTCTGCAGAGTCTTCTAAACCAGTATAAAGACGTTAAGTTAAGTTAAGTTATAACAATGTTGCATATGACTGATGTATAACAATGTTGTATATTAATGATGTCTACTAATGTTGTATATCAATGATGTATAACACTGTTGTATACGACTGATGTTTCCCAATGTTGTATAAGTCTGAAGTTCACCAATGTCGTATAAAACTGATGTATAACATTGTTGCATGTGATTAATGCCTGACAAAGATAGTTGTATATAACTAATGTCTAATAATATTGTATATAACTCATGTCTAACCATGATATATATGGCTGATGTCTAGTTATGTTGAATATGACTGATGTTTGCGTATGTTTTATAATACGAATGTCTTCGTATGTTGTAAAATACGGATGTCTATGTATGTTGTATAATACCGACTTCTGCATATATTGTATAATACGGATGTCTGAATATGTTGTTTAATACGGATGTCTGAGTATGTTGTATAATACGGATGACTGCGTATGTTGTATAATATGGATGTCTGCGTATGTTGTGTAATACCGATATCTAGCATTGTTAGTTGTGTATATGTGATATTTTGAAACATTATATACATGAATGATATCTCAAAGTGTGTGTTGTATACAGTGCACGTGTGATATGTAACAATGTTGTATAGTAATGTCATCTAACAATGTTTCAGAATGGAGCCTACTCCATGTTACCATATTTAACTATGTGGCTGTTTATTGGGATTGGTGGCACCATCTCTGATGTGCTCACTGCCCGCAAGATTATGCGCTACGTAGTTGTCCGCAAACTGATGTCGGGTCTAGGTGAGTCCTCTCTGACTTCTCATTGGGTTCTATCATTGTTATATTTCTCTTTGTTGTTCATGAAGATGTTAAACTGTGTATCAATCAATCATTCAAACTTGTTCAGCTCCCTGTGTTGTCAACAACTATTGAAGTTTTTGTGGCTTAACGTTTCTACAGGATGAGTTAGCCAGCTCCGTGAAAATGCCAGTCAGGTTACAGTGTTATTATTCGTAGCTCTCCTTTTGGACGTTGGTAACACTCGGATAAGAATGTGATAAAGCAGGAAGTAAATTACTCCTTGAAATTACAACTGGATCATTGGAGGAGCAGGAGCCGATATCAGTAACTCTTGATGTCTACCTTACTCTGATGTCCAGGAATATTGAAGTGGCTAGCGACAGGAGATGCGCAATTATTGGAAATGTCATTTAGGTGTTGATAGAAGTGAACACAGAGTTCAAGGTGAGTCTCTTCATGACTTTCATGTTGCAATTTGCTCTCATTCCATCGCGACACCAACTACCCCTTCCATCTATGTATTTCTTTATGCCCCCATACCTACAATTAGATGTATAATGAAATAAGTATGCCCGATGAGCTGTCCCAGACTTTAAGTCCGCAAATACAAGGATCAGGACACAAGTTTTGAGAATCGTTGCAACCACTGATGATACAATTGAATTGTGTGACACACTTCTATAGAATGTGATTTCCTTCATGAACACGTTGGTAACAAAATAGGCACAAATGGAGGCACGGATACAGATGTTAGAATATGGAGATACAAAAGGTGAGAGGGTTTTTACTTCCAGTTTGACTTGGCATGTCAGCAATTTTTCTAGGTATGCCCACTTATCCACGTACAGAAAAAAAACACTACTGTACAAACTACTGCACTGCAAAAAAAATGTTATTGCCCGTCGCGAAGCGATGGTAGAAAACATCATCAGACGGTTTTGTCTTAATAATGTGATGTGGATTATATTAGAGGAATAATATGCGCTGGTCATCAATCTCACTTCTATCCCGAGTTACCTTGGATCAGTGGCAAGACTATTGGTCGAGACGACTGAAGGAAACTCGGGATACAGGCACTCTGGTCTTACCTCCGGGAGACCAGGGGTCGCTTGAAACTTTCATGATTCGATCGCCCATCGTTTCCGTTACCGTTCATGACTGTGAGAGGCGAGTGCCCTAACCTCTTGACTGCAGCGACCCCCAGTGTACTGCAAAACTGCCAAAGTGGAACGCATTACAATGAGATACAATCGCATCCATACATCCGCAGAAAGTATGAATTTAAATTGCATGAAAAAATCATTGTTGTGGAACTTTTTGAAAGAACCAGACAGATACTATTATTGGTGCTGGATTTGAAAGACATTAAGGAAACCAACTGCTAACATTACAAGACAGTTTATGTTCTGAAGTCCTTAAAGTATGAGAAGAAGAGGCAGACGATAATACGCATGGAGAAGAAAGCTCTAGACAAACACAAAGGCATCAGGGATGACGTGAACAGAGATCGAGTGGATCTCATGTGACAGGGAGGGTTTAGTTGAAAACATGTCCTCCACGGGCAGCTGAAATGTTTTGATTGATTAAAGTTATTCATTAATTTATTGATTGTATTATTAACTGATGCATCAATTTATTAATTGACTGATTGTTTTTCTGTCGCTATATTTTTCCCAGGTTTGTTTGGCCCAGCTCTGTGTATGATTGGCCTAGCATTCATGGACTGCACCCAGCAGATCGCTGCTGTAGTTTTACTCTGTGGCTGCGTAGGGCTGTCAGGATTAGCTTTTGTTGGATACATGGTCAACCATGGCGATATTGCTCCTCAGTTTGCTGGCACCCTGTTCGGCATCACCAACACAGCAGCCACCGTGCCAGGCATCATAGCACCTTATGTTGTGGGAGCTATCACTACAAATGTAAGTTTATGAAGAAGTAAGCATATAACAAGGATTAGAAGGCCCTTCCTCAGTAAACTCACCAGTATGTGATCACCGTGTCGAGCCCTACCTCGTTGGTAAGCCTGTTGTGATACAGAGGCTGACTCTGATTGCTCTTTGCTGTCATTCAGTACATGAGGAAGGCAATATGACGTAAACAGCAAAGTTTTGATGTGGGCAGTGACTTGAATTCTGCAGCACGCAACTACCTCAACAGATAGAACCTAAATCCTGAAAACCTGTCAACGTAATCAGTCACAACCGTCCAACTCCCTCCAGAGTACAGGCCTTCGATAAGTTCTTCTGTCATGAGCCATTCGTTGCAGGTCTCTCTACGCCTTACCTGTTTTGTTTATACTTGACTCCAGCTGCCTTCTCCAAGTGTGATTCAGTGCCCCCTACTTCTGATGCCTGGACAACAGGAAATGTTAGGGGCGAAGTTCCAGAACTGTAATTGTCACACAGTGTGCCACTCAAGCAACCCCATTTCATTCTCACATTAGCTTGACCGCCTGTCTTGGGCTTCACTTTCTATCATTCAGTTTCCTAATCGTATGTGTCTCAGTCTCTATTAACCATGCGCGTGGCGTCCCATGAGTTTTGTCGAGCTCTGTTTCCTGTATTTCGACACTGTCTGCTGTGACTGTAAAGGTCGATCCGCAAGAAACAGTCCCTGCTACAGATCGTACATTCATGCTGAGGAGGCTGGCATGCTTGGCTGTTCCATGATCTCGCAAGATCAAGGGACCATTCAGTTTATCCCTCATAATCACAAATATTTCTCTTATAATAAACTTGATGGTCTGTCTTCAGCTTTTCGCGTCATTATGTCAAATAATTACATCTCTTTATCTCAGAAACTTTACAGTATGACTCGAGCCTCTCTCATCACCCATTAGTTGTATTTTAGAGAACCTCCCTATCATTGTGCTCCTCTTCTGGAGCTGACAGACGTGTATAAAATTCACTATTATGTGTCTGCTGTCTTCAAACATCCACATGTATGTGTGCCAAACATTAATATCTTGTGCAAATTATATGTTTATCTGCTGTGGGGTTTGTTTTGGGAGAGCTGATAGTTTGACTTTCTTGTCCGTAGTTGCGTGTATGTATTTTATGTTGTTGGGTGCATGTGCTTTATTTTGGTTTGTTGTTCTATGTATGTGTTCTATGTTGTTGGATGTTTGTGTTTTACGTTGTTGTGCGTTTGTCTTTTATTTTGTTAGGTTTATATGTTTTCCAAGTTAGAAAGTGTTTGTCCTTGCGATTTTAAACCATAAGTGAACTAATAAGTATATTAACATGTGTAATGACATGTAAATTGTCACTTATATTACAAAATTTTTTTACATGTATACTAACACGTAAAGTCCTTCTTCTTCTTCTTCTTCTTCTTCTTCTTCTTCTTCTTCTTCTTCTTCTTCTTCTTCTTCGTTCTCAATCTCCCGCTACCAAACCCTGAACAGGGATTTGCAAGTAGCAGGAGGTAGTCCGGAGAAGGGGTGCGTTGTGTTGCTAGACACGTATACTAAAAAGTATACTAACACATACTAACAATCAAACAACAAGTTGTTTTTTTTAAATACAACCACCTACACGAACAAGATGGAACAGATAAATTAAATAAAGGCTCAGACTAGGTATTAAGAAATATTTTGTTAGTCAGGAATGGTGAATGCCTGGAATGCATTGCCACAGGAAGTAGTGGAGGCAGGGACAATTCATGCATTTGAAAATAGAATGAATACACATTTTATTTAGATCAAGGAAATGTAAAAGAAACTAGTTGTATACAACTCTGCAGAGTCTTCTGAACCAATGTAAAGACGTTAAGTTAAGTTACGTTAAGTATACTAACAAATATAAAACAACATATTAGCAAATGGAGATACTAAATTGTTACTAACGTCTATTTAAATAAAAATACTAACGATTATCCTAACAAGCATACTAACAAGTACACTAATACGTACATTACCAAAGAGAATGACAGCTATACAATCAATTTTAAAAACAATTGTATTAACAAGTATATTAACAAGTATACTAACACATACATTTAAAGTACATTAACAAGTAAATTAACAAGTATATTGACAGTGACAAACAATTATACTAACACATATATTCAAAGTACATTAACAAGTAAATTAACAAGTATATTGACAGTGACAAACAATTATACTAACACATATATTTAAAGTACATTAACAAGTAAATTAACAAGTATATTAACAGTGACAAACAATTATACTAACACATATATTTAAAGTACATTAACAAGTAAATTGACAAGTATATTAACAGTGACAAACAATTATACTAACACATATATTTAAAGTACATTAACAAGTAAATTGACAAGTATATTAACAGTGACAAACAATTATACTTACAAGTTATTGTCCATCGCCATTGATGATGGCCACAACATCAGACGGTTTTATCTTAATAATGTCATGTGCTTGTTTTAATATTATAGTTTGGAAATGAATGCGCTGTTCATCAATCTCACTCTTGTCCCGAGTTACCTTGGATCAATGGCAAGACTATTGGTCGAGACCACTGGAGGTAACTTGGGATGCAAGTATACAGACAAATATACTAAAAAGCAAATTAACAAATAAATATACTAAAATGTATACTAACATTTATAAAAATAATAATAATAAAGATTAAACTAACAAGTTTGTGGGAACTGATATGCCAGCTAAACAAACTCTCAGACCACAATAAAATCACCGTCCAGTGGATTCCAGCTCACTGCGGCATACATGGGAAGGAATGGGCGGACAGACTGGTAAGGGAGGGTAGACAAAGAGATCAATTCACCCACCCAGTGTCACTGCCAGAAGTTAAGGCACACATCCAAAAGAAATATAAACAACAGTGGATAGAAAGAACAAACAGTAAATACCCACAGGACCCAATCAATAGACTGAAAAGGAAACAGTATAACACAATTTTTCGCCTCAGAACAGGTCATTACAGACTAAATGCACACATACATAAAATGAAAGCAGCACATACGGTACAATGTACATGTCAGAGAAGACCCCAGACTCCAGAACACATCCTGCAAACATGTCCACTGCACAAAGACTCCTGTGAGAAGACATGGCCCGATGAAAGAAACATACAAGACAAACTGTTGGGAACCATTGAGGACCTGCAACTGACATGTCACTTCATCTGGTAGCATAAAACGAGCATATGAAACCGAACGCAAAGAAGACGAAGAAACTAACAAGTATACTAATTAGTATACTAACCAATTATCTAATAAGTAATTTTTTTAATTATAAATATCTTATCAAAACGGACATCCAGAATAGTTGTCATGGTAATTCAACTGTTTCACATCCATTTTCAGAAAACACGAGAGGAATGGCAGGTTGCCTTCTATATTGCTTCTGCCATCTATATCGCTGGAGGAGTATTCTATTCATTGTTTGCACAGGCATCGATTCAGAAGTGGGCAGAAGTGCCTAAAGAAATTGGAAATGGAGTTAAACCGGAGCCTGCCAAGGCCGAGTATAAGAATGGCAGCAATGCTGAAATAATTGTGAACAGACTGTGATTTATATTTTGGAAGGTTGATTCGAAATGGATTGAGGGAGGAGTGTGTGTGACAGATGATCTGGTGATCAAATTCAGTGCTGGTTAGTTTACATTCATTCGTGTCGGTGAGCAGCGTGGGGGAGCCTTAGTCGTCTTTCTTGGACCAAGTGTGTTGTGCCGGTCGTTGTAAGCCAGTCTCGTTTAAGGAGTTTTCTTATGGCCTCTATCCATCTCTCACGAGCGTACCGTAGTGCCCTGTAGTCGTAACTTCATGTATTATGCGCGTGCAGTGAGAGTTAATCATTCCACATTCCGATGAAAATCGTGTTTCTTTTCTAGAAATGTATGGAGCATGAGGGGGTGGTTTCTATCATATTTCTAATGTTCTCATTTCTCATTGACTCCGAGGCCCTTTCTTAGACATGTCATTTCTCACGTCGCTATTTTTCTCTCTTGGGCCTTGGTCCTTACCACGTCTGACACTGGAAACACATCGTTACTGTTTGAGAGGCGGCAACAATTGATAATTCCCAGATGACATTGACATCATTATCGACTTGTCTATCAAACCTTTCACCTTCTGAAATGTACTTCCCAGATATTTGAACTCTCAGGTCCGATTAAGTTCAAAATTGTTGACAATTATGTTTACATTAGCAATAATCCACCAATAACGGCGGAAGTAAATAAAAAAAACTGTGATATATTTTGAAAATATTTTAGTCAATTTAAAAGCCCTCTTATCCCATTTTCGTTTATGAAAGTGCATTTGATTTGTTTTCAATGAGTGTTCTCTGATACATATTTTTAAAAGCAAACTTTAGAACTTAAACTGTAATCATTACATTTGAATAAAACGAAACACAGAACAAATTATATATTTTATGGGCATAAAATTTGATATAAACTATTAACCACCAAACTCATTTTTTTATATATCAGTAGTATAAATTGAGTAAGAATGCTTGGTTTTTCTAACGTTTGTAACATTCAAATTCAATTATAATATTGATATATCATTCTCTCTCTCTGTCTATCTCTCTCTCTCGTTCTCTCTCTCGTTCTCTCTATCTTTCTCTCTCTCGTTCTCTCTATCTTTCTCTCTCTCTCTCACACACACACACAGTTAACCAATTTAAAAAAATATGAAAAAATATTTGAATAAAATATACAGGGAATACAAATTCAATTCAGAAATTCAGAAAGAAAATTTCACAATTGAAAATATCTTTGACAAAATTTTGAGAAAAAAGTGTACTCGAGTCGGACTCTAATCAGTGACATTATCATTTCTATAGTTTGCTATACTGTCATTGCCTCTACCAACTGAGGAGATCTTGCGGGTCACACAAATGTTTTGGATTTGCTGAACCTCTGTTTCGTGTTGTTTTATTGGTTCTATGGTCGAACCTCTGTTTCGTGGTGTTGTATTGGTTCTATGGTCGAACCTCTGTTTCGTGGTGTTGTATTGGTTCTATGGTCGAACCTCTGTTCGAAGTACAAGCTGTGAGAATTATATCTTTCCGATTTAAATCAAAGCATGTATGATAAATCAAAAGGGGCAATTGTAAAAACCATGTAAATTGTAAGAAAAAAGATGAAATGAGAGGAAGAGATTAAGCGGAAAAGTAAGATAATAGATAACGTTCTGAGGATGTGAGAATCTCTAGAATAATATCATTGTTTTTGTAATGTATAAATATAACTACAAATAAACTGACAGTGATTTCTGATACATCGAAGATTAACAAATGCACGTGAATCAAAATAACACTGATTAACAAATTTGAATTGTTTGCATGTTTTTGAGATTAAACCAAGCTACACCGTTATCTTGTGTGTATTGCTGAATGTGAATATGGCCGTTAAAAGATCTCATGATCTTCAGTTTTGGAAATATCAGACCAGACTACCAGAGTCGTTTGAAGTTACAGACATTACAGGAGACCAAGACAAGGGCATATCTTATTTAGTTAAGTAGGCATTGTAGAGATACAAATAAGACTTGATTGACCAATGATTTGAATTAAGGTTAATTCACAAGAGAAATGCCGGGGCTGTTGTACGAAAGTCTTGATGGTCTGTAGAATGAATAATAAAGTATATTGCTGTATTAATACCATTCAAGTATTTTCTGATGTAATAAAATTCCCTCTTTTTTGCTGCATTCACAAGAATCGTTAGAGTGTTGCATCTAGAGTTGTGGATAAGTAAAAGAGTGATAGAAGGGAGAAAGATAGACATGCCAGAAAGAGAGAAAGTGGAAGTAAGAAAGAGAAAAACTAAGAAATATGAGAGAGAAACAAAAAGGGAAATAATTCAAAAACTAATTACGAACACTCTCTTGAATTATTTACCTAGAAATGGTAAGGGAGATTGAATGCCTCAATTATTCCAGGAGCTAAGCCAATGGCAGCTTCCGGAAATGCCCCCCAAACTGAATCGTATACAGGGGAGGGAATAGACTAAACACGAACAACTCACCTAGAGTATAATAGGTCAGATCAGGTGCAAACAGTCCCAGAAAACCATACGTTGCTGGGCATTTTGCAGCTCAAAAAGTACAGGGCGCAAGGAGAACGAGATGTAATACGCACCTTTTACAAGACCAGAAAAGGAAGACAGAATAAGCATGCAACTTAAAAACCAAAACCAAGAGTTATATGAGAACGAAGAGAGTGAGATTAATAATATGGAACAGGCTACAGAGATGTAGAATAAGACAGGTGAAGAAACTGTAGAACTCAAGAGAACCCGTAGGAGCGCAGAGAAACTATTCTGTTGCAAACACAAAGGTCAAAACATGTTTAGAGAAAAATAAAAGGGAATATAATGACAAGTTGGCACAGTAGGCAGCAGAGAGAGGAAATATGAGAATTTTCTACTCATTTGCAAAGAAAATGGAAAATAGATATACACATACGCATACAATCACTACACTTGAAGCTGCTTTGTGCCATCTAGGATAGTTTTTTATGTGTTTTCTTCAAAGGCCTAAAACATTGTTATTTTCACAGATTCAATGTCAGTTTTTCAAGCATTAGAAGTTGCTGGGCATTTTAGACGTGACCTTATCCAAATATCTCTGGACATTGACCGCATTATCACTTTCAGTGCTGCCAAACTAGTTCTACAGTGGATCCCTGGACACTCAAGCACACCTGACAAATACAAGGCAGACAGACTAGCAAAGGAGGGATCAAGACAAGAACAGCCACACACAGCAACAACTTTACAAACAGCCAAACAGCTCCTAAGAACAGCGATCAAAGAATCTTGGCTGAACAGATGCGCCATGGCAAACACGGAAAGGCAGGTCTACAGACATAAGATAAGCCCCAGTCCAAATGACAGTATCAATAATCTCACAAGGAAGGATTCGAGCATCATTTTCCGACTGAGAACCCATCATATCTTACTTAACAAGCACCTGAACAGAATCCAACCACAACATATTCCACAGCACCAGCTGTGTACACACCCATATGAAACCGTCCATCATCATCGCTTTGAGTTCGCAACGATTTTAGGAAAATGCTTCTTCCTCCGCGGCCAGATACATGGAACACTTTGTATGGCACTAGGCAATAGCTGATAAACACGTGCAAATATCATTATATGGCATTGGGCTTAAGGGCGAGAGCTCGGATGCTGTTGGACCCGTAACAACAACAACAGACAGACAAACCAATCAATAGAGATAGCAAAACAATGACATCATCTGAAGAACAACAGAAACGATGGGTTGAGTACATCAACAAAAGTCTAAACAGACCTTCACCACAAGAAACACCAAATATCCTAACAGCAGAATATACCAGAAATCTGAGAAGTAAAGGTGGCCGGCGTGATACGCACCACATCATCTACTAAGCGTGATGCTGACCACATCATCCACTAAGCGTGATGCTGACCACATGATCCACTAAGCGTGATGCTGACCACATGATCCACTATGACCACATGATCCACTAAGCGTGATGCTGACCACATCATCCCCTATGACCACATCATCCACTAAGCGTGATGCTGACCACATCATCCACTAAGCGTGATGCTGACCACATCCTCCACTAAGCGTGATGCTGACCACATCATCCACTAAGCGTGATGCTGACCACGTCATCCACTAAGCGTGATGCTGACCACATCATCCACTAAGCGTGATGCTGACCACATCATCCACTAAGCGTGATGCTGACCACATCATCCACTAAGCGTGATGCTGACCACATCATCCACTAAGCGTGATGCTGACCACATCCTCCACTAAGCGTGATGCTGACCACATCATCCACTAAGCGTGATGCTGACCACATCATCCACTAAGCGTGATGCTGACCACATCATCCACTAAGCGTGATGCTGACCACATCCTCCACTAAGCGTGATGCTGACCACATCATCCACTAAGCGTGATGCTGACCACATCATCCACTAAGCGTGATGCTGACCACATCATCCACTAAGCGTGATGCTGACCACATCATCCACTAAGCGTGATGCTGACCACATCATCCACTAAGCGTGATGCTGACCACATCATCCACTATGCGTGATGCTGACCACATCATCCACTAAGCGTGATGCTGACCACATCATCCACTAAGCGTGATGCTGACCACATCATCCACTAAGCGTGATGCTGACCACATCATCCACTAAGCGTGATGCTGACCACATCATCCACTATGCGTGATGCTGACCACATCATCCACTAAGCGTGATGCTGACCACATCATCCACTAAGCGTGATGCTGACCACATCATCCACTAAGCGTGATGCTGACCACATCCTCCACTAAGCGTGATGCTGACCACATCATCCACTAAGCGTGATGCTGACCACATCATCCACTAAGCGTGATGCTGACCACATCATCCACTAAGCGTGATGCTGACCACATCATCCACTAAGCGTGATGCTGACCACATCATCCACTAAGCGTGATGCTGACCACATCATCCACTATGCGTCATGCTGACCACATCATCCACTAAGCGTGATGCTGACCACATCATCCACTAAGCGTGATGCTGACCACATCATCCACTAAGCGTGATGCTGACCACATCATCCACTATGTGCCGTTGGTTGCAAAATAGTATGAGCCTAACACCATCTTTCCTATGCGCCGCACGGAGTGACGGGATCTTTACTTTTTTTCTTTACTTTTAGAGGAGACCATGAATGTAAACTGCAACCTACCAATTAAGATAGAAATCCAAAACGCCATATCTAAACTCAAGAAAGGAAAAGCGGCAGGACCAGATGGAATAGCAGCAGAAGCTATTATGGCAGATATATATTAGGCCGCATAAATATTGCAAGGATTATCTAAGAAGATATTGAAATTGGAGAGAGTGACAACAGAATGTTAAGGACATCTGATTCCACTGCATAAGAAGGAAGAACTGACAGTTTGCAGCAATTGTAGAGAGGCGGGAGATTGTCACATGCTGTCAGTGCCATGCAAGATATACAACGGAATATTCTTGGACAGATTAAAAGAGAAAGTAGACAAAAATCACCCAGAGGAAGTGGAAGGATTTAGTCAAGGAAGATCAAGCACAGATCATATAGCTACGTGGAGACGGCGTGGGCTAATGGTTAAGTGACACGGCTCACAACTCGAAGGTGCTGGGTTCGCTCTCCAATCACAGCACCGGTCGTTACCCCTGTGAAGCAGACCTTTAGAAATTGCTGGAGGACGCATAACATGCATGCCGTGCCGAAGTCGGATGCACTGGGCCGTCAAGCGGAACACAAAAAACAGTGCAACGCGTTTCCTCTTGGAGAATAGAGAAATAAAGCGAACGCAACCAAAATATATGTATATAGCCACGCTACGCATCATAATAGAATCATAGCGTTGAATGGAAATAATTCCTGTTCGAAAACTTTATAGACTATGAAAAGGCCTTTGGTAGAGTAGATCACTCCACTTTACGGTAATTTTTGAGACACTACGGGATACGAGGAAAGTACATAACCTTTATACAAAATATGTACGAAGATAGAGTGGTACATGAAGGAGCACTGACTGACAGCTTTGGGGTGCAAACAGGGATGAGACAGGGATACATGCTCTCGCTCTTCCTGCTCGTGTTAAATATTGATAGGATAATGAAGACATCAATCGAAGAAAAACGAATTGGTTTTCAGGGGACACTATCGTCACAATAGGAGGACCTTGACTACGCAGACAATATTAATAGTTGTCCATCACAAGTGATGAAGACCACTCTCTTTGTTCAGCCGTGTGGACAGTCGTATCTCTTGCTGTGTCCATGATGTTCGTCCATCACAAGTGAAGACCACTCTCTTTGTTCAGCCGTGTGGACAGTCGTATCTCTTGCTGTGTCCATGATGTTCGTCCATCACAAGTGATGAAGACCACTCTCTTTGTTCAGCCGTGTGGACAGTCGTATCTCTTGCTGTGTCCATGATGTTCGTCCATCACAAGTGATGAAGACCACTCTCTTTGTTCAGCCGTGTGGACAGTCGTATCTCTTGCTGTGTCCATGATGTTCGTCCATCACAAGTGATGAAGACCACTCTCTTTGTTCAGCCGTGTGGACAGTCGTATCTCTTGCTGTGTCCATGATGTTCGTCCATCACAAGTGATGAAGACCACTCTCTTTGTTCAGCCGTGTGGACAGTCGTATCTCTTGCTGTGTCCGCTGAAATGAGTGACTTGCGCGGTGAGTTGGATTAAAGAGGAAGAAACTGCGCCTTTTGTCAACCTCACTCACAGAGCCTAAGCTACCTTTTGCCAGTGGCAAGACATTCATCGAGACGACTGGAGATAGCATGGGATGCAGATTTTGCCTCAGGGTTACCACCGAAGCCTTTCCGTAAACATGTAACCCGCAGGGTAGAAAGGTGGGATGGCATCTAGCGCAGTTTGTCGTGCCTTTTCGATAACCACAAGAGGTCGCATGGACAACACTCAGCGTGTGAGTAAGTCTGGCATCTCCCCCCAGCTGTATTCAGCTCATCATAGTAGCATCTAAAATTCCCACACGCCAAATTCGTGAAGGTGAATCGGTAGAACTAACCCGTGAAATACGACACAGGTATAAGCGTTGTGCCTTTCAGTCGGCGTCCAGACCAGGATAAACAGATGGAAGAAATCACCAAAAAAAAGAACGAAATGACAAGTCTAGACGGAAAACAACATTAGGCTTCCGTGAACACAAGTGTAAGTCGTCGACTAGTGTGGAATACCCGTGTGGTACCGGGAAAATGACCGCTGAGCATCTGCTGCAGAACTGCCCGACATACGAAGATCAGAGAGAGCAGATGTGGGCATCACCAGTGGAACTACAAGATAAGCTCTATGGCAGTGTCGACAGCCTCAGGATGACCGCCGTTTTTTTCGAAAAAATAATGGTTACTGTCTGACTGCGTACGATGAAGACTAGTGTGAATTCCAGGCAAATCCGTGGTCTGGTGGCATCCATAATGATCCAAAACAGTAGAGAAATGTAGACTCGCAGCCAGTTACGGCACCATCTTTGCAGACATTAATAATATAAACAATAATAGTTTGTTTTGTTTTGTTTTTTTTGCGTTCGCCTTATTTCTCTTATCCCAAAGGCGGTGTGCGTTGCACTGTGGTTTTTTTAAATTTTGCGCCTGTCGGCTCAGTGCATCCGACTTCAGCATGCATTTTATGTAAGGGTCTGCTTCCTCCTGCATTTTCTAAGGGTTTGCTTCCCCGGGGTAACGGCCGGTGCTGTAATGGGGATCGAACCCAGCACCTTCGGGTTATGAGCCGTGCCCCTTAACCACTAGGCCCCCAATAATAGTTATAATAATTCAATATTTCTTCCATTCAACGACACATTTGATCTCATTTCATTGTCTCTGAAATTGGAATGCATGTTACAATTGACATTCTGGCTACGGAGGTGGCTATCTACCTTCATCAGCTTGCTCGAGATGTGGAGAAAGCCATCTATCTCCCTTTCCAGGGCGCACAAAAGAGTAAACGTACTCATCATGTGCATTCAGCAACAACATGGCGTCTTGCACTCGTCTCCAACAGGAAGTTGTGTAGCATAAGTTGTACCTGACGTCATTGTCTAACGCATCTACAAGTTTGATAGTGGATCTTACAGTGATCCGCTTGTTGTCTCGGCATTCAAGTTTCCTTCATTTTGATTCTTACTACCATTCAAAACGGTGGCAGAAAAATGGTATTCTGTCAACACTATTACGAGCGTAGAATCTTCTTATAAGCATTCTTTGTCTAGTCCTACGACAGAGTAAGGAAATTCACGAGGAACAAAACCGCTAGACAACGCGCAGCTGAGACACTACGTAATTCATGAGATCTCATGAGCTTAGACGCTCAGTTTAGGGGGTTTACCTGCAACGACTCCCCAGGTCAAACCGGTGATTCCTACAGATAAACGTGTAAAACAGATTCGGTGGAGCTAACTCTGGCCATTCATTGCGATAGTGGTTCTACAGTCAATCTAGGAGAATATAGAGTTGACCAGCATGGTTGCGAGCTGAAGATGGGTGGTCAGGAGGGTAAACCCAAGTGGAAGATAAGAAAGATGCATTCTAATAATACGCGACGTACCTCCAATGGTATGCGTTTTCTACAAAAGAGGGTTAGTCTAGGAATGCAGGACAGAACAATAGACTTGGAGGCCATATCAAAAGGAGAGGAGGTATTGGAAGCAACATAAAGGACCACGGACCAGAAAGGACCACGGACCAGAAAGGACCACGGACCAAAAAGCAGAGTTATATACTCGATCGCAGATTTGATAAAATAATAACAACTTAGAGAAGAGAAACTTTCAAACACTTGCTAAGTGTTACATAGTTAAAGAAGTACTCAAAGGCACCTTCGCGAAGTCGACAAGAAACAATTCGTATTCAGGAACAGTTAGTAGCTAAACAGAAGATTGGTGTGCTTAAAAGTGAGTAGACTATCCTCTAGTCAGAACGAAAAAGTTGTACTACCAGACAAGCAGGTATGCCGGATTAGGAACTATAGGAAACTTGATGAATTTACTAAATGGTAGAACCTGTGAAAAGTAAGTACGTGGATTGTTATCAGTGCACATGTCCGTACTCCTCAATAAGGAAGAACAGCAGTCAAATAAGTTACGAGACGTAAAACAGTAAACAGAAAGAAAGGTTTATTTTATTCCAGACGTAAAACAGTAAACAGAAAGAAAGGTTTATTTCATTCCAGACGTAAAACAGTAAACAGAAAGAAATGTTTATTTTATTCCAGACGTAAAACAGTAAACAGAAAGAAAGGTTTATTTCATTCCAGACGTAAAACAGTAAACAGAAAGAAAGGTTTATTTTATGCCAGACGTAAAACAGTAAACAGAAAGAAAGGTTTATTTTATTCCAGACGTAAAACAGTAAACAGAAAGAAAGGTTTATTTTATTCCAGACGTAAAACAGTAAACAGAAAGAAAGGTTTATTTTATTCCAGACGTAAAACAATAAACAGAACGAAAGGTTTATTTTATTCCAGACGTAAAACAATAAACAGAACGAAAGGTTTATTTTATTCCAGACGTAAAACAGTAAACAGAACGAAAGGTTTATTTCATTCCAGACGAAAAACACTAAACAGAAAGAAAGGTTTATTTCAATGCACACGTAAAACATAGATGTGAGCTCATTAATCTTCATGAACTTGTAATAAACATTCTTGTACAACGCGAGGTGTTGGTTATAAATGTGTCACTTCAAGACTTAGCCAAGTTGTAGTGAAGTGATTGGTCTGTTGTAAAATACCTTATTTGTACCCTGGAAAGCACAGACGAAAGAATTGATAGAACAATAACGCTCTGTTATAGATGATTTGGTTTCCTTAGCCAGGGGTCGATGAGTAGGTATACACAGATGGTATAGGAGAATAATAGCTCTGTTATATAAGGCCTTGTTTGGACTCCGTGACCTGATTGGTAATAAAGGAAAGTGTTAAAATAGATGTGTATCTTACACTTGGATACACAACTTCCTATAAACAAGCCAGCTGTGAAGATAACATAATTTTTACTTTGGATGAATAGGCAAATCAATTAAACAATCAATCACATATTGTGGACAGGAGAGTTAAACGGTAATCACCCCCGTTAATTAACCTTACAGTTTACAGGTATAGCCGTGCGATAAACTTAAGAAAGATCGTTTCAAGGTTTTGCTTTAATCAAAAGGAGTGTTCAATGTTTGTTATATACCTGTGCAATCTCAAGGATTGGTAGAATTGGGCATTGAAGCAGCGAAACAGGTAACTTACAATATACTATTTAGTCGTTAAGTTCTGTTTACTTGAATTAAGTGTCTAAACGTATAGGCCTCATAAAGTAAACCGAAATTTAGTGTTGAACCTACCCCTCACCAATTGAAGTGCTAGTTTTAATATTAATATATTAACAATCCCACTGCAGAAGATAAGTCCGTCAATCGAACTTTACTATATGAAGATTCAACGGCAGTTTAACAACTAAAGATCTCCCCCTTCCCTACCCTTCGCCTACATCACATCTCCTGTGTATCAGTTTAATTCCATTTCCCCATTCAACTCATGCCCATAATAATAAATTTATCTTCTTTCTTCAAGATACGAGTACAATCACACACAGTGAAAACGCAATCAAACACTTACATTTTAAAGTCAATTTTCCATGATAGCGGTCCAAAAAAAGAAGCTCTATTTACATTTTAGGGTTCTAAGAATGTTGGGCTAACTAGTTATTAAAGGTCCAATAAAATTAGCTGAGCTGACTGGAAGTGATGTTTCAAATGTTGTATTGAGACAACGCTTTACTAATTGATGTCAGTACTACGCAATGTTGACAGTTCGTGAGAGTTAATTGTGAGAGTAATCCCTAATAAGTGATAACATATTTCACACTGGTTAACAAACGTATATAGGAAAACAAACCTAGAGAATTATGTAACTGAATAATATGTACCACTATGGTAGAGCGCACGGTTCTCGCAGCAGATGTATCATGTCCAATATCAGTTCTCAACACACTCCAGTACAGACAGGGATCCGTAAGTTATCAATAAATTCACTGAGTAGTAAATGTCAACAGAATATATTCAAATATATGTTGTTTTACACTATGCATTTCATTGGCAATGTTTAATTGTTCAGTTCCGTTCAAGTGCCATCTTCACATCGAAGTTCGGCTGGAATGGTTCTCCAAACACCTTATTGTTGCCTCCCTTAGTGGTATAATCGCACAGGTTTTTCCTTACACATCCTTTGATGTTATTCTCCAATTTATAAGCGATGTTGAAGCCTAGCACCTTTCCTTCCAATAATGTTGTCACCAAGATGTTATGTCTCATACTGTGACCAAACTATCTTAACTGTCTTACTCCGATTGTGTTCCTCAAGCCTCATTCCCCCCCCCCCCCCTAATGTGTCTACATCTTTATCTGTTTTGCTTTTCTTTTCACAGATTCCCGAAATCAAATGTATAGCCATATTTCAAAGACAGCAGATCTCTTTCCCAACTGTTTTTTATTGTCCAGTTTCAACACCATTCAGAATAGACGAATATGCATTACACATGAAGACTCATTTTTAATTTGTGAGCTATATTTGAAGGGGAAAAGACCATCAGTATTTTCTTCTTGATTTTCATTTGGCATCTTCCATCATCGGTTATTACATCGGTTATTATTGACAAAATTTGAGATGTTATTTAAAGGGTAAACTTTCTAAATAACAAAGGTAAAAGCATTACAAATAGAATATAGAACGTATTCATCGTGAACTCACACTCTGCCATAACCGATGCTAAACTCGGATAGGAAAGTAGAAGGTTCAGGCGTGGTACCAGTTCCTCAACCCTTTAATAACTGTCTTACTAAAAAAACATAAATCAACATATCTTTTTCTTCTTCTTCTTCTTCGTACGCAGTCAGACAGTAACCATTATTTTTTCGAAAAAAGCGGCGGTCATCCTGAGGCTGTCGACACTGCCATAGAGCTTGTCTTATGGTTCCACTGGTGATGGCCCCAGTTCCCAAATTGTTTAGTTAGTCTCTGGTGCATTGGGTGGTCAGTCAGTCTTCGGAGTTTCTCTGACTGCAGCTGGGCTCTGCAGTCTCTTCTATCGGTCATGGGTTGCAGCTTTGTAATCTTTTCAAGTTCTACAATTGGCGTTGACTTCATGCCTCCTGTTATAACTATCATGGCTTGGTTTTGAAGTTTGTTAACTTTATCGAAGTTCGCCTTTGCTGCTGTTATCCATGCCGAAATGCCATACTCGAGAACTGGTCTCACTCTTCCAGTGTACAGTTTCTTTAGTATACTTTCGTCAAATCAACATATCAATTAAAAAGAAAGGGCTTTCAGCAGGATCTATAACGCCTACCAGTTAGGGCCACAAGAAAACTGATTTGCCGAAAGTGTGTCTATCAACAATGGATTTCATCAGAAGAAGACTCATATGAGAGACTAGAAAATGCAAAGTCCCAAGCCAGTAAAGTCAGGCAATCTCTGTCATTGAACCTCCATAGAATAAGCGAAAGATATCATCGAGAAAGATCTAGTGTGACAAAAGAAAAAAGAGACGACGCTGGAAAGAACTGGGGTAAAAAATCACTCTCTTACGGAACCGTCAAAGATCTATCGTGGAGATATGCAATGATGATTTATCGTTTTGCTCAAACAACCACTGCACCATCTGGCCTGCTCGTGAATCCTACATACGAGCACAGATTTCGGACAGATTGTTTAGATAGTAGTATATTGTTTAGATAATTGCAGATTGTTTAGATAGTTGTAGATTGTTTAGATAGTTGTAGATTGTTTAGATAGTTGTAGATTGTTTAGGTAGTTGTAGATTGTTTAGATAGTTGTAGATTGTTTAGAAAGTTGTTCCAGAAATAATACGAAAATGAAAAGGATGAAGACGCACATCTACGAAGAAAATAGATCACCAGATCACCAATCACCAGATCACCAAATACAAGATTACCAATAACCAGATCACCAAATACAAGATCACCAATAACCAGATCACCAATAACCAGATCACCAATAACCAGATCACCAATAACCATATCACCAATAACCAGATAACCAATAACCAGATCACCAATAACCAGATCACCAATAACCAGATCACCAAATCACCAATCACTAGATCACCAATCACTAGATCACCAATCACCAGATCATCAATCACCAGATCACCAATCACAAGATCCACTGCATATAATTGTAAACAATGTCAACCTTAAACAGGCCCAGGAGTTCAAATACATGGGAAATAATTGATCTGATCAGACATGTCAGTCAGGCGAAACATACTGATCAGACATGTCAGTCAGGTAAAACATACTGATCAGACATGTCAGTCAGGTAAAACATACTGATCAGACATGTCAGTCAGGCGAAACATACTGATCAGACATGTCAGTCAGGCGAAACATACTGATCAGACATGTCAGTCAGGCAAAACATACTGATCAACACATGTCAGTCAGGCAAAACATACTGATCAGACATGCCAGTCAGGCAAAACATACTGATCAGACATGTCAGTCAGGCGAAACATACTGATCAGACATGTCAGTCAGGCAAAACATACTGATCAGACATGTCAGTCAGGCGAAACATACTGATCACACATGTCAGTCAGGCAAAACATACTGATCAGAGATGTGAGTCAGGCGAAACATACTGATCAGACATGTCTGTCAGGCGAAACATACTGATCAGACATGTCAGTCAGGAGAAACATACTGATCAGACATGTCAGTCAGGAAAAATAAACTGACCATGTCTACACCTCAGTTCCAGACAGTTCTCCCTGGAAACAGACCCGTTTCCTGACATCTTGACCAAGGTGGTTGTGATCAGCGAGATCCCTGTAGTAGTGAGCAACAAACAGAAGCAGCAAATCATAACACAACAGCCTGGAATACCCAGGGTCAACCTTCATCAACACGCGAGGGATGTGATGACAACTACTATAGCCCCCCCCCCCGCCCCCCCCCCCCCCCGCCTCCACATAATGACTTTATCATTACGCCCACCTACCGTGGGCAATCAACAACAATAACCGAGAGAGATAGCATGAGAAATAACATTTTAAAAAAGGTAACAGCTACCCTTCTGTTAAACATATTTCATGATAGAAAATACCGATATTTAGTCCTCTCTTATGAATGCAGCCTGGTCAACTACCCCTGTGCACTTACAGTACAAGAAGATATGCTACAGAGAATGAGAATCCATAGCAGACGGATAGATGACATTACAGAAATCCTACAACATGTTCTTCTAACAACCGATGCCTTACACATGGACTAAGAAATGCAACTTAATCTGGTCAAATGGATCAACTGCACAAGCGGACGTAACATTCAATAATTAATTAGCACTATCCATTACTCGCCGGGTACAAACCAAATAATACAATGTTTTATTACTCACTTCTATATTAAAATTATAACGTTTTCCATTTGATGACTTTTCAGCTTGACAGTATTCTCTGGAATAGTTCAAGTCTCTCAACTGGGCAAACAGTAACTTTGGGCAATTATGACGTTGCTGGAGGTCACACTCTTCATCGTCTTCTACGCTTGCACACTAGCTGCGGGCGATGTTGTGCCTACAGTGGACGGTGAAGCTACTGACAGAGATAGAATATATCCTGAGTGTGGCTCTACTAACCCCAACAACCATGTGATAGATCAAAGCGAGCCTGACAATCCTGGACCGTTTCATGACCTGACAACGCAAGAATTAAAGATGGTGACGTATTTACAGTACACACGATGAGAGATCACATAAATTCAGACATAATACATAAAGAAAAAAAAAAGAATTATGAGAAGAAATGCAGCTAACGACAATGATGTTGTGATAGAAGAAACAATCCGACAATACATATTGGTAGCATTGGCTTCACATTCAGGCGATCCGGGTTCAATATCTAAATGGTGCGAGATATTTTTGTCTGATTACAAACCGGCCCCTGTGGTCGACTCAGCCACATAAATTAGGTACCAGAAAATCTGGCAAGTAATGGCGGCCGGCGTGATGCTGACGTCTTCCACTATTTTAGCAACATAAACTAAGTAGAGCTGGATAAATTTGTATTGTATTGGAAAACTTCTGGAAATCAAATGAAATAAATTTAAAAAAAATTAAACTTAAATCCTCAACTTCAATGTAAAGTTCGTGTTTTAGTATCGTTCTGAAGCACGGAAAACAAAAACAGTCACAAGGAGAATAGAGCTGGAGCCAAACATAAAGGAAACAAAGAAGACATGGACACAGCTGAAACGGATGGATCGAGACAGAAGGACTTGGGGTGTATTTACCAAGACCTGTGCTCCACATGTAGCTAAAAGGCTTTGATTAATTTAATTAACATATCTTAATAAACATGAATTTCACTGAATTTCACGAGATTGGCGAATTAGCCCTGGCTGTGGACAGTGACAGCTTTGCTGTACGAAATTTAGACAACTATAATGAACTGCAACCTGGAGAGAGATGGGCTCCGTCAGGTGTGTAGCGGCCCAAGACACACCGTTGTTGTATGGCGTGCGATGGTACGACAAACTGCATTAACGGTGCCTCAAAGACTTTCTAGGTTATGGGACTGATGATGATGATCATAATTAACATTTTGTATTGAACACACTGTAATTACCATAACCAGATTAATATAATATAATCAACATGACATAATCAAGCTTACATAGTTAACGTGACGTAAATTATTTATCCTAATCAACATAACATAATTAACATAACATAATTAACGTAACCTAATTAACATAACACAATTAACATACCGTAATTAACAGAACATAATTAACGTAACATAAATAACTCAACAAAATTAAAATAGCATAATTAACATAATAATATATGTATGGGCAGGAAAACAAAGATGGAGGTATACCACTCGAACTATGAGCCTGTCCCGACATATGGATGTAAGCCATGGGCAATGACTACAGGCCAAGAAAAGCAATTACAAACTTCAGAAATTAGATATCTAAGAAAGGCGGTTAAGGTGACGAAAAGGGACAACATCCGTAACCAGACAATACGTAGCAATCTCGAAGTTCAACCCCTGTAGACTCGAGTGGAGCAGTCCCAGCTACAGTGGTTTGGCCATGTATGTAGAATGGAAGAAGATCGGATACCAAAGCGGTCATGGGAGATTAAAGTCAAGACGCAGAAACCCAGGACGTCCCAAAGTACGTTGGGAAGACAACATAGGAAAGTCCCTAAGTGATCGAGGGCTGGATTGGAGAGAGGCCAGGAAAAAGAAGGCGGATAGCGCAGTGTGGCGTTCTCTCTAGAAAACCTCTACACCTCACGGTAGAAGAGGAGCAACTAAGTAAGTAAAATATATGTATGTGTTGGAAATACACAAGAGTACTCAGTAATATACACCAGGAGCATTGTGTCATTGTAAGATCTGCAGTAGCTTTCCTCACATCCCGAACGTGCTGATGAAGGTGAACCGGGGTTCTCCAGACTGTTGTGCTATGCTTAGCTTCATCTGCGTATCGCTCAATACTACGGGGATCACGTCGAACCTCACCTTGTTAGCCAGACTGTTTTCCTCGACAACAGCCGTTTTCCAGGACGACCAACGAGGAGGTCAGGTGAGGGTCTTGGCCAGTATATTTCTCCTGACCCTGGCTAACATTGTCTGATCAGTGTGTTTTGTCTGACCCTGGCTAACATTATCTGATCAGTGTGTTTTGCCTGACCCTGGCTAACATTGTCTGATCAGTGTGTTTTGTCTAACCCTGGCTAACATTGTCTGATCAGTGTGTTTTGTCTGACCCTGGCTAACATTGTCTGATCAGTGTTTTGCCTGACCCTGACTAACATTGTTTGACCAGTGTGTTTTGTCTGACTCTGGCTAACATTGTCTGATCAGTGTTTTGCCTGACCCTGGCTAACATTGTTTGACCACTGTGTTTTGTCTGACCCTGGCTAACATTGTCTGATCAGTGTTTTGCCTGACCCTGGCTAACATTATTTGACCAGTGTGTTTTGTCTGACCCTGGCTAACATTGTCTGATCAGTGTTTTGTCTGACCCTGGCTAACATTGTCTGATCAGTGTTTTGTCTGACCCTGGCTAACATTGTTTGACCAGTGTGTTTTGTCTGACCCTGACTAACACTGTTTGACCAGTGTGTTTTGTCTGACCCTGGCTAACATTGTTTGACCAGTGTGTTTTGCCTTACCAGACGATAGCCTTATTGTCCCAGACATTTGCATAGAAAAAATATATAAACCAGTTTTTGCTGCTGTAGTTGTTGTTGTGGTTGTTAAATGTCCACTACGAATTTGTTTGCGTTTTTTAAAAGCGCGCTATGTGGCAGCTTACAGTAGCTTTCCTCACAATCCCGACGTGCTGATGAATGTGGACTGGGGTCTTATAAACTGTTTTTCCATGCTTGACTTCATCTGCTGGACGCTCAATACTATGGGGATTCGTTGATCCCTCACCTCGCTAGCCAGGCTGCCATAAAACAGTCCGTTTATAGGGAGAGCTGCATGGAAGTGAGCTACGGATCTTGGTCATATATTTCGTCTGGCCCTGGCAAACATTGTCCGATCAGTATGTTTAGCCTGATCAAACGTTAGTCTTCTCCCACCGGAAGTCGTCGTAACACAGGATAAACACTAAACTAAGAAAAAAAACAGAGTTACATAGTTTCTATGCTTCTATATGGCGCCACGCATTAATGAGTGGCAGAAAAAAAATGTCTAAATTGTTATCATTCCACACAAACTGTCTAAGAAGAATTGATGTAATGCTATGGTCGAACCCCATCACCAACAGGAACTGATTGTCTGAACACCATCACAAACCAGGAACTGCTTGTCCGAACACCATCACCAACCAGGAACTGCTTGTCCGAACACCATCACCAACCAGGAACTGCTTGTCCGAACACCATCACCAACCAGGAACTGCTTGTCCGAACACCATCACCAACCAGGAACTGCTTGTCCGAACACCCTCACCAACCAGGAACTGATTGCCTGAAAACTATCACCAACCAGGAACTGATTGTCTGAACACCATCACCAACCAGGAACTGCTTGTCCGAACACCATCATCAACCAGGAACTGCTTGTCCGAACACCATCACCAACAAGGAACTGCTTCTCCGAACACCATCACCAACCGAGAACTGCTTGTCTGAACACCATCACCAACCGAGAACTGCTTTTCCGAACACCATCACCAACCGAGAACTGCTTGTCCGAACATCATCACCAACCGAGAACTGATTGCCTCAACACCATCACCAACCGAGAACTGATTGCCTCAACACCATCACCAACCGAGAACTGATTGCCTCAACACCATCACCAACCGAGAACTGCTTGTCCGGCACAACCCAGAAGCCATGTACACCCACCATATTAACAGATCACCGCTAGAATTTGGCCGTGTCCTAAAAGGAGAACACGACACCATCTCCAAAAACTCCGTGATGTGGAACCAAAGGGAATGTGAAAGAAAGACCAAAAAGGGAACTTGTCAAAAACCATAGAAATCAAAATAGAAATCAAGAAGCTGAGCGGTGGTGTTGTACACGTATGGTCTTAGACCCAGTGAAGTGGATACGAGATGATCAATGACCATTTCTATTAGTCATTGGCTGAGGATCTGAGAAGAAAAGGAATTTACGCAAGCACCTATTTATGAAGATATGTGGGGTCAAATACGTAATGAACAGACAGCAGTAAGCGACTTATAGCTGGATGATTGCGCCAGGACCAGCGAACCAGAACTGTCCAAAACACTTTTCCAGCTTCAATGGTTGTCTTGGAAACTAACTCTATCCGTGCAGTCTGGCTGAAAGAATAAGAATCAATGAGGGAAGTCAAACACTGTTCCAGGATGCAGCAGGGCAGACTGGCTAAGGAGAAGGGATCGAAGAGGGAATACTAACCCGGTACTCAAAAAATGCTTTCTGAAGTCGGATGTGTTGGACCAAAAGGTGCAAATATCGCAGTCAAGCTGTAAACTACGACACAACGCATTCCATTCTCTGGACTACATTCTGCTACTTAAGCCTTTTCAGTGTTTGGTAGTGGGAGATTGAGAACGAACAAAGGTAAGCCAAGCCAAGCCAAAAACTGTTCTACAAGTGTTCCGTGATGAGACCGAATGTGAAACACAGACACCTGTAAACTACAACATAACGTACCAAAACGTCACTTTCAGGACGAACGACAAGGAAGAGGAAGCAGAAGAAAGTCTCAAAATTTTTGGTTGTTGGTTAAGTTGTTCTTTATGTTTCTGAACGAACCATACAAGCATATGTTTGATGTGTGGTTTATATTGTCACCATGAATCTAATTTACTGTGAATGAATCCGGCAATTTGATTCAGTTAGTTAAATAAAAAATACTGCAACTTAGTTTATTAGTCGGATTTATTAGTACACGTACATTCACACGTTTTTAATGTTACCATTGATAACAAATAGAACATCCAATCATTGCTCAGCTATAGAATATAAAATTAATAGCGTGCCATCAAATCATTGCCCGAGTTGTCACCCAGGACGAGAAGATTAGGACAACTGTCACCTACCTAGTAATCGTCCACCTACCTAGTAATCGCCCACCTACCTAGTAATCGTCCACTTATCTAGTAATCGTCCACCTGCCTAGTAATCGTCCACCTACCTAGTAATCGTCCACCTAGCTAGCAATCGTCCACCTAGCTCGTAATCGTCCACCTACCTAGTAATCGTCCACCTAGCTAGTAATCGTCCACCTGCCTAGTAATCGTCCACATACCTAGTAATCGTCCACCTAGCTAGTAATCGTCCACCTACCTAGTAATCGTCCACCTACCTAGTAATCGTCCACCTGCCTAGTAATCGTCCACCTACCTAGTAATCGTCCACCTAGCTAGTAATCGTCCACCTGCCTAGTAATCCTTCACCTACCTAGTAATCGTCCACCTAGCTAGTAATCGTCAAAGGCGAATAAAAAGAGTTTTATTTGGGGCGAAGACCTAATCATGTAAAACGTGTGGCCATTACAATCAGCCACTGCAAAAACTCGGATATGGGATGGGCTTTATGTATAGAAATGAGCTGCAGTTAAAACCTTTTCTTCACATTGGAGCATAACAAGACAAAGAATGAAGCATGTCCCAACCTTACAACATGGCATAACTGTTCTTGTTCAATTGACTACCAGCATTCTGGCAGGTAGAAATGGTCCCAGGCAATGATCTCCCAGATTATAAATAGACCTTAATTGTTTTATCCATTCACCTCCTAGCTTCGTGATTTCCTGGAAAAAGATCCCAAAATTAAAGCCGAGAAATCCGCCAACGCCACCACCAACTCCAGCTACATCTTCACAGCTGATCTTCTTTTACCCAAAAAGTCGAAGGTTTTGGATCATCTTGACAGGAAAGGTGAATATCATCGTCTTTATTCTGTTCTTTAATTTTTTTTTCACTTCTATCTCCTCAGCTTCCTTCTCTTCATCCTTCATTTTCCATTCTTTCCCTCCTGCCCTTCTTTGAATCACTAGTTCAGCATTGTTGTTATTCGTTGTCCCCGATGAAGGCCTATTGGTCTTAACGTAGGTTTCTTTGGTGTTTTTGTCTCGGAGTGGTATCTGACCATATTCATTAAGAATTGAATTCACTTTTTCATTACATTAATTATCCACAGTGCCGAGTCGGCCTCGCCTTATTTTAATAGTAAATATTCATTTTTCTTGTGGTGGGTGTAGCTGTGGTGGTAGTAAATATTGGTTGTTCTTGTTTATGGTGGTGGATGGGGTGGTAGTACATCTTTGTTGTTGTGGTTGTTGAGGTAGTATGTAGTGGCTGTTCGTGTAGTGGTGGCTGTTTCCGTGTAGCTAGTTGTGATGATAACCGAAAATGTAAACGACAAGTCGTAAAACACATCCACAGGTCCTCAGCCAGAACGACAAGCTCGTGTCGTCATATTTCGAGGCGATAAATCTCCAGCTGTTATCGAAGAGTATGTGTGTGGTCCACTGCCAGAAGTGACCAGATGTGAGCTCTTGAATATAACATCCTTCAGAAATCCCGTAGAGTTCTCAGTCAGGTGGGTGTTGATGTTCTTGTTGTTGTTGTTGTTGTTGCCATTGATGTTGTTGTTGTTCTTGTTGTTACCAATGTTGTTGTTGTTGTTGCTATTTCTTTATTATAGTTACGCGTGTGTTTTTATTTCACAGCTAATGTCAAAGTTAAGATTACATTAGATATGATTGAAGATGGGAGGACCATATAAGAAAGTTGCTAGCACAACGGAACATAGCCAAAACATATTCCGATTCATGACACAATAAACTCGTGACGTTTAATGATGTAAAACATTACTGCTGAAGTCGGATGAACTGAGCCGTCAGACGCAGACCTCGGTACAAATAACTCTGCTTTAGGAGACTAGGCCAGCGGCAGGTGGGAGAAAATACATTTTGCGGCATGTTTCTACGTTCTGAGTGTTCTGGGGGACTGCTCTGTGTTGTACAGAGACGATAATCAGGCCATTACCACACTGAGAGCAAGCTGTAAAAGGCGATTAACGTTTTCAGCCTAAGAACTGAACACTGGTGACCTGCCATCGAGCGGATGCTTTTAGCTGTATGGTCATCAGAACCTGACATTTCGTGTCGATATATTGTCAGGCATGAGAGCTACATGTCAGGTCCATATTTATGGATCTTGTCCACTTCGAGTCTCTGGTTGGCCTTCAGAATGCACTACCATTTTTATTAAAATAGACATACTGATACCTATACAGATATTGATGCAGATATGCTGATAACTATACAGCTATTGATGCAGATATACTGATAACCATACATGTATTGATAAAGACATACTCCGGATAACCATACGGGCATTGATACAGACATACACCGCATAACCATTCAGGTATTGATACAGGCATACTGATAACTCTACATATATTGATACAGACACATACTGATAATCATACATGTATAGATACAAACATACTGATAACCATGCATGTATTGAGGCAGAAATACTGATAACCATACATGTAGTGAAACTGATAATCATACACTTATTGATAAAGAAATACACCGGATAACCATACAGGTATTGATACAGACATGCTGATAACTATACAGGTATTTATGCAGAAATACAATTGATAACCACGCATGTATTGAAACAGACATACTGATAACCATACA
Organism: Ariolimax columbianus; assembly: GCA_036924085.1. Taxonomy (NCBI): domain Eukaryota; kingdom Metazoa; phylum Mollusca; class Gastropoda; order Stylommatophora; family Arionidae; genus Ariolimax; species Ariolimax columbianus. The sequence goes on along the minus strand of JAVGWX010000014.1, from coordinate 23,499,503 downwards.
TGTATTGATACACACACCTGATAACTATGCAGATATTGATGCAGACATACTGATAACCATACATGTATTGACGTAGACACACTGATAACCAAACATGTATTGATACAGACATACGCCTGATAACTATACAGGTATTGATACAGACGTACACCTGATAACCATACATGTATTGGTACATACATTATAATAAACATACAGGTATTAATGCATAAATATTGATAACTATACAGGTATCGATGCAGAAATACATATGATAACCATACAGGTATTGATGCAGAAATACATCTGATAACCATACAGTTTTGGATAAAGACATACACCTGAGTGGTTTGCCGAGATTTGTGTCTATAACAAGAATAGCTCCACTGCCCCACAGAGAGCATGTCGTAAGAGGCAACTAACTGTGTTACTTGGCATAACACCGGCCAAGGTTAGGTGGTTTGTTAAGAAAAGCATAGATGGCGCCTAACAGGCTGTGGGTATATTTTGCTCTAGTGTTTGAGTCTATTAAGATCTATTAACCACCCTCGATAGTGGAGTAATAAACTGCTCGAGCCTAGCCCACTAAGACGGAAATCCCCCTGGCTACATCCAGCTCACACCAGAGATGGGACCAGCCCAGGGACCTATGCCCTTGTTGAAGTACAGGTCGACTAAGAACTAAGACTAAGACTGATAATAAAAGATGCATTGATTCAGACAGGTTCGAGACAACCGTGTGGGAATACCTACACCTTAACCGACTGATAACATTCTTACCGACTTACTGTCAACAATCAAACATGTAGTTATAAACACCGCGGGCTGAGTTCAACGCGTGCTATCTCCACATCGAAAGTCACTGCAATGGATTTTCTACAGCCTCTATATTTGGTCTAGATCATTTAATTTTGGCAGACTTTTCTCAATTCATCTCTTGATGTTATAATCATACAGCGCTGCCTGCATACGTTGCATTTGTCCCTCCCATCTACTTTCCCGCCAGAACTGATCTAGCAACGTATTCTCTGTGTACCACTAAAATCTCAAAGATTTCCTTATCTATCTCTTCTTGTCATGAAATGTGCCAAATTTGTCTATCTATTCACATTTCTGGACTGTATAATCTGGACATGCAAGAGGGTTAAACCACTTCCACACAGGTTGCCTGAGGCGAATATTCCACATCCGATGGCAAGATCGTGTCACTGACATCGAATTTCTCTCAAGGGCTAACATGCCCAGCATTCATGCACTGCTAGAAAAAGCACGACTAGGATGGGCCGGACACCTCGTCCGTATGTCAGACGAGCGGCTCCCAAAGAGGCTTCTCTACGGCGAGCTGAGAGAGGGAGGGCGCGAGAGGGCGCCCAAAGAAACGTTTTAAAGACGGTCTGAAGGACTCACTAAAAAGTTGCCAGATAAACATCGACACCTGGGAATGTCTTGCGCAAAACAGATCTGACTGGAGAAGCGCAGTCAAATCGGGTGTAGCTACCGGTGAAGACGACCGTGTTGTGAAAGCCCAGAGCAGACGCGAGACGCGGAAATCCCCTTATACAAACCTCGTGTGCCCGATATGTAGCAGATGTTTTCGTGCTCGCATTGGCCTGTTCAGCCATATGCGCACCCACACCCAACAGGGAAATCTGTGACAAGGATGATGTCGACGGTCCTCATCGATAACGATGGACAGCTATTATTCACATTTCAAAGTTATCAATACTTCTCTCCAAACGTTGGAGCATTGTCCATTTGTCTTCGTCATAATGTAGTGGCGAGTATACATAAAACATCATCAATCTGATTTTTAATATGTGAGTTATTTGTTCAGCTGTCAATATTTGTCTAATGTTGGTGATATTATCACGGATAAGTGCATATTGACAGGCAGGTACATACGTATATACAGACAGCATGATTGCCAGACATATATCTGTATAGATAGATTCAAAATTCGGACTAACGTGCTACTTGTCAACAGAGCTTTAAATGGCTTGGAGATTGATGCTCTTATGAAGTATGTCATGCCAGAGGTGGACCAGAAGGTATGTTCCGATTCAGTTATATTCAATTTCCGTCTCAGTGTCGAAGGTCGATTCCAGTGAGTCTCCAATTTGATGTTTCTTGTATTGATGGTGTAATCTATCCAACTTTTCTTTGTCCATTTTTCGATCTTGTCCTCACATTTACAGCGTTACTGCTGACAAGTTTCAACCAAACTGTCTTACATTATTGTTTCAGAAATACGTTTTGTCTTTTTATGTCACCAAACTATCTTAACTGATATCGTTAATCAATTCTTTTTGCTATCCTAATTTCGACAGAAGACTGGAAAAGTGCAACAATGCTCTCCGTATGAAAGAAATGGTAGCAAAAAAGACTACAAAATGTAGAGGAATATCATTACGCAGCCACACTGGAAAGGTGTTCTAGAAAAGTATGGGAAAAAGACTACGCTTAATCATAGTACACAGCTTAGCGAAGCATAGATGGGATATATGAAAAACATGAGCCCTACAGATGTAATCTTCGCACACAAGCAACTAGCAGAGACAACAATCGAGTACCATTAAACACTACACGTTGTTTTCGTGGATCGAGAGAAGTCATTCGATGGAGTGGATAGATACCAACTGTGGACAACATTAGAACTTTATGGAGTGAATGAACATTTGACCAACTTATGTAAAAGTCATTATGTAAATGGTCAACGTACCGTAACAATAAATGCATGATATTCAGAACAATATCATATTAGATCCGGTACACGGCTAAGGTGTGTACGATCTCCTTTACTGTTTATCACCTACAGAACCGCCTCTTTAACTATATGTTCATTATCCTCGTTTTTACGCCATACAGTAATGATGTGTATACATAACACCTGATCAATCTTATTTTTATTTCTCCAGTTAGTTGTTTTGATGTTAATATAATATATACGTTGCTGTAAACACTTTTGGTCAATTCTCTTACCTTTTTTCAAAAGACGGAAAATTGCTTGATACGGCCACCTATCATTATCAAACTATCTTGCAAATACGATCATGCGCGGAAAGATGCAATGTGTACGACTAAGAGGTCGTCTCAAAAAGAGATGGGAGGACAATATAAAAGAATAGACCAATCTCCTATCAGAGAAGGCACAAGCAGCGACCGCTGACAGAGAGGAGTGGTATGTGGTTGTGGGGGTTTCTTAATGGGTGTCACAACGACCTCACCGGTTACGGAATGACTTGGCTTGTCTTGACTTGATTGTCTACCTGATTATTAATTCCCATCTTTCATTCCCATTTGTTTATTTGGGAAATGGGAAACTAAAGCGGAGAAACTTTGCAGAAATAGCCAATGCAAAGATGCACGAAGATCCCATAAACGCACTAACAACACCAAAACCCATCACTACTGTACGAAAACCTACCTGGAGGCAGGATATATTTCCAGAGGTGGTAGAAAATATACCAGGTATTGCAAACAAAAACTGCCAGACTGAAAAAGAAAGGAGAGATACTACCCTAAGCTTCATAACGAAAAGCTACCAAAGCATGGACTGGACCCATGCATACACCGACGGTTCTGTAACAAACACTACACAGAACGGAGGGCATTCCTGAACCTACCAAATGGCAGAAAAATAACACTGTCATTCGCTACTGGTAAGTACACAAGCAATTTCAGAGCGGAGGCAGAGGCACTGAGGGCGGCAGTGGAAGAAATGGTGACACACAGTGAAAATGAAAGCCATATAGTCCTGCTTACAGATGCTCTCGCCGTAGTCACAGCGCCAAAAAGCCAAAAAAAATACTGAGATTAATGACTTAAGAGCAGCATCTGCAAACTGTGCCAGCAGTCCGCACCAAAAAGGGTAGTGGTACAGTGGGTCCCATCACACTGCAACATCCAAGGCAACGAGGAGGCAGACAGACTGGCAAAAGAAGGTGCAAGACTACCACAAACAGATACTACTATGACGTTCGAAGAGTCAAAACGGCTTATCAAAGCCAGATACATGACCAAATGGGAAACCGAACATACTGGTTACACCAAAAACGATGCCTATTACCAGTTGAACCGAAGAGAGCAGGTCGTTGTCTTCAGACTTCACACTGGCCACAATAGACTGAGGTACCACCTATTCAACAAATTGAAGATAGGGTGTACCGACGAATGCCCGTGCGGTACTGGTAAAAAGAACATCTGCTGCAGAACTGCCCGACATACGAGGATCAGAGAGAGCAGATGTGGCCATCACCAGTGGAACTGCAAGACAAGCTCTATGGCAGTGGCGACAGCCTCAGGATGACCGCCGCTTTTTTCTGTTACTGTCTGACTGCGTACGAAGAAGAAGAAGAAGATTCCCATTTGTTTGGTTTTTTTTACTTGTCCAAGACAGGAGAAGTTATGTACATGTTTTAGTGTTTCAGCATCTGGTGTTATCTACAAAGTAGTTTTCGAGTCTACCGTGCTGATTATTATAAATTTCGTTTCATCCATTTAGATGATCCAATCCACATGCCTGAATTCTGCTCTCTACTTAAATCACCAATTTGTATCAATCTTGTTTATGTTCAGCTAATAGAACTGTGTCAACCGCTTGTCTTAGATTATGTATTGGCACTTCGCTGTTAGTCGTTCAGATCAGAAATTCCAGTCAAGCAGCCAAGCAAAACATTTTAGATGTTGGACAATCAAGCGAAACAATTTAACTCCCGATGTAGGGGAGTAAGACTAACGTCTGGTCAGGCAAAATAGCCTTCTCTGGAAACGGACTGTTATCATGACAGCTTGGCTAACAAGGTGAGGGATCGATGGGATCCCCGTAGTAGTGAACGATCTGCAGATGAAGTCAAACATAACCACCTGGTGAACTCTTCATCAGCACGCTCAGGATGTGAGGAAATCTACTGCAACCCGCCACTTAACGTTCTATTCAGGTCTCACAAAAGAGTAAATCTACTCATTGTCGGTATTCGCAAACAAAAACAACTCCCGATGTAAGACAATCAAAAAGGGCGCAAACAATCATAGCAAACAAACACTGGAACTGTATCGGTCAGAAGAGAATCAGACACTATCACCAAAAATGTGTTGATATGGGTACCCAGAGAAAAGGTGAAAGCGAGTCCTTCCTGCAATAACATGGCGAAGAGCTAATTAAAGCCAAAATGGAAGTGATGAACCAGAGTTGAGGCATCAAATGAATTATAACAATAGACTAGGTGGGGTGAAAGTTCTTGGTGCCATAAATGGTTCCATCAGACATGCTGGTCATTTCTCCCTTTACTAGCAAAGGACAATTATATTAGAAGAAACCGACACAGCATAATAGTTGCCATCGACATCGACGATGCTCACAGAATTTGACTGTTGCAAAATATGTTTTATCGGTTGAGTGTAAAAACCAATCCTGGAATGGCACACCCTGCCACATTTAGGACACACATGCGGGGAGCCGGCTGTGGACTCGTTGTAAGTATTGCTTTTGCTGAGTCTCCGCGGTTGCTGTACTCTCTGCGATCTGAGCACCTTCGGTGATACTAGCTCGCCAGATGATACGATCTTGTGCAAGCTTCTTCCAGGAGGTGACATCAATATTAAAACATTTCAGAGACACTTTCAATTAGTCTCTGTATCGATTCTTTTGCCCACCCGGTGAGCGGCTGCCTGTTCTTCGCTCACTGTATAACATATGATTGGGGATGTGATCATCTGACATGCGAACAAAATGTCTCGTCCATCGTAGCTGAACCAATTTGATAAATGTGTGAAGGCTCAACATGTTAGTATTGCTAAGAATTTCAGAGTTAGGAACTTTGTCCTTCCACATGATCCTGATCAACCTATAAAGACAGGCTCAAATTAAATCTATTGAGCTGTCTGGCATGTTCTGCTACACACTGTCCATATCTCACAGGCATGTAGCAGAGTGGATAATACCATAGCAGGATGCAAGTTTAAATTGGTCACGACACTGATGCCTTGTCGGTTCCAGAAATTTGCTTGGAGCCTTCCAAACGCGATCCCAGCCTTTTATTAACCTTACTCTCGATATTCAGCTCTCTAGCTAAGGTAAATCACTTGAAGGTGAAGATAACAAAAACAGACGTTAACCAACATTTGCATCGGAAGACCTTTATCAATAACTGCTCTTTTCTGGAAAGAAAATTTCGTAATTGAACTTCGGACAGACCTCTAGACGCCCAGTCCTTCTCAGTAAATAAGGAACAGTGTAGACACTGGTTGCTTATGTAATTTCTTGCACAGACCCCGACTGTGTTCTCTCAGGCGCTCCTCTCTGCTGGACCCCCTTATGATTTTAAAATATGGCAGTCCGTACATCAGATGTTCATCGATTGCAGTGTATTGGTCCAAAATAAAGGTAGTGGTTGATCAACTTCAAACTGGCAACTTTTTAAAAGGTCAATTCCCCCACTACGGGTGCCCTTGATGCCAGGATGTCAGCTCTTTTAGTTCCCAGCGTGAACAGTACAATAGATCCACACTAGATGCCGAAGGTTCGAGACCTCTTTCTCCGCAATCCACGCATGCCATAGGTAGTCCTTATGTATCTTCGGAAGTAAAGATTGAGAGTAAAAAACGATTACGGCCCTTATTAAAGAGATTTAAGACCTTAGAGCAGGTCCCTGCTTCAATCTGCTTTATCATACTGAAGATTGTGGCCATGTAGTCATCGCACTACTCAACTACGATCCTACCTCTCACTCTAGCAGACAAGCTCCAACAGCGTAGCACAGATCCCCATGACAGCATCAACATCCTGGACATTATCACTTATTTGTTTAACCTCGAGGTCGGCTTGCCAACTGCACAAATCTCTGCATTCTCTCCTCAGCGTGTGGATAACTTGGTGGAAGTCTGTCATTTGTTCACCAGTTTGTTGATCGTTTCCCTTGTGATAACCTGAACATTGTTCTCTGTGTCTGTACAGTCCATGACATACCTCTCTCGATGTGTTTACCTTCATATTTGCAATGTTCAAATGTGATAGGAGCCGCTTGTCTGCGGTTAATTTAGTGTAGCCTTTCACCAAGACAAGTGCTTATCTAGGCTTTGCAGAGAGAGAAGTTCAAGTATCTAAGACTAAACAAACAATAACATTACAACACAGTTAGTTAAGTCTACAAGGTGTGAACATGCCTTGCACTGCGTCAGCATTGTACATATCAGATATATCTTTGCTAAAATAGAGAAAAGTGGAAATCAGTAAACTGCAAAATGGAACCTGTAACCGTGACGTCATCAACAACTGGGCAATGGCAACATCGAGATGGTTGCGTTATGACAGGTTGGAAAACTGACCACCCCACATCCCACTATTATGAAATGTTCCACATTTAATGATGTGATTAAAAAAAAAAAACTTACCGGGTTATAGAAACGACGAGACAAGAAACAGGGTGTTACATCGTTGGTTGATGACCACTCTCTCTTCAAACGTGTGGATTATCTTTGCTCTGTCCGTTGAAACAGGGGACTTAAACGGTGATTTGGATTAAAGTGACAAAGATTTGCGCAATGTGTTAACCTGGTTCTCTCAGTACACGGCTAATGCGTAACAAAACACCGAAACGTTACAGTGAAATTGATGTAAACTGAATATTAACAACCCATTGCAGTTCCCATGCAATGTTATTTATTTATCGTTGACCTAGTTGTAGGTAAGTGTCCCTGTAAGTCCGTATTGTTCCGCCTTGTTCAGGTCTTCATAATGGCCTTGCCAGATTTGCATATTTGTAGAGCACAGACTTTTCACAACAATGGTACAAGTTTCGATTTCTGTTATCGGCATGACCCAGTACTGAAAAAAACTAAACTTTTATTTCCATTCGCTGGAGTAGCTGATGTTGTTCTTTAGATTGAGAATTACAAACCGCTTTGCCACTGATGTCGCCACGTCGTGTACTGGCTATGTTTGTTTATTCTCTCACCCCATCCCTCTTCCCCCGCCCCCCCCCCCCTCCCCCACATCCCCGCCCCCCCCCCCCCCCCCCAACAGACCAACAGAAGAACAACATTTGTCATACCAAGGATTCGATTCGCTGTCCTCCTTGTCAGCAGGCAGACATTGAAACCATTCGGCCACACGTTCCATTGACTAGCTGTAAATTAAGGTCACATTAAGGTGAAGGAAAACAGCAGAGAATGCGACTGACAACGCTATCTCGTCAACAAGAGATTACATAGTACATTGACGTCTTTTACACTTCATCCCTGACAGCAATGAATGTTGTGGGACCACATTTATCTTCAACTACGATCACTGCATTTGCCTGTATTGTTTTGATTTGTCCTGTTCTTGACCATATGTGTGAAATGTTGATTAGCCACAGTTACTGTACTAGTGTCGGTCAACTGACCACAAAGACACTCGTTCAAAATCTGGATACAGCACATATTTCTTGTACCGGAGGCCAAGTAACAATCTAGCCAGCATAGAGCTAGGCGACGGCAGGGATAAGCGACCTTTATTGTTCAGCCCTACAAGTTATGTGGTAGACTTCTTCTTCTTGTGCATCTACTTCTTCTTTGTATCTCCGTTCCTCCTGAAAGCCACGTTCTGTTATGCTGTATTTAGTTCATAGACAGGCTCCAGTATTTTCGCCTTTCCGACTGACACAGCTAGTTTCAATATGGTACATTTTTGCTTTCTCATTTTAATTCCAATTTCTTTAGCCAGACTATATGAATGCAGACTGTATATAGGACCGATACTAGTAAATGAAATAGAGTACACTCTAGCACATTGACTTTGTATATATTTTTAACAAGAGATGCTAATGATTTTGTGTATTAACTGTAAAACTTCAATTAATCACAGGTTGGATACATTCTAAAGGAGAGTTATGGGGAAACATTCACAGAATGTAGCAAAAAGGAGGACTGTCTGTCTTTAGGAACAGCCCCTGTTGGTACAGCACTCATTGGGGACATTAACAAAAGGTTAGCGTCTGACATACTTACCTACCAGTAGTTGCTAACTTGTGCGTCCCACTATTACCCTGGGGTGTAAAGGTTTTCCAGAGAGGACGTCAAACTGTTCTGTACACTATCTTCTACGCTGGGGTGTAAAGGTTTTCCACAGAGAATAACGAACTGCTATATACACGGTGGCAGGGGAGGAGGGGGTTTGGTGAAGCTGGTAGCAGCACAGCTAACAACCCAAACTTACTTGTGTTTGACTTAATAGTACAAGGAAGGTTGTACCCTTATGAGAGGTAAACCCATTTTAAATGTGTGCCTGAGTCGGGTATCATGTGCCATTTGGCGCCATTTGGCGCAGAACACACTACAAGACACTCCGTCTTTTGAAACACGGTGAATGAAAAAATACACTCATCGTTAGATGTCCATGTTTCCCAGTAAGACTATAGGTGTGTAATCTTCATGCTGATAGACAGGAATCCTGTAATTCAATCAGCTGAGGCGCGAGGCTCACAACATGAAGACTGGCTCGTATTTCTTGAAGATGTGCACTCAACGGGAAGCGGAAATGGTTTTCTATGATTGACTGATTGTTTCCTTAACTGATTAATTGATTGCTTAACGTAGATAGTGTAGACAGTTGTGATGTCACTCATCTCCTCTCAGTGAGTGAAAGTCGTTGCACTGAACTATGGCACGAAATGATGCAGGACCCAGGGATCGAGCTTCAGGAGGAACCTCCTCCTGGACATCACTTACCCTACTCACTTTGGAGGAACCTCCCTCTGGACATCACTTACCCTACTCACTTTGGAGGAACCTGCCTCTGGACATCACTTACCCTACTCACTATGAAGGAACCTGCCCCTGGACATCACTTACCCTACTCACTTTGGAGGAACCTCCCCCTGGACATCACTTACCCTACTCACTTTGGAGGAACCTCCCCCTGGACATCACTTACCCTACTCACTTTGGAGGAACCTGCCCCTGGACATCACTTACCCTACTCACTTTGGAGGAACCTACCCCTGGACATCACTTACCCTACTCACTTTGGAGGAACCTGCCCCTGGACATCACTTACCCTACTCACTTTGGAGGAACCTACCCCTGGACATCACTTACCCTACTCACTTTGGAGGAACCTGCCTCTGGACATCACTTACCCTATTCACTTTGGAGGAACCTCCCCCTGGACATCACTTACCCTACTCACTTTGGAGGAACCTCCCCCTGGACATCACTTACCCTACTCACTTTGGAGGAACCTCCCCCTGGACATCACGTACCCTACTCACTTTGGAGGAACCTGCCCCTGGACATCACTTACCCTACTCACTTTGGAGGAACCTGCCCCTGGACATCACTTACCCTACTCACTTTGGAGGAACCTGCCCCTGGACATCACTTACCCTACTCACTTTGGAGGAACCTCCCCCTGGACATCACTTACCCTACTCACTTTGGAGGAACCTGCCTCTGGACATCACTTACCCTATTCACTTTGGAGGAACCTCCCCCTGGACATCACTTACCCTACTCACTTTGGAGGAACCTCCCCCTGGACATCACTTACCCTACTCACTTTGGAGGAACCTCCCCCTGGACATCACTTACCCTACTCACTTTGGAGGAACCTGCCCCTGTTCATCACTTACCCTACTCACTTTGGAGGAACCTGCCCCTGGACATCACTTACCCTACTCACTTTGGAGGAACCTCACCCTGGACATCACTTACCCTACTCACTTTGGAGGAACCTCCCCCTGGACATCACTTACCCTACTCACTTTGGAGGAACCTCCCCCTGGACATCACTTACCCTACTCACTTTGGAGGAACCTCCTCCTGGACATCACTTACCCTACTCACTTTGGAGGAACCTGCCCCTGGACATCACTTATCATACTCACTTTGGAGGAACCTGCCCCTGGACATCACTTACCCTACTCACTTTGGAGGAACCTGCCCCTGGACATCACTTACCCTACTCACTTTGGAGGAACCTCCCCCTGGACATCACTTACCCTACTCACTTTGGAGGAACCTCCCCCTGGACATCACTTACCCTACTCACTTTGGAGGAACCTGCCCCTGGACATCACTTACCCTACTCACTTTGGAGGAACCTCCCCCTGGACATCACTTACCCTACTCACTTTGGAGGAACCTGCCCCTGGACATCACTTACCCTACTCACTTTGGAGGAACCTGCCCCTGGACATCACTTACCCTACTCACTTTGGAGGAACCTGCCCCTGGACATCACTTACCCTACTCACTTTGGAGGAACCTCCCCCTGGACATCACTTACCCTACTCACTTTGGAGGAACCTGCCCCTGGACATCACTTACCCTACTCACTTTGGAGGAACCTGCCCCTGGACATCACTTACCCTACTCACTTTGGAGCAACCTGCCCCTGGACATCACTTACCCTACTCACTTTGGAGGAACCTCCCCCTGGACATCACTTACCCTACTCACTTTGGAGGAACCTGCCCCTGGACATCACTTACCCTACTCACTTTGGAGGAACCTGCCCCTGGACATCACTTACCCTACTCACTTTGGAGGAACCTGCCCCTGGACATCACTTACCCTACTCACTTTGGAGGAACCTGCTCCTGGACATCACTTACCATACTCACTTTGGAGGAACCTGCCCCTGGACATCACTTACCCTACTCACTTTGGAGGAACCTGCCCCTGGACATCACTTACCCTACTCACTTTGGAGGAACATGCCCCTGGACATCACTTACCCTACTCACTTTGACAGACAATAACTAAACTTCGAACTGACGTACCACAATGTAGGAGGAACATGAAGAGAGGTGGTCTCTCGGACGGCGATACAAGTGACTGCGGTGCGGCACTAAATCCAGGTCATCGGATGATCTGCTCCAATCGTCTGGATACATGTGACGAGAGCGACATGCTGAAGGCGAATGACAGGACAATTCAAGTTGCTGAACACTGAATGAATGCTATATGACGAGGTTCTTGTACAAGAGAAGTAAGTCCGTGAGTCGACAATATGTCTGCTCACACCACATGTGCACATATCTGCATGTCACATTATTAATCTGTTGAACAGGCGATGTCAGAGTAGAGTTATCAGTTGGAAGTCTGCATATCTCTTTTACAAGGGCTAGTATATGTCACGCCTACCACCAACTTTCCAGGCGAGATAAGGTGATCTCCGGCTACGCACAAGACACAACAGACTGATATGTCATCTATACAATAAATTCAAGATTGACGCTACGAATCGTTGTACCTGCAGAACAGTCACCATGACAGATGAGCACATTTTGCAATCCTGCCCATCGTAAATCATCGCAATAAGCCAGTGTCCTTTCACAAGAAGCTGTATGAAAGTGCACGGCACTTTAAGTCGAATGATGTATTCGTTACTCATTGAAGTTGGGATCAGAAGACGAATAAGGAAGAAGATATCTGTAATATCAGACTACAATAATTTGTCTCTAAGGTTATTTTAATATTGCCTTTATTTATCAACATGTGTTTTTCGTTTTCCGTTTTTTTTATTTCCGCATGTCATTGGTTATCTGTCACTTGAATTTAATGTATCTCGCAGTATCGTGTAATATTCGTTGTATATTCACTTTGTTGAAATTGGAGCTGGTCTTAGTGAGTGCTTCTGATAGGCTACCAAATTCATTGTTTTTATGTCTTCTCCTTCCTCATTCACCATTAGACAACCACCAAATCTACTCAAACACAAGCAACAGTCAGATCAAGACTCCAGACGCAGCCATACAATTTCACGTGCAGTTTTTTTGCAGTTAAAAATTAACTCTACTGCGAGGAACCAAGACCGCCGTCAGGGTTAAGTGTTATATACTCATCAAGACCACCCTTCACATCTTGGAGTGCTCTGAAAACAAAATGTATTACAGCAACCTGGCCAGTGATGTGCGAATCGAACCACTGTAACCTGGTGCAAGAAAACATTACATTGAATGAAAGATTTTGAACGATGTTTCCCAAACAGCAACAAAGACACACCTGTCACTGGCTATATTGGAATATTCTCGGATTTCTTGTACAATTTCAACAGGTTGATGTGGATTAACGCTCTGTATAACTTGCCATATAAGAGTCTACACTCCCTTAACTTTGCCTTTCTCGTAAATCTGAATGATTCTGACCCAACAAAGTGGACTATAGAGAAGGTCTGGTACAGCAACAAGATATTTACTTCCCTTGATGACCTGATTTCTCAGTACAACAACAACAGGTAGATTATTTCATCTTTTCATGAGCATTTGTGCTGCATTAACGAACATTGTATCCCTTTTGGTATCATTTGATCTCCATCAATGAACATTGTATCACTTTTGGTATCATATGATCTCCATCAATGAACATTGTATCACTTTTGGTATCATATGATCTCCATCAATGAACATTGTATCCCTTTTGGTATCATTTGATCTCCATTAACGAACATTGTATCACTTTTGGTATCATATGATCTCCATTTACGAACATTGTATCACTTTTGGTATCATATGATCTCCATCAATGAACATTGTATCCCTTTTGGTATCATTTGATCTCCATTAACGAACATTGTATCACTTTTGGTATCATATGATCTCCATCAATGAACATTGTATCCCTTTTGGTATCATTTGATCTCCATTAACGAACATTGTATCACTTTTGGTATCATATGATCTCCATTAACGAACATTGTATCACTTTTGGTATCATATGATCTCCATTAATGAACATTGTATCCCTTTTGGTATCATTTGATCTCCATTAACGAACATTGTATCACTTTTGGTATCATATGATCTCCATTTACGAACATTGTATCACTTTTGGTATCATATGATCTCCATCAATGAACATTGTATCCCTTTTGGTATCATTTGATCTCCATTAACGAACATTGTATCACTTTTGGTATCATATGATCTCCATTAACGAACATTGTATAACTTTTGGTATCATTTTAACTCCATTAATGATCATTGTATCACTTTCGGTGTCATTTTATCTTTAATAATGAATATGATTTCACCTTTTGTGTCATGTTCTCTCCAATAATGAGCCTTTGATGTCATTTTATCCTCATTGATAAACCTTGTATCATCTTTCATGTCATGTTATCTCCAATAATACCCATTCTATCGTCTTTTTGTTGTTGTTGAAAATTCTCTATTGCACAATTTTAAAACGCAACTGTGTGATGTGAGGTGAAATAAGGTGAACATTTCCACGAGATGAAACGTGAGATGGCGGGAGTTACACTTTGTGAGGTGAAAGGTGACATAAATTTATTTGTGAAAGCATAAATGAATGTACATGTGTACTTGCTGATACGTACCTATTCATCTATACACATACAAATATATTTTCACACACATACGTTTTCATTTTACATACATGCATATATATATATACACACACACACACACACATATACATACATGTATACATACATACATACATGTATACATACATGTATACATACATACATACATATATATATACATACATACATACATACATACATACATTCATTCATTCAAACATACATACATTCATACAAACATACATACATACATACATACATACATACATACATACATACATACATACATACATATACACATACATACATTCATACATACATTCATTCAAACATACATACATTCATACAAACATACATACATACATACATAAATACATATATACATATATATATATATATATATGTATATATACATATTAATATACATACATACATACATACATACATACATACATACATACATACATACATACATACATACATACATACATACATACATACATACATACATTCATTCAAACATACATACATTCATACAAACATACATACATACATACATACATATACACATACATACATTCATACATACATTCATTCAAACATACATACATTCATACAAACATACATACATACATACATACATAAATACATATATACATATATATATATATATATATATATATATATATATATGTATATATACATATTAATATATATATATATTTTTATATATAAATATATATATATATATATATATATATATATATATATATACGTATATATACATACATAAACTCACGTACCCACATACACATATGATACATGCGTACATATCCGTACATATATATTTCCTTATACACACACATTTGTATATATATTTATTTAATATTTTCCCAAAAAGCTATAAAACCAGAAGGGTTTTGTGTACATTTACCCTAGTCAAGGGAGTGGGTAAAGCATGCCCTATATGAGAACTACTCTTTACCTTAGGATTATGTGTCTACTTTGCAAGAAAACTCGTCCTATTTCCTGTCCAATGTCCTTTTGGTCAAGACTTACGAACTGACCAGTGGAGGGATGGACAACGTTATATTATATCTCCATTAACCAGCACGTCTATTATTGTTATGTTTGTCTGGGTAATATGGCATCTACATATCCACTCATCCATCTATCCATCTATTAATAGATCAAAGTCAAAATACTTCAGCATGTCCACCCATTCATCCATCCATCTATCCATTCGTATTTCAATTTAAGAATACGTACATGCATTCATTCCGTTATTAATCCACCAATCTACGGATTCGTCAATTCATTCATCAATTTGTGTATTCATCGTTGGATTAATTTATCCACTCAGCAATCCATACCTGAATCTATTTACATAACACGCTATCCAATGGCCAGAAAATCCATCCGCACATGAATTCATCAATCCACAGACACACTTACCTGGCGATCTGTCAGCCGATCAATCTTTTACTAACTCTCGATCGATCCATAGATTGACACAATAATCCATCTATTCTTCCCTTCATCACTCCAAACACTGAATAAAATCCATCCCCTTCCTATCTAAATTGATCAATCAACGCTTCTAATATAACTCTACACCAATCCGTCCATTCACAAATTCTTCAACCCAACAATTCAAACAATCATCAGAGCATATGTCTCTCATCCCACCCATTCAACCAACCACCCATCTATCCATCCACACGCCAACTCATCCATCCACTCCCTTCCATCCATCCATCATCTCGTCCATCCGTCCATTCACCCACATTTTCATCAACACACGTTTATCGATCCACGAATCCGTTCTTCTGTACACCAACCCATTCATCCATCCACAGTAACTATAAACCAACGTATCCATCTTAAGACCCGTTCATCTAACCACAACCAGTTCATATATCCATCAACCCGTTCATCCATCCACCAACCCGTTCTCCCCTTAATCCATTTATCCACCCATTTATCCATCAAACCACCTATCCATCCATCCTAGCTCTACATTAATACTTCCATTTCCACTCGGTGCACACTCATATGTACCCCAAAATCAATCGATCACTCGCTCTATCTGCATATTCATGCACCTTTCAACCACTCTGTTCATCTACATACCCACTCATCCATTTATGGACGACTTTCTCCATCTACATACCTACTCATCTATTTTTCGACCACTCTCTCCATCTACATACCCACTCATCCATCTACCTACTTACCTGACCAGCATATCGAAAACGAAGTTGATCAAACCAGCCAACGAAGACAACTTATTCTCAAGCTTAAAGCGTCGTGGGGAGTTCCTACCACCAAAACCGCAGCGCCCACCAACCCTGGTTGAACCAGATGGAAAACGATATTCCGTGAAAAACAAAACGGTTCGTATATGATATTTTTTGTATCACAATTGTCATGTTTTGGATGGTGAAAAAGTAAGCAGAAAAACAAATAAAACTTGCAATATACTAGATGATTTAGTAATAGACCAGCGGATTCGAATCACACATCCCAAGCTGACGAATACGTTTTGATCTAACATAGAAATGAATTTCGGATAGGGAAATCCAAAAAGATCATTTTTTATGCAGTTAGGCGGAAAACAGTGTTAATGTTAGGGCAAGCCTCCCAACTCACATCAGGGTCAGGAAAAATATACTGATCAAAACTATACATCACTTCAGGGTCAGGAGAAATATATTTACCAAAATTATACCTCACGTCAGGATCATGAGAAATATACTAACCAAATATATACCCAACTTCAGGGTCAGTAAAAATACTGACTAAAACTAAACGTCATAGGTGAAACACGGTCTAAGACGCACACCTCATGTCAGGGACAGGTGAAACACTGCCCAAGACACACACCTCTTGTCAGGGACAGGTAAAACACTGTCTTAGACACACACCTCACATCAGGGACAGGTGAAACACTGTCTAAGATACACACCTCACGTAAGAGACAGGAGAAACACTGTCTAAGACACACACCTCACGTAAGGGACAGGAGAAACTGTCTAAGACACACACCTCACGTAAGGGTCAGGAGAAACACTGTTTAAGACACACACCTCACGTAAGGGACAGGAGAAACACTGTGTAAGACACCCACGTCACGTAAGGGACAGGGGAAACACTGTCTAAGACACCCACGTCACGTAAGGGACAGGGGAAACACTGTCTAAGACACACACCTCACGTCATGGACAGGTGAAACTGTCCAAGACACCCGGCTCATGTCAAAGACAAGTGAAACTGTCCAAAACACCCACCTCACGTCATGGACAGGTGAAACTGTCCAAAACACCCACCTCACGACAGGAACAGGTGAAACTGTTCTAGACTCCAATCTCACGTTAGGAACAGGTGAAACTTTGTGTAAGGCGCTAACTCACGTACGCGGCATGTGAAACAGACTGAGCAATATTAGACGTTAAGTCAGGGTCGGGTGAAACATACTAGCCATGACACAGACTCAACTTCACATCAGAAAGTCAGGTGCAAAATAGTGCCCAATACACTCACCTTAAGGTAGGGTAAGGTGAAACCTACTGTCCAAGACACAGATCTAATTGCATGTCCAAAGTTCAAGTGAAACATAGTGCCCAAGAACCCACTTCATGTCAGGGTCATATGAAACATACTGAACAATTCCCCCCCCCCCCCCAATCCCTTAAACAGGACCAGGTGAAACTTACTGACTAAGATCCAACCACATACTGACCAGGAACCCACTTTAAGTCAGAGTCGGGTGAAAATTACTTACCGAGACCCCGCATTGCGACTGGGTAGAGTGAACCATACTGACCGAAAATCCAAAATAAGTCAGAGTTGCACACTGACCAAGATTTCACATCCATCATAGCAAGTTAAAACATATTGACATAGATCCCATCTCATGTCAGGGTCAGGTGAAACATATTGACATTGAATCCACCTCATGTCAGGGTCAGGTGAAAAATATTGACCAAAATCTCATGTCAGGGTTAGATTAAACATACTGACCGAGACCTCATGTCAGGATCAGGTGAAACATATTGACCAAAATCTCATGTTAGGGTTAGATTAAACATACCTACCGAGACCTCACGTCAGGGTTAGGTGAAACCTATTGACCAATATTTCACGTAAGGATTAGGTGAAACATACTGTGCAAGATCTCTAAGCTTAACTAAACGTAGCTTAACTAAACTTAGCTTAACTAAACTTAGCTTAACTAAACTTAGCTTAACTTAACTTAATATCTTTATACTTGTTTAGAAGACTGCAGAATCTGTATACAACCATTTACATTTCCTTGCTCTAAAAGCTATGCACATCCAACCTATTCTTAACTGCGTTATTTGTCTCTGTCTCCACTATTTCCTGTGGCAATGCATTCCAAACATTCACCATTCTCTGACTAAAAAAATATTTCCTAATATCTAATCTGGACCTCTCTTTAGTTAATTTGTAGCTATGCTATTTTGTTCTTGTAGATGGTTCTATTTTTTTTTTTAAATAGTTATATTCTAATTTATCCGTTCCTTTGATTATCTTATAAACCTGTATCAAACCTCAGGTCGTCTTCTCCGTGTTGTCCTTCATCGTTCACTCTCCTTTGTTAAATATTTTCACCCCGCTTTTCTACAGTGCTATTATCCATTTCCTGTAATTGGATTTTTGTTTCGTAAATTTATCCTATTATCATTTCTCTACCTGTTCATATTACCCGTGCTCTTTGTCTTTTTTTTTTTTTTTTTTTTTTTTTTTTGGTGTGTTCTTCTTCTGCTTCTTGAACTTCATATTTCGCTTCTTCTTTTTTTAGTTTTTTCTCCTACTTAACTTATTAATATTTTTTAAAATCGAATTCTTCATCGTCTTCATTATTTATTTTCCTTTTTTGCTTCTGAATTTTGTTTTTCTTGTTTTTATTCTTCGTGTTCTTCTATTTCTCCTGCTTTATTTGTATTTTCTTTTTGTTTAATAAAAATGTCTTTCTTATTTATACCACTTTATTGTTTGTTTTCTGAACTTTGATGACAACATAATATTTAGAGTGTTATATTTGGTGATACTCTAATGAAAATAATATTGTGTTATATTTGGGTGATACTCTAATAAAACCATTATTTAGAGTGTTAAGTTTGGGGCTACTTTGAGGAAAACAGTATTTACCGTGATATATTTAGGGATACTTTGATGAAAATAATATTCAGGGTCTTATATTTGGGGCTAGTCTGACTAAAACATAATATAATCTTGATCTTGTGATGACCCGTTCCTCAGCGAAGCTGCGGGTCACAACTTCGTCTCCAGCGGACCCTGTCTTGGACCACCGAAGTTGAGTTGGTGGTAAGTGCTCCTCTAGAGCCGTCTCGGATGTTGCAGCGTAGAGCAAGGGAGTGACCAACGCATTTGAGGTCTTCCCAGCGGTATCTATTTACCTTGGGGGGTACCAGACTGCTGTCGCTGTGCTCCATCGACCATCGTTTGGTCGCAACATGTGTCCTGCCTATCTATATTTTTGACTTGTCTGCATGAATTTCCGTATCCTTCACCATGGATAATCGTCTTATGTCATAATTGTGGAGACCTTGCATGCGCTGGTTCCGGAGAGTGATTCCGACCAAGCGTCTCTCGAGGGAGGCCTGTGTCACTCTCAATTTGTCCTATAGTGATTTTGTTAATGTCCATGACTCAGCACCGTAGCACATCGCATGGAGTGCAGTGGAATTAAAGATGGAGGCTCGTAGGTTTTGGTCAATGCAACCATCCAGGACCGTGTTAATAGACGAGAAGGCCGCCCAACCCACGCGGCGACGTCTTGTCAATTCAGGTTCCAAGTTATTATCCACATTGAGAAGACGCCCAAGATAAATGTATTCGTTGACATCCTCTAATCGTACCTCGCCAAAGAAGACTGTATCACAGGTGGGGAAGCGATTGCCCAACACTTTGATCTTCTGGACATTCATCTCCAGACCCGCTTTCTCGCCCTCTCCATCAAGTAGCTGCATTATTTGGTTGGCTTCTGCTGCTGACTCTGTGATGAGCACTATGTCATCGACAAATCGAAGGTGATTGAGGCGTCTGTCGTCAATAATGATACCAAAGGTGTCCCAGTTGCATCGGCTAATGACTGATTCCAAACATGCAGAGAAGAGGTTCGGTGAGATGGTATCGCGATGTCGGACTCCCTTTTAAATTGGTACCACAATTGGTCGTTGGAAGGGACGAAATGTGGTAGTGCAGTTCGTGTAACTGTTGGTGAGAACTCTGATGTAACCAGAATCGACACCATGTTCCAACAGTGAAAATCAGACAAAATGTGGTTCTACCGAATCAAAAGCCTTTTCATAGTCGATGTAGGTGAATATCAATGGCGTCTGGAACTCTCGGACTGCTTCAATAAGGCGACAACAGGTTGAAATATGGTCCATTGTGCTGTACGGACGCCGAAAGCTTGCCTGTTTGACTGGTTACAATTCTTCTAGAGTCGTGCGAATTCTGGCAATGATGAACTTTGTAAACATCTTGTAAGTGACCGGGAGGAGAGTAATTGGACGATAGTTTCCTAGATCCTCTTTATCTCCCTTCTTGTGCAAGAGTGTTGTTCTCGAGTTGTGCCAGGCAGCAGCTGTTCCCCCCTAATGGCTTAGTAAAGTGGTAGACTGCAAGCCCGGATGACCTCCGCAGTGATGCCATCTTCACCATGTGATTTTCCAGATGGCATTGACTCGACAGTATTGCTAGTTTCTGATGGCAGAAAGTCTGGAAAAGGGGGTAAAGTGGATGATACGGCAATTGGAGAGGGTTCTGATGATCTGAACAGGTTGGTATAGTATGCTTTCATTATTGACTCCATGCGCAACATGATGTTGTGCGAGATCCATCGGAAGCTTTCAGGCAAGGACTGATTTGCCGGTGTTCAGCAAATCTACGAGAAGCTAATGTTATGCTGCGCCGATGTTCAGTAGCTTTCAGCAGACGTTCGCGGACATAGTTTTCATGATCTTCTGTGAGTTTTTGGCGGCAGATCTTGCTTAAGGTGGTGAAGATTGTATGGTTGTCTGGAGAACGAGCTATCTTACGCCGCAGCTCTAGTAGAGCTCGAGTGAAACTTCTCTGAGAAAAATATAATACTCCTGATTGTTATATTTGGGACCATTTTCTTTCAAACCCAGAACACCAGTGCATAGGGTGACTTGTGCCATGCATGTGTTAGGAAGCCTTCTACCCTAGTTAAGTTTGTAAAATAAAAGAATATATAACTGATGTATGACAATGTTTATATATTTGAAATGGGAGCAAATTCTTCAATTTCAGGTGGAATATATGGGTTGGTCTTTCTCGTACCGGCTGTCAACTCTATTCGGGCCAGCAGTTTATGATATCAGGTACAAGGGGGAGAGAATTGCTTATGAACTTTCGTTGGCTGAAATTGTGGTTCTTTATTCGGGATTCGCTCCATATAGCGTAAGAATTTACATACATTTTCTTCTTCTGATTATTTGAGTTCTTCTTCTTCTTCTTGGTCAGTTCTTGTTTATCAATTCTCTTTACATCACTAAATTATCTAAGACATTCTTAGTTGTTTTCTTTTCTTTCCATGAGAATTACCTCATTCTCCTACAGGTATACAAGTGTTTATTTATAGCTACATTTCAAAGCTATCAATTCTCTTCTCCAACTGTTTGTTCATTCTCCATCTCTCTACGCCGTACAGTAACGACGAATATACATAACAACTGATCACTTTCATGTTTTTATTTATTTTTTAGTTTAACTTTAATTGTTTGGATGTTAATAAATGTCTCATGTTTCAGAAACAGATTTGGCCACCGATATTCTCTTCTTGATTGATTGATCTCGTATATTTATTTGTGGTTATTATTATATTTCCAAGACAGGAGAAGCTGTTGACGTGTTCCAGGATTTCGTATTCTAATGTTATCTGTTGAGTTGGTTTTGTTGTTGTTGTTGTTAAATGCCCACAGTTAGTAAGTTTACTCTTTTGTGGGCCCTGGAAAGGGTGTTAAGTGGCGAGTCATAGTAGCTTTCGTCACATAAGGAGCGTGCTGATGAAGGTGGACAATGGTCCTCCAGGCGGTTGTGCTATACTTGGCTTGTTCTGTGTGACGATAATGACTACGTATATCACGTCGATTCACATCTCGTCAGCCAGACTGCCTTGAATACAGTATGTCTCTAGGGAACGCTACATGGACGAGAGATAGTGATCTTGGTCAGTATGTTGTGCATGACCCTGACATGACGTCCTTGTCAGTATGTTGTGCCTGACCCTGATATGACGTCCTGGTCAGTATGTTGGGCCTGACCCTGACATGACGTCCTGGTCAGTATGTTGTGCCTGACCCTGACATGACGTCCTTTGTCAGCATGTTGGATACTGGCCCTGACATGGTCCTATTCAGTATGTTGTATCTGACCTTAATATGACGTCCTGGTCAGTATGTTGTGTCTGACCTTGATATGACGTCCTGGTCAGTATGTTGTCTCTGACCGGACTAGCTACTCAGATCTCCATCTGTAGAGTTGGTTTTATCTTCTTTGCTTTTCCTTTCTTTTCTTTTTTTTTGTGGTCTTCTTTGCTAAATACCATATGTATTTTTCTGTATAGATAAACCCCTAGCATTTCGCAGAAAAGAAAAGAATTTAACACGCAGATACGTCCCGCTCCAGTAAACCTCGCTGTAAATGTGTACATGACTTACTGTTAGAAAAGAGAAGTCAGCGAGGCCGGGAACTGGCCATCCCCACCTCTCTTTATATTCTTGATGTTCGTCCATCACATTTGATGAAAACCACCTTCTCTATTCAGGCAAGGGGACAATCGTTTCTGTTGCTCCGTTTTGCTAAGATGCGTGACTAGCGTTGTGATTTAGGTTAAAGTCAGGAAGTAACTGCGCCTTTTGTCAACCTCACTCTCCGGTCCTGAGCTACCTTTGGCCAATGGCATGACATAATGCATGACATTATCGAAACGGTTGGAGATAGCACATAATGCAGATTTGTAGTCAGGGTTTACTCCCGAAGTCTTTCCCGTAAACAGGTAATGCAGCCCACATAAGCAGTGATTTAGTGTAGTAAAATATGAGTCTCTAACACTGCATTCACATCAAGCGATTAATTCTACCGAAGGATACCCTTTATATTTACTAGTGCTCATTTTCAATCCATGTACTTGACTTTTGTTCTTCACTTGAGTCACCATTTCATGTAATTCATGCTCGAATTCTGGTTGTAAAACGGTGGCACTCGCATGTCTCAGATTGTTCATTGATACTCCACTGATAATGAGTCCTGGCAAAGATTTTATCATGTGATAATACGGTCCCCGATTTCTTTAACATCGCCAATGCATATCGGATAATTAGCGAAACACTGAGCGCATGAGCCACAGTGGTCAGCGACCCATAGCTGACTGCTAGCGTCAGGGCCAGCGAACCAGAGCTGCCAAGACCATTCTACACCTCCACGCGGTGATCCTGGAAAACAGGCTGCAGCAGGGCAGACTGGCTAAGGAGAAGAGATCGAAGAGGGAATGCTAACCCGGTACTCAAAAAATGCTTGCTGAAGTCGGATGTGTTGGACAGAATTGTGCAAATATCGCAGTCAAGCTGTAAACTACGACACAACGGATTCTGTTCTCTGGACTACATTCTACTACTTAAGCCCTTTCAGGGTTTGATAGCGGGAGATTGAGAATGAACGAAACCAAGTCAAGCGAGCAGAACACCAGGTCAACGAAACATACATGTCAACAAAGCTAAGCTTCAGAAAGGCCAATAGTAGAAACAACTGAGAAGTATGTTTACAGAAGGTGGAAGACTTCATCGAAAAATGCTAAATCGATGTCAGAAAGCCTCAACTGTGATTTATCAACTGTCACCAATACTTAAACACCAGAACATCAATTTGATAACAAAGTAATAAAGTGCATGTATACCAACGTTGTGCTGTCAATGTCAAACATGGACTTTAGCAAAGGTACAGGAAAAGAAATTTGCGACGTGTGGAATAAAATGTGCAAGAACAGTCATTTGGTGCTATGATGAGTACTGCCCCTTGTGCTGAAAACTGCGAAGACAGAAAAAGTGATGGGTTTGGTCATCTCATTACAGAAGCAAACTACCACTGTATGCTTACAACACCTGACAATAAGGCACACTAAAGGCTGCCTGACATGTGAATAGATCGATAACTAAACACAAACCCTATAACACCAAAGCTCGCAAAAACAGACAAAACACATTTGTCCACAGAAACGTACAGTAACCTTTATAAGCAGCTTAGTGCCACAGGTAGCTTGAAAAACCAAGAATAAAGTAAAATGCATGGTATTTTGTTGTCTTCCTATTGTTCTGAAGTCGTGCAGTCAAGTGGTATAGCCTCGTGCAAAAGAAAGATGTGGAGACATGCTTGTCACATAACCAAACAATTGAACTGTATGTCTGCCTGTTTATCTGTCTGTGTGCCTGTCTGTTTTTATGTTTGTTATGTGTGGTATGCATGGCGTTGTTAATACCTCGGATTACGTTACTGTATATCTTTAAGCAAACTTAACTAACTTAACGTCTTTATACTGGTTTAGAAGACTGCAGAGTCCGTATACAACCAGTTCCATTTACAACACCTTCCTCTAGAAGCTGTACGCATCCAATCTGTTCTTAAATGCATTGACCGTCCCAGCCTCCACCACCTCACTTGGCAATGCATTCCAAGCATTCACAACTCTCTGGCTAAAGAAATACTTCCTAATATCTAATCTGGACCTCTCCTTAGTCAACTTGTAGCTGTGCCCTTTTGTCCTTGTTGGTGGTTGTACTTTAAAAAACTTGTTATAGTCCACTTTATCCATTCCTCTGATCATCTTATACACCTGTATTAAGTCCCCACGAATTCTTCTGTCTTCTAGACACTGAAGGCCAGTTCTTTTTAATCTTTCTTCATAACTGTAATTCTGGAATCCCACTATCAGCTTTGTCGCTCTTTTTTGTATTCTCTCCAGCATGTCTATATCCCCTCTCTGATAAGGACTCCACACCTGTACACATTACTCCAATCTAGGTCTAACTAATGCTTTATACAGTTTGACTATCACTTCCTTGCTCCTATGTTTAATATTTCTTTTTATCATCCCTAACATTGCATTTGCCTTTTTTACTGCTACCTGAACTTGCTCCCTCACCTTACATGTATGATCTATTATAACCCCTAAGTCCCTTTCTTTATCTATCTTTCTAATATTGTTCTCTCCCATTCTGTAATTATGTTTCATATTGGATCTACCCATGTGGATGACTGTACATTTATCTACATTAAACTCCATTTGCCAGATTACAGACCATTCTCGAATTTGATCTAAATCCGACCTCAATATATTCACTTCTGCTTTAGATGAGACACTACTGCATAGTTTCGTGTCATCAGCAAATTTTGCAATAATGGATCCCATACCTATGTCCAAATCATTTATATATATCAAGAATAAAATTGGTCCCAAAACCGAGCCCTGTGGCACTCCCCTTTTCACTTCACACCACTCAGAGTACTCCTTATTTATACCCACCCTTTGCCTTCTTCCCGTTAACCAATTTTCAATCCATTTGGCAACTTCGCCACCTATTCCATGTGATTTTAATTTTCGAAATAATCTTTGATGAGGTACTCTATCAAAGGCCTTTGCAAAATCCAGATAAATAACATCCACTGGCTCCCCTTTATCTAACATTTTGGTAACCTCCTCCATGAATTCTAATAGATTTGTTAAGCATGATCTCTCTGGTAAACCCATGCTGACTATTTCTAATTAGATTAAATTTATCTAAATGCATTACAATGTTTTCTTTGATTATTGACTCTAACAATTTACAGACTATGCTCGTTAAGCTCACAGGTCTATAGTTTGCTGGATCTGCCTTTTTGCCCTTTTTGAATAAGGGGATCACTCCCGCATCTTTCCAATCCCGTGGAACAATCCCTTGTGCAAGTGATTGAGAACATAATATAGCCAATGGTTTTGCTAATTGGTCTCTAATTTCAAACAGCAATTTTGGACGAATACCATCTTGACCTGGACATTTATCCACTTTCAACCCCTCCAATTTTTTAAAAACCATTTCCTCTGTAATATAGATTGATCCTAATCCTGCTGTATCCGTGTCTCTTTGAAAAATATCTACAGGCTCTGGGATCTTGGAGCAGTCCTCTTTTGTGTACACTGTGCCAAAGTAGTGATTGAGTAGATTTGCTGCCTCCCTATTTTCACTTATTTTTTTTCCTGTTCTGTCTATGAGAGGGCCTACTTTGTCCTTTGATCTTTGTTTATTTCTAACATAAGAGAAGAAGCTTTTACTATCAGTCTTGATCCTCTGAGCAAGTTTCTTTTCGAAGTCTATTTTTGCTGTTTTATTTGCTTTCTGAGATATGTTCTGCTTGTCCAAATATTTTAAATATGTTTCTTTTGATTTACCTGCCTCTATATATTTTTTCCATGCTTTATTTTTAGCTCTTCTACATTTAACTACAATTTTAGTGATCCACTTTTTACGCTTGGGGTTTACTTCACTATATGGAACACTCCTCTTTTAGCGTTTCGAGAACTGCTTTAAAACTCACTCACTCCTGTTCAACATCTGTTCCTCTGACAATATCTTCCCAGATTATGTGGTTCGCTGCCTCTTTCATCCTCTTAACATCTGTCTTAGAGTAGTCATATGTTCGCGTGTTTATGTTCACTTCTTTCGCTGCAATAAGATCCCATCGGATGATTTGATGGTCACTTGAGCCAAACAGTTCCCCAACGGTAACGTTTTCAATCATATTTTCCTCTGTAGTAAAAACTAGGTCGAGGATGTTTTTGCCTCTGGTGGCTGCTACTACATGTTGAATTAAAAAATTTTCAGTTATGCACTTAACAAAAGGTTTTGACTCTACAAGTGCTTCTGCCATATCCCATTTTATTTCTGGAAAGTTGAAATCCCCCATTAATAATAAATTCCTATCACGCCTTTACTATGCTACTAATCAGCTCCTCATCTTCCTCCTTTTGACTTGATGGACATCTATAGCATACTCCAATCACTGTTTTTTCACCCCCACTTTCTATTTCACGCCATACACTTTCATTTTTGTTACCACATGATAAATCCTCTCTGCTAGTTATATTAACAGAATTTATACCGTATAATAAAACACCACCCCCTTTAGCCTTGTCTCCAACTACCCTATCCTTCCTTAACATTGTATATCCCTCTATTTCAAATTCACCATCTGCAATGTCCTCATATGCCCATGATTCTGTTAACCCTATTATATCTGGTTTTTCTTCTTCTACATACAGTTCCAATTCTTCTCTTTTATTTACAATGCTTCTCACATTTGCATAAAAACATTTTAGTTTGCAATTTTGTTGTTTTTCCACTTTTTGTTTTTGCTGCATCATTTTAATTTAACATTGATTATGTTATTGTAGTCTCTAAACAGACCGCTGATAATGTTATTATAGTCTCTAAACAGACCGCTAATTATGTTATTGTAGTCTATAAACAGACGGCTCATTATGTTATTGTAGTCTCTAAACAGACCGCTGATTATGTTATTGAAATCTCTAAACAGACAGCTAATTATTTTACTGTATGTCTCAAAGCAAACTTCGAATTATGTAATTGTATGTCTTTTAGAAAATCTCGTATTGTGTTATTATATATCTTTTAGAAAACCTCGGATTGTGTTATTGTATGTCTTTTAGAAAATTTCAGATTGTGTTGTTATATGTCTTTTAGAAAACCTCGGATTGTATTATTGTATGGCTTTTAGAAAACCTCGGATTGTGTTATTGTATGGCTTTTAGAAAACCTCGGATTGTGTTATTGTATGTCTTTTGGAAAACCTCGGATTCTGTTATTGTATGTCTTTTAGAAAACCTCGGATTGTGTCATTGTATGTCTTTTAGAAAACCTCAGATTGTGTTATTGTATGTATTTTAGAAAACCTCAGATTGTGTTATTGTATGTCTTTTAGAAAACCTTGGATTGTGTTATTGTATGGCTTTTAGAAAACCTCGGATTGTGTTATTGTATGTCTTTTAGAAAACCTTGGATTGTGTTATTGTATGGCTTTTAGAAAACCTCGGATTGTGTTATTGTATGTCTTTTAGAAAACCTTGGATTGTGTTATTGTATGGCTTTTAAGAAACCTCGGATTGTGTTATTGTATTTCTTTTAGAAAACCTCGGATTGTGTTATTGTATGTCTCTAAGCAGACTTCGAATTATAGGGAAGGAAGACTAAGGACTGGTCAGGCAAAATATACTGATCAGACATGTTAGTCAGGTTCAGAAAAAAACATACTGGACAAAACCCTCACCTTGACTTCCTCGTAGCCCTTCCCGGAAATGGGCTGTTTCATGGCGGCCTGGCTAACGAGGTGAGGGATCGACGTGATCCCCGTAGTAGTGAGCGGCACGCAGATGAAGTCAAGCATAGCGCAACCGTCTGGAGTACCCCGGTCCACCTTCATCAGCCGGCTGGATGTGAGGGAAGCTACTGCAACCTGCCACTTAACGTCCTTTTCATGGCGCGCAAAAGCGTAACCTACTCATGGTGGGCATGAGCAAACAATAACAATCTCTAAGCAAACCTTGGATAATATTTTTGTATATCTTTAAGCAAACCACGGATTATATTTTTGTATATTTATAAGCAAACCGCGGATTATGTTGACAGTGGAGCTATGCTGGGAAGCAGGTCCAAAGCTTTAGTGCCTGGAGCGGGGTGCCCTCAAACAGCAACTCTCTTAAGCGCAGTGAGTATCTCTTCAAATGCCTTTAGACTGCAGAAAATGGATATCTCTATATAAAATTATTTCATGATTTTACACCTCTTAACTCATGGACCAGCGGATGGACACGGAAAATATACACACACACACACACATACACACTAACACACTCCCACATTCAACTCAGACAGACATCGTCGATTGCTCACACACGCACGCACACATACACAATTACACTTCACTCGCACATACTCATTCATAACTCACGCACGCAAGCATTTGCTCGCGCACACACATAATCACACAAACACGCAGACGCATGCGCACACTCACACACTAAAGGACGTATGTATTTTAAATACATACCATAATATGTCTGTCAAAAAACAAACCCATCCAGCCAGCACGCAGGCAACATTATAAATCCTTCAAGATAACTTACAGAGGCATGACTGGAGATTTGATCAAAAGAGGTCACTGAACGGACAACATTTAATGATATGACAAAATCCAAACAAAACGATAACACTGACACATTGCGCCACGGGAAACAAAGCATAATTTTCCAATAATAATTAGTGCATGTCAGACTCAACAAATCCGTAAATAATTCAGATCCAACGCACGAATATAGAAAATCATTATCTTCCATTTCAATACGGAACATAGCAGATACACAAATTATATAAACAAGTTGGACCTTACACGTGACCCTAACAGATCATAATCTTCTAATTAGGTCAAAACACACCAGACATAACAAATACTTCAGCAAGTAGTACCTTACACACGAAACAAACCAGCCTAATCTTTCAATTTAGGTAAAAGCACAAAACACCAGACATAACAAATACTTCAGCAAGTAGTACCTTACACACGAAACAAACCAGCCTAATCTTTCAATTTAGGTAAAAGCACAAAACACACCAGACATAACAAATACTTCAGCAAGTAGTACCTTACACACGAAACAAACCAGCCTAATCTTTCAATTTAGGTAAAAGCACAAAACACACCAGATATAACAAATACTTCAGCAAGTAGTACCTTACACACGAAACAAACCAGCCTAATCTTTCAATTTAGGTAAAAGCACAAAACACACCAGCCATAACAAATACTTCAGCAAGTAGTACCTTACACACGAAACAAACCAGCCTAATCTTTCAATTTAGGTAAAAGCACAAAACACACCAAACAAGGCAGCACAACAGGTGTTGATCACTTGTTCAAGATTCACCACAGAAACAATTAAACTATTCTCATGCTCCACACCAATCTTTGTTTCACTTCAGCCTAATGCGATATAACATGGCCTACACGTGTTTATTAGTTGTTCTTTAGTTCCATACAAAGTGTTCCACTTATCTGGACCCGAAGGAATAAGCATGTTGTTAACATCGTTGAGCGCCGTAATAGCAAAGAGATGAGTATAACAGTTTCGTATATACAGCTGGCACACTGGAGGGTGTTGTAGTCGAGCAATCTTTTTGCGCACCATTTTTTTAAAATTGTTAAACACATCCATATTCCCCCAACTTGCCAATGAATTCAACAGAAAAGAAGACTATAGATGTATTGTCTGAACTTAGCAAATATATTGTCTTAATAATACTATTACTACTACTAATAATAATAATAATAATAATAACTGTCCATCGCAAGCGAAGATAGTGACATCATCAGACTAAAGCTGCGAGATGTGTTCTCATATAGCAGGATTACAAACTTGTATTTTCTCGCAGATTTGTCTGATCCTGTAACTTTGCTCTTGGATAGATTAAAGTGGAAAGAGCTTGTGCTGCGTCAGCCCCACTCCCTCGAAACCTGCTAACCTAATCCAGTGGCAATACGTAGTCACGACGACCGGAGGTAGCACGGGATGCACATTTTTCCTCAGTGTTTACTCTCGAAGCCCCTCCCGTAAACAGATGACCCACAAGACAGCAGGGAAGTGGACCTGTGACAAGGACTCCCATAGATACAACAATATTACACATCTTCTTATTGTCATCTCACTTTCTACCGTGGTGTAGCATAAAATGGTATTAGCCGTACCATTATCAGACGAACATTACAATATGCACATTTTGTACTTTAGTATGGTACCACCCTCCAACTAAATCCTGAGGTATTCACTTTACTTTCCGACTTTTTGATTTCACCGGGCATCATGGTCAGAACTGTGCAGTAGTGTATGGTATTGGTATATTCAAATTTACTGACAAATCACATTTACAGGCAATATCCATTGTATTTACTTAAGATTAAATACCCCAAGAACAAAA
The DNA here is from genome assembly GCA_036924085.1 of Ariolimax columbianus. Classification (NCBI taxonomy): domain Eukaryota; kingdom Metazoa; phylum Mollusca; class Gastropoda; order Stylommatophora; family Arionidae; genus Ariolimax; species Ariolimax columbianus. The sequence goes on along the minus strand of JAVGWX010000014.1, from coordinate 23,468,126 downwards.
TGTTCTACAAATGTATTGTCTTAACTTGGCATTGCCTGCGATAAATTAAAAATGTTATATAAATCCCATTCCTTAATTTTATATTAACTGTGACAGAGTGAAGGGCTCTAGGGATATCATTCCTTAACTCTGCAATGACTGTGACAGACGGAAATGCTCTAGAAATAGGATTCCTTAAGTTAACACTGCCTGTAACAGAGCAAACGGTTCTACTGGTCTAGTTAAAAAGCAACATCAAAATATTCTACAGGCATTCATGTCACAGTACAGCGAAGAGCCAGCTGTTTATGAGGCTTCGATGTGTTTGTTTGAGAACAACAATGGACAGCCAATCAGACGGCACCTTTCATACGACATCGAATCTGGCGCCTTCTATGGCGGTATGTTAGACTCTGCGCTGATTCTCAGGTTAGTTTCGTTTTGTTGCGAAGTTTGGATTCGTTAATCATAATTTGATTCCCTCAACTCTATACTTAACCCACCAAGAATAACTTCTTTTTTTCCTATTCTGAACTTCAAGAAAACAAGTTTTTGAATAATGTATCACTGTCCTCTTCGTCGTTCGCTCTTAAACAACCACATGCATTTCCCTGATAATGTTGTCGACCAGTACCGGGCTTCTATCCTAACAATGATAAGTTCATCCATCAAATAACCACATCCATTTCTCTGATAATTTTGTTGACCAGTACCGGGCTTCTATCCTAACAATGATAAGTTCATCCCTCAAATAGCCACATCTATTTCTTATATAAACACGCCTTAGACCTTTTGGTTTGAATACACTACATACCCTTTACGTCAACTTTCATGCAGATTCTACCTTCTCTGTTTTCTACGCCGTACCTATGTCACGTACATGTTTGTATCGATTGACCTTCAGTACTGCCGTCTTGTATTGTCTTCTCCGTCACCATAAGAGGTGGTAGGAGCATCACTCAGTGTGTGAATTATGTGTCTTTGACATCTTGCTAACCGGGCAGGGTTCAGCCATGCCGGGCGATGTGTTTTAGTCCAATATTGTCACGTGTATTCATTTCACAGAAAAACTAAAACAGACATTGTCTGCAAACAGCGCGACGGGCGTCAATCTCGTGAGGTTCAGCCGCGTGCACTAGACCGTGGTAATGCGACACAGGGTAACCGAAATGCTGTTACATTTAGCCAATGACCATGCCAGGATAATCGGAGAAAAAAAAACAGCACAAATTGAACAAACTAACTAATCTAAATGGAAAACAGCAACACGTCTCCGTGGACACAAGTTTAAGTCGTCAATTGATGTGAATTCCAGTCAAATCCATGGCCTGGTAACATCTATAATGGACTACGGCACAAGAACAACGTTAGATCCGCTGCCTGTTAGATGTAGTAGCCTTCATTCCTCATAGACTTGGCAGTATGTCTAATCGTCATAAAGTTTATTTCTCGAATGACCACACCTACTTCCATCATGTGCTCGGTGGTCTGTCTCAGGCTTCTCTATGTGGTCGTACAGTTTTTCCCTCGAATAACCACACCTACCTGCCTCAAAACCTTAGCAGTATGTCTTATACAGACATGTCTCGTCACCATAAAGTGTATCCCTTTACAAGTCGCATCTATCTCATCTGTAATCTTGGCCTGTCTACCCCAGGTTTCTCTCGTCACCATACAGTCTATGTCTATCTAAAACAAAAATACATATCTGTAATGGCTCAGTGACTGGGCTAAGACACAAAACAACATCTATGTCACGGCCAAAAGGCCTTCGTCAGGGACACAACTGATTGAAAACAACTAACAAAACACAGCAAAACTCAAGACACGATATAAAATGATCGGTTTGAGTTCGCCACTATTGTACCAGGGTTCAGAATAAAAGTGTAGGTGAAGTCATGGTAGGAAAACCCCAATAATTAAACGAAGGATAAACAAAGTGAAGAGGTAACGAGACAACGATCAGTAGCAACGGTAACATAGGTTACTGGGACATAAATAGATCGAAGCTGTGGTCGTACTGAAGGCTAAGTGTCGAAAAAAAACAGAAATAGGTAACGGTTAAGTGATTGCTCCAGAACAAAGACAAAACAACACCTACGTTACAGCCACAAGGCCTTTGTCCGGCACAAAGAACTGTTACTGCTAATTTTACATCAGTTCTTGTTTTCTGTAGTGATTTGTTAGTTGTTTTCATAGTTTTATCGCAACCCTCACAACTATATCCTTCAAATAAAAACATCTGGTTCTTTCACACAACTGCCTTTAGATGAATATGGCCCAGTACATCCTGCTAGCTAGAAGCATCCAAATTGAGCTTTGATCAGCTGATATTTAACAATGAGTCGTTTTCTTTGTTCAATTACTTTTGCATAATTGTTTTTCTGTTTGACTTTGTAGCGATATATCTCAATATATATCATAATTTCTCGTATGACCTTTTTTTCATTCCGATCAGAATTCTTGTAGCTTGCTAACTACCATACGATATTCTTCTTTCTTTCATAACTTCATAAAGATTATGTATAACCACCTCATTTTTTTCTGCCTAGAACCTTGTTGAAGTTATTCAATTGTTATTCCATCCAAACCTGGTAATTTATTTCTGAGGCGTTTTTAAAGCTTATTTTCGATTGTTAAATCAAAATATTAGGATCCAGTTGATTCATACAGTTTGGTATTTGTTGATTATTCCTGAGTGCGTATAGTGTTGAAAAGTTCTTGAGAATGTTCTCTCTACACGTGTATCCTTATGAACCATGTAAACATAACATATCATTTTGTGTCGTTAATTATCGAATTGCAGTTAAAGTTCTCATTTCTCAACTGAATTTGTTTGTTTTTTTTACAATGACAGAAATTCCTGGTGCGGTTTTTGTACATGCACGATAGGATAGCCATTCTCCACATTTATTCTTTGATTCTTCTTTCTTTAACTTGATTTCAAGTTCGGTATTTCGTCTTGCTATAAAGATTCACTATAACCTTCCAAGCAAATCATAAAAGACAACTAAATTTGGTTGTAATGTAGGCTTTCAGTCTCATCATGTAAAATCATTGCTAAAGAAAGTACCACTGCATATGATTGGATACATCAGTCCTATAAAGGGGTAATCTGTTGTAATAGACCCATACTTCCATTTGAAAGTCAAAAGTTTATTTTCCCTACAATCATATGGTAAGTAATGTTACCTTCATACGTCTTGTACCGATTACTTGTATATTAATTGCCAACATTATATATATATATATATATATATATATATATATATATATATATATATATATATATATATATATATTTCAGATCAGCGTTATCTATACACAATTACGACTACTTCATTGACTACACATTTCACCAAAATGGCGTCATTGAGGCACGGCTTATGAGTTCTGGTAAGTAAGTATACGAGAACAGACAAACCCAAATACTGTGACTGAGTAACTCTTAGAAGGTTGACATTGCGTGGATATTGGGACACTGGTTACCAAAGGTTTGTACCGCCGGGTGGAGCTGGTGTATCAGCAGTTTGGATGTTGGTCTTCTATCCACTAATACATTCAAACCCTCGACACGAAATAGGTCCAACCGTGGCAAAAGGTAAATTTAGCCAAGAGACTCTGTTGTAACTGCAGAGGCGAGCGGTCTTTATGCCTCAGCCAATAAAACCTCCACGTCGACTTAAGCAATTGGAATAATCGCAAAATGATAGTTTTTAAAAGTAGAGCCTTACTACAAGTAATTAATAGTAGGCCGGCTACAGAGGGTTGTAGATGCATCTAGTAAAATATTAGAGAGGAGACCAACTTCCCGTCAAGCAAAACATACTGATCATATAAAATGTTGTGAGACTCAGGTGACAAATACTGGTCAAGACCATATTTCACTTGCATGCAGTTCTCCCTGGAAACATACTGTTCCATGGTAGTCTGCAGACTAACGAAGTGAAGATCGACGAGATCCCCGTAGTAGTGAAATGACGCAGATGGAGCGAAGAATAGCACAACGGTCTAAATGACCCCTCTCCACCTTCATCAGCACGCTCGGGATTTAAGGAAAGCTACTGCAACGCGCCACCTTTTTCCGGGCATAGAAAAGAGTAAAAGAGTAAAAGAGTGAACATACTCATCATGTGTATTTCTCAACAACATCTTGTCAAACAAACTGTGCGTAGTCTAAAGATTACATCTCTGAGTTGACTATAGAGTCTCTTACACTATGGAGGAATGAATAGGGCCACTGCTCCCTGATGCATGTCGTAAAGAGAGTAGAACATTTGGCTAGCAACGTCATCGTGTAAAACAAAAAGCTACAGAAACCACCTTTGTAAAAGCACGCAAAACAAAACGCTTTAACAAAGACTTTCTAAAGGAGGTCAGCTCTACCTATGGCCCTATACTCCAGCTGCAGTGACAAAGGAACAAGACAAGAAGAAGCGCTACTACATGCTCGCCTCTATTGATGTGGTAATATTCGTCATTAAATGTTGGACTGAATGTTGTGCATCCAACTTATTCCTGTACTTCCATCTGATAAACCTCTTGGACTCTTCATGGTTGATTGATTATTATTGATCCATCGATCTGTGGACCCCTGTCTTTTGATCAAGTGCCATGTAGTGGTATCTGCAAGTGATTGTGGGCTCTTGTTTAGTTCCGTGTTCCATTTGTCTGGACTCTTCATACGTTACATTTGCATCAGGAAGCCTGGATGCTCTACTTCCAACTTGTTTCTGTGTCTACTCCATGTTAACCTCTTGACCTCATCACAAGTTAGACTAAATCAGGTATCCTGGACGTTATACTTCCAACTTGTTTCTGTGTCTACTCCATGTTAACCTCTTGACCTCATCACAAGTTAGACTTAATCAGGTAGCCTGGATGCTCTACTTCCAACTTGTTTCTGTGTCTACTCCATGTTAACCTCTTGACCTCATCACAAGTTAGACTTAATCAGGTAGCCTGGATGCTCTACTTCCAACTTGTTTCTGTGTCTACTCCATGTTAACCTCTTGACCTCATCACAAGTTAGACTTAATCAGGTAGCCTGGACGCTCTACTTTTTGTTTCTGTGTCTACTCCATGTTAACCTCTTGACCTCATCACAAGTTAGACTTAATCAGGTAGCCTGGACGCTCTACATTTTGTTTATGTGTCTACTCCATGTTAACCTCTTGACTTATTCACAAGTTAGACTTATATCAAGTGGACGTGAATATCTACCTTCCCACGACCAACTTTCAGCATGTTTATTGCCAGAAATGAGTATCTGAATTGTTTAGACTTTGCGATCGTTCTCATGTACAAGTTTTCATGGGTTCTTTTTACATCACTAGTCAAAATTGAGAAGGTGTCCTCAAACTGGTAGTGCAATGCAAGGTTTCTCGACAGGTTCACTGCTGGATGGTAAACATTATCGACCACCCACCTCAATGACCAGGTTGCTGTAAGACAGTCAGTTACAGCGGTCAGCATGTTGCATTTGACACTGATGAGATTCTTGGCATCAATTGTGATATGTACATACACGTAGTGATGTCGTGTACCTGATATGTACATGCACGTACCTGATATGTACATGCATGTACTTTGATGGTGTACCTATAATATTATTTACTGCCCAGTCCGGACGACCTGCTGAGCTCGTCAATGTGGCTATCGAATTTAATGAGCTTTAGAAGACATTTTGTTTCTCAGAAATTGATTTTGTCTCCTTCTGCTTCTTCTTCTTCTTCTTCTTCTTCTCCTTTTTCTTTTTCCTTTTCTTCTTCTTCGTTTTCTTCTTTTTCTTCTTCTACTTCTTCTTTGTCTTCTTCTACTTCTTACTACTCTTTTTTTTCTTCTTACTTTTCTTCTTCTTCTATTTGTTCTTCTTCTTCTCCTCCTTATTTTTCCTTTTCTTCTTCTTCTTCTCCTTCTATTTGTTCTTCTTTTTCTTTTTCTTCTTCTTCTTCTTCTTCTTCTTTTTCTTCTTCTATTTGTTCTTCTTCTTCACCTTTTTAAAAAAAAAATATTTTGTTGTTGCTTTTTGCCTTATTTCTCTAATCACCAAATCGGTGTGCGTTGCACCACGGTTTATATTTTGCGCCTGTCGGCCCAGTGCATCCGACTTCAGCATACACTTTATGTAAGTGTCTGCTTCCTCCTGCATTTTGTAACGGTTAACTTCTCCGGGGAAAAGGCCGATGTTGTGATGAGGATCGAACCCAGCACCTTCGGGTTGTGAGCCGTGTCACTTAACCACTAGCCCACGCCGTCCCCACCTTTTTCCCTTTCTTCGTCTTCTTCTTTTCCGTTTTATTCTTCTTCTTCTTCTACTTATTCTTTTTCTAATATTTCTTCTTCTTCTTCTTCCTTTTCTTTTTCTTCTTTCTTTTGTTCTTCTTCTTCTTCTTCTTCTTCTTCGTCTTCCTCTCTTTCTTATCCTTTTTTTTCGCCAACAGACATTAACATCAGCAGCGTTAACAGAATCGTGAATGCATCTTGTCTTTATGAGGCCGCTTGATGCACTGCGATGTGCATTGCGCACGGGGGATCAGTACATCCGTTTTTTTTATCTTATGCTAATATTGACTCCTTCCCTTGTTGCTGGCTCTTCTCAGTCTACCTGCAAGGCAGCAGTTGTCAGAGTGTGTCTCTACTAGAAGAGCCGTGGTATTTATATTCCAAAGTCTTTTCCAACCGATACGCAGTTCTATCATTTTTAATCGTGGCAGGTGGTACTCAGGCAGGTTAAGCATGCTGCCAGGTAGCCGAAGTCTATCCGTAGTACGTTCTTTACTTTTGCAATTGTTACTGCCTGCGGCTTACTAGACCTGGAGGATTGCTGTTTGTGTATTAAGTAAGAATGTCATTACTTTTTAGACTTTGCCAGGACTGCAGCTAACATCCAACTCTTGCTGATGTTCAACTGTCAACGGTTCTTTTATGTGCACAGCGTTAACTAACACAAGATCTCCGAGAGTTTTATTCAACCTCAAATATGACTGGACGCTGGTCCCATCTTTCTTTGAGACTAGATGGTCATTGAAGATTGTGGAATTCGAAACTCTACCGTTTCGTGCTTACGTTTCCTGAGAGACAAGCGTCTTTGCCTCTCAGATATTCAGATATATCGACACCCTCCCCCCAATCACTTTATATGTTCTATAACTAATGCGTTATATTATTTCTTTACATATTTAAGGATACATCGAATCCGCCTTTTACACATCTTCTGAGAAACCATACGGTCATCGCATCCAAGAAAATGTTCTTGGAAACTATCATCACCATATGGCCCATTTTAAAGTTGACCTTGACATTGGCGGGACCTCTAACAGGTACGAGACCTTGGACATTCTTCAAGAGAACCTGAGACTGACCGCAGTAAGTGTGTATTTCCTGTATTGTTAAGCCTTGAGCTGACTGTTGTCTTTGTTAGAGTCGTGGTTGTGGATGTCTGATTCAGAACGTGCAGGAAACCATTTGGTTATTCTCCAGGACTGGCTTGGCTTGGCTTGGCTTGGCTTAGATTGGCTTGGCTTGGCTTGGCTGGCTTGGCTTCGTTCGTTCTCAATCTCCCACTACCAAACCCTGAAAGGGCTTAGGTAGCAGAATGTAGTCCAAAGAACGGAATGCGTTGTGTCGTAGTTTACAACTTGACTGCGATATTTACACCTTTCGGTCCAACACAACCGACTTCAGCAAGCATTTTGGGAGTACCGGGTTAGCATTCCCTCCTCGATCCCTTCTCCTTAGTCAATCTACCCTACTGCAGCCTATTATCCAGGATCACCGCGTGGAGGTGTAGAAGGGTCTTGGCAGCTCTGGTACGCTGGCCCTGACGTTAGCAGTCAGCTATGGGTTGCTGACCACTGCAGCTCGTGCGCTGCTCAGCATCTTGATCCCATTCTCCAGGAGTGATTGGTTGTTATGTTATTACGTCATCAGACTATGTGAGAACATCCTGGTTTCGATTCTAGTCATCGGCACCCTCCAGTTCACCCCTATGTATATGGGTGTCTGGCTTAGTTTTATGGAAGAATACGCATTGAGGAAGGTAACAGGCTAATCCACCTCATACAAAACGTACATCTAGTACAGCAGCATCATGTTTATGCCACCAAATGTGAACAAAAGAATGTTCTTAAAGAGGTTTCTTCCTTTCTTCCTAATATTGAACGCAGTCTTGTTTATAGCTAGCAAATACATTTCAAGCGCTGGAAAACGAAAGCAACTCTATCAATATACATCATTTGAAAATAAAAACGAAAGATTAAAAAAAAACGATAATAAGTAGAAATAAATAAAGTTTTACATTTCAATATGTTGATAATTGCAAAAGTGGAAGATGAATGTATAGAATGTTGGTGATGTAGGTGAATAAAGGTGTCAGTATAATTATAGCCTCATCCTCGAGGCAAGATCTAGTGAACGAACAACTTGATACTAGACATGTTGATGGTGGACGGAGTTTTGGCAGGGGAGGGAGATTTGGGGTTGGTAGGTTATTACGCCATCTCTGAGTAGTAGAGATCGGACGCTCGTTTGCAGTGTCGTGCACTTTAAAAATCCATCAGAAGTTGGAAATCGAATCTAGTAGGCTTAACTACCGCCGCCCGGGCAATATTCAAAATTATGTTTAAAATCTTCACAATCCATTACGGAATGCTCGCAGGTGCTACTAGGTTCGTGCATTGTGCTGAGATTCTCCTCAGATCTGGAGAAGAACAGAGCACGTATAGGTATCGCGTGCAATGACGTTGATTCTTCGACTAAGCTAAACTAAACTAAACTTAAATGATTTAGAATAGTAGCTGTTAGTGTGTGTTGCTCGTGATGCTGAAAACACTAACAGATCTTTGTGATGAATTAGTTTCCAGACAGACCGTACTCTCAGACCAAAATCAAGTCCTGCCTCAAGGAAACTGAGCTGCAGGCAGTGTTCGACTTCAACTTCACTGCGCCTAGCTACCACGTTGTGTACAACAATGCTGTGAAAAATAAATATAACGAAAGCAGGAGTTACAGGTGAGAAAATATATAGTAACTATGACACGGTTGACCTTTCCGGACTTACCGTTGAAGATAGGGCCACAATAGGTGCTCTCCGTTTACTCTTGTTTCTAGAGTTTGGGTCTATGAGACCAACTACTTGGGTCTTCTTTTCTTCGGTATGTATTACTTGGCCTCTTCCCTTGTGGGTTGTAATCATTCCTTGTGGGTTCTAATCTTTCCTTATGGGTTCTAATCTTTCCTTGTGGGGGTTCTAATTTTTTTAATTTTGGGCTATAATCTTACCTGGTGGGTTCTAATCTTTCCTGGTGGGTTCTAATCGTTCCTTGTGGGTTCTAATCTTTCTTTGTGGGTTCTAATTTTTCATTTTGGGCTCTAATATTAAATAAAAATCACATCTATTACGCTAATTAACTCGAAGGTCCAACTCATTACAATATAGTTAATTCCTTATGTGGGCTGAAGGTTGAGGAAGCAATTGTACTGCGACTTTGCACATATATTCTAGAAAACAATGGCTTAGTTGTGAACTATGTGAATCAAGCTATCTTACATTGTGTAAGAGTTTTTATAATTTAAAGTATCCAATTTGTAAACAAAATTGAGTAATTAGTTTAGATGTAGCTTTGGCTGTAGTCTAAAATGAAGAGATTATCTTGAACTACTTTATCAGAACAAAATGAAGTGTGTATGATCAAAGACACCGGAGAAATTACATGCAGTTTTGATACTTTTTCGAATTTAAATTTTCAGTATTTAAAAAAAAAATGTACGTTTAAATTAACATTTGGAATACTACATTAAAATTATGGATGTCAGGATGTAAGGTGAATCATCTTTATAGCACCTGCCCGTCTTTTATATGGACATATCCTTATTAAAATAAAGTTACAACAATTATAAACATAATATCCCTCCCTAGGTGGTACTCCTTAAAGGACAAGTAGCAGCTGAAAAAAGAACTTTCAAACTGTGTGATATGAAACAACTAAAATATGCTGCCTTCTCAAATGTAGACAAATATTACTGCTCTGAACGTGAAGACAATGTCTTGAAAGAGAAAGAGGGCTATTGAAAATAGGTGGACTGTCGTTCTTTCTTCCGAGAGCAATCATCAATGTTTTGGAATCATCCAACTATGATTAAGTGAAAAATTAACCTACATGCTTGCTTTCCGAGAAATAAAAGTTGCCATCACCTTAGCAAAACGGTCCTATTCTGAGCCACCCCAACCAGCTAGAAGATGGATCTCAGAACTGAATTATAACCATTTAATGTTTGCTCCAGCATATATTGATAAAACTTAACCAATCCACCTGAAGTATGTACTTTATATGTTCTATATATCGTGTGCTTTTACATTTTCACACATTTCTTTCAACGAAATGCCCAGTTACTTCTTGCAGCTCATGAAATACATGAACTACATTACAAAAGGGCATTTTGTGGAACTTAATGTAGAAAATCCAATGTGGCTGCTCTGCTAAAACCAGGTAAAACCCAATCAGAACCTAAGAACTTCCGACTGGTCTCACTACTCTACCATCTGTATAAGGTCTTTGAAAGAATTATCCTGAACTGTATCGCCCTCCTTATAAACAAGAAACTCATCAAGGAGCAAGCAGGCTTCAGGCCTGGGAGATCATGTTGGGGGAGGCCAGATTCTTAACCTGGCACAACTGATCAAGGGCGGGTACGAACGTAAACAGATCACAGGAGAAACTTTTATTTACTTAAGCGCAGCATATTACACCATAAACCACCAGGAGTTGTTTGCTAAACTATAATCCATGACAAAGGACTGGCGTCTCACAAACCTTATTAAATCTATCCTACAGAATAGGCCATTCTACGTCACTTTTGAGAGTAAAAATAGTGAATGGCGAAACCCATAAATTGGGCTCGCACAAGGACATGTCATGGCACAAGGAAGGGTCCTGGCACGAGGAAGTGTCCTGGCACAAGGAAGGGTCCTGGCACAAGGAAGGGTCCTGGCACAAGGAAGGGTCTTGGCACAAGGAAGTGTCTTGGCACAAAGAAGTATCCTGGCACAAGGAAGTGCCCTGACACAAGGAAGTGGCCTGGCACAAGAAAGTATCCTGGCACAAGGAAGTATCCTGGCACAAGGAAGTATCCTGGCACAAGGAAGTGTCCTGGCACAAGGAAGTTGCCTGGCACAATGACGTGTCCTGGCACCTATGCTGTATAATATATACACCAACGATCAACCTATAGATACAGAGGTGACAAAATCCATATATGTCCATGATACAGCAGAGCTGTCCATGTAAAGGGCTTCGAAGAAGTCGAACAGAAACTAACAAACGCCGTTGATACCCTTGCTTTATATTACCCAAAAAATCACCTCAAACCAAACCCCAGCAAAACTCAAGTATGTGCCTACCTACTCGGAAAAAGAGAGGCGAACAGAAAGTTGCAGATCAAATGGCAAGGAAAGGATCTAGACCACAGCACGTCCCCCAAATACTTGGGATTAAAGTTGGACAGCACACTGTCCTATGCCGCAAATTGTCAGGAGACAAAACATAAAATACATTGCGAGAAATAGTATCATTCAAAAACTGACTTGCACAACATGGTGAGCAAAGCCAGATGTCCTCAGAACATCAGAACTCTGCACATGTCAAATATATAGATACAGCAATAAATGAGACAGGACGTATAGTTACTCGATACCTAATATCTAAACCAACTGAAAAAATATACCCATAATCAGCATAGCGCCACCAGAGACACGAAGAACTGTCGCGTCAGAGGTAAAAAGAGAGAAACAGGTAAATGACCCAAGACACTCTATGTTCAGACATCAGGTGCAGCGCCCAAGACTAAAGTCAAGATGAGATTTCTTACAGTCAACCCAGCTCCTGCAGACTAGTCCAGAAAATCGACGCATTGAAAGTTGGAAACAGCTGACACATGCCCCTTGATCAAGTTACGGAAGAAACCAGCACCTGGACACCTTCTGTCCTACGCAACATGGAAATCACTAAATAGATTTCGAACTGGTGAATCACGTTGCAGGAAACACCTGAAAATATGGGGATACAGGGATGATGAAACATGCAAATGGGGAGTAACACAAGACCAGAACCATCTGATGATCTGCCTAAGACTTGTAGCATGGATGACCTGCTGAGTGTCAGTGACAGGGCAATCCACGTGGCTGAATACTGGAAGAATGAAATGTGACGTAGTGCCTAGGACACGGAAAGTAAGTAAGAATCAAACACAAACATTGTCAATGCAGCTGAAAACAGGCACAGTATAGTAAAATGCCGAAGACAATGGTGCAGAAGAAAACCATTCTTCAAACACTGAAATTGGCCGATAACACCATCTCAACAGACAGACGTACCATAGAAACAGTATGCCAACAGTATTATACTAGCCTTTTCTCATCGAAGGAGAAGGTACAAAAGGTGTGGACGAAATAAGGCGAACGATAAAATAAATAAATAAAACGGAGGTTATGAAGATGACAACGACAGAGGCAGAAGTTATGGCTAGAGATCGAGTCTTACAGATCGGCTGTAATGAGAGCGACGTTCTGTAAGGGGCATGCTACATGATGATGACCTGTTTGAGGTTTGTGCTTTTGTGCTGTTCACCTGAATATTTAGTGTTTTCTCTATTCTACTGAGTGTCATTGTGTCTGTCTTTGATGTACTAATTCTCTTTTATATATATATATATATATATATATATATATATATATATATATATATATATATATATATATATATATATATATAGGGAGAGAGAGAGAGAGAGAGAGAGAGAGAGAGAGAGAGAGATAAATGTAAAGTTAAATCATTCTATTGGTATCACTTTTACACTGCCTATGTATATCAAACATTCATATTTATATTTATCAATCTTATACGATCTACGTATATAAAACTTACACTATCTACATTTATGAAACTTACACTAACTACATATATAAAACTTACACTATCTTCATATATAAAAGGTACACTATCCATATACATAAAGCTTGCACGCTGTTCATGTATTAGACTTTCACGATCTAGACGTACACGATTTACACGAACTATAAAACTCACACTATCTACAGGTATTAAATCTCTTATATGATCTACATGCATAAAATTTACACTATCTGCATGTACTAAAACTTACACTATCTATTTGTATAAAACAACTTGCACTATAAATATTCATAAAACTTGCACGATCTGTATATAGGTCATTTATACGATCAGTATTTTTAAAACTTACATTATCTACATGTATAAAAGTAACGCTCGCTGTGTATGCAATAACATTAAGTCAATCGTGTATTATTTCTACAGGATTAACGTGCAAGGAATGTCCAAGAATTTGATTGATGAAGATTTCGGAAACGAAAAATCTTTGCCATGGGGCAGGCACCAGATGGTAGTGACGAAACGAAAAGATGACGAAATCTCTTCCAGCTCAATCTACGGGTTATTTGACAGTATCAATCCTGTCGTCAACTTCACTTCCTTTTATGCTGACGATGAAGATATTGTGGACGAGGTGTGTGAATGGAATTCACTTCATGTTATGAAGTATGGGATTGAGGGCTGGAGGAGAGGGTGTGTGTGTGTGTGTGGGGGGGGGGGGTGGAGGGGAGGGGGGGGTGTCTATAAAACTGAGAGGTAAATGTGCTCGTCTCTCAAGAAATGACAGCGCGAAGAGGTGGGTTGTTTGAATCCCGCAAGTTTCAAGCGTTTCCTGCATTCAATCTCACATCTGCAACAAGTCCTTTCAGAGCAGAAATTGGGAAAGGAGCGTTAGCTCAGGCATAACATACTGATCAGATTATGTTAGTCAGGGTCAGGTGAACATACTGATCAGATTATGTTAGTCAGGGTCAGGTGAACATACTGATCAGATTATGTTAGTCAGGGTCAGGTGAACATACTGACCAAGCCCCCTGTCTGACTTCAATGCAGTTCTCCCTGGATATGGATTGTTCGTGAGATTCTGGCTAACGAGATGGAGAGGGTTGTAGGTTTAACAAGGTGTATACAAACGTGTCCACACACACACACACACACACACACAACATATGAGGAACAGAGAAAGCATTTATGGCCATCACCAGTAGCATTCGTGAACAAGCTCTATGAAGACATAACATCATGGTTTCTTCAGAGATATCAAAGTTGACGATGAGAAAGACAAGAAAAACCACGTAGATGCGAGGAAGGCTATCTTACTAGACTATCTTGCTTTACCTATTAACTTACCTTTTCGTCCACTTGTGCCATTCAATAGTTGTGGGAAACTAACGATGTATGGATCTCCATATATTGTTAAGTGCCAGGAATGCCCCTCGTGCCTTTCCAATTCGGATCCTTACATCTGCATCTCCTGATGTGTCTATTGTGCTGCCTAAATAGGTCAAGGTATCCACTTCCTTCAACTGCTCTCCCTCCAGCATGATTGGTTCTTTGCTGTTAGTGTTGAGTTTTAAGGAGCTTGGTTTTCTTTATGTTGAAATTCAGTTCCAGTTTGGCCGGTTGTTCTTTCACCCTATCAAGTTTCTCTTGTATTTAACTATAACTGTATGGAAAAGTACCAGATCATCTGCGTAGTCCAGGTAATCCAATTATGACAATAGTGTTAACTGAATGCCAGTTATTTTCCCTTGAATTGATGTCTTCATTATCCAATCTATAGCCAACAAGAACAGAAACGGTGAGAGAAGACATCCCTGCCTCACCCCTGTTTGCACTCCGAAGCTGTCAGTCAGTACTTCTTCATGTATCACTCTACTAACTGTGTGTTTGTACATATTCTGGATGAGGGTTGTATACTTCTCTGGTATTCCATAGTGTCTCAACAGCAGTTGCCATAGAGTACTTCGACCCACACTGTCAAACGCCTTTTGATAGTCTATAAAAATATGCGTGTAGGGATGATTTCCATTCAATTCTTTGTTCTACTATGATGCGTAGCGTAGCTATATGATCAATATATAATATATATATATATATATATATATATATATATATATATATATATATATATATATATATATATATATATATATATCAGATATCTATTTCCTGGCGAAATCCTGCCTGTTCCTTTCTGAGCTTTTTGTCTACTTCAGTTGTTAATCTGTCCAAGATGATTTTGTTGAATATCTTGCCTGGCACCGACAGCAAAGTAATCCCTCTATAATTACTGCAATCTGCCAGGTTCCACCTTCTTAGGCAGTTTAATCAGATGTCCTTCTTTCCATTCTGTTGGCACTCTCTCCTCTTCCCATATCTTCTTAAGTGATCCTTGCAATGTATCAGTAGCCTTATCTATATCTGCTATTATGGCTTCTGCTGCTATTCCATCTGGTCCTGCCGCTTTCCCTTTCTTGAGTTTGAATGTGACCCTTTGGATTTCTATCTTACTTTGTGGGTTGCAGTCCCAGTTCAGAGCCTCCTCTGCTGGTAGGATGTTTTGTGTTTTTTGTGGTGGGAGTCTGTTTAGATTTTCTTTGAAATACTGAATCCAACATTTCTGTTGTTCTTCCAATGATGTCAATATCATTCCTTCTCTATCTTTGATCGGTCTGTATGTTGGAATATATCTATTTGCCATTTTCTTTGTTAATGAGTAGAGATCTCGCTTAACTCTAAATCTTGTAGTGTACTTCTGAACTCTTGACTGACACAGATGGGATCAATCTAATTTTCCGTTACATGGTCTGGAGATATGGTTACTTGGCGACAGATATGGCGAAACGGCCTGTATTCCTCAGCTTGTAAAACTCCTTGACTACCCCAGCAATGCGGAAAATATCGTATGACAGTTTTCATTTATTTTTTTTTTGGTCTTATGTATCTTTTTATGTGAAAATATGCTTCCTGCAATTATGATTTTGTGTAGCGAACATCACTCTGCAAACATTTCTCCATTTTCGTTCATCTGTCATATGTCTTGTCTTCACATAATTTCTTCTTAACCTTGGTTGTCTGCTCCCACTTTAGCATTAAAATCTCCCATTAAGATTAAGAGATCTTTCTTTTTCTGCGTGTCAAGGACCTCTTCCAGCTTGTTGTAGAACTTTTGTATTTTTATCATTGTCAGCCTCGTTAGTTGGGGCATATCACTGAATGATGTTTAAATTGATGTGTTTGTTGCTCGTTCTAAAGCTTGTGCTCATGATTTGGTTGGTAAAGGTCTTCCACTTTAAGAGCGCCCGATGTGCTTTTCTGGAGAGCATCAGTGCTACTCGCTCTGTGTGTTGGGCAGCAGTTCCATAATTTCCAGAATACATTATCATTTCCCCAGTAGTCGGTTTCATCTTTCCTGATTGTGTCCATCTTGTTTCACACAGTCCTAGCATTGCCAATCTGTAATTCCTCATCTCTTTAGCTATCTGGGCTATTTTACCTGCCTGGAACATTGTTCTAACATTCTATGTCGCTATATTTATTTTCTTCTTGGTATTCAGACGGGCAGTCAGCCGTGAAGCTTCTTTGCGGCTTTTACCCTACTGCGTCATTCGTCTCGTTGCCGAAGGCCCTTCCTTTCCCAAATGGGGTTCGCTTTTGCACTGTTATCAATTTTTTTCGTACCCGAATTTTTTTTTATAGATTTGGGTGATCGACCCTAACCTAACCTATTATACTCTACGTGAGTTGCCCGTGTTTAGTCTATTCCCTCTCCCATGACCTATCTAACTTGGGTGACCTTTCTGGAAGCTTTCACTTCCGTTGGCTTAGCTCCTGGGATCATTGATAAATGAAAGCTCCATAACCTCCATTTCAAGGTAACGGTCTTGAGGGAGATGTTTTTCTTTCGCTAAGTGTATTTCGTCGGTCGTTGTAAATAACTGGTAAGCAGTTACTCGAATACATTTAATGGACATAGGACATAGGACTTTATGTTTTGATCTTAAGTAAAAACATGCACACTCACTATATTCACACAGAACCTGTTGATTTGTTCTTAAATCAAAACATCTACATTCTATTCACACAAAACATGTTGATTTGTTCTTAAATCAAAACATGTACATTCTATTCACACAGAACCTGTTGATTTGTTCTTAAATCAAAACATGTATATTCTATTCACACAGAACCTGCTGATTTGTTCTTAAATCAAAACATGTACATTCTATTCACACAGAACCTGTTGATTTGTTCTTAAATCAAAACATGTACATTCTATTCACACAGAACCTGTTGATTTGTTCTTTAATCAAAACATCTACATTCTATTCACACAGAACCTGTTGATTTGTTCTTAAATCAAAACATCTACATTCTATTCACACAGAACCTGTTGATTTGTTCTTAAATCAAAACATCTACATTCTATTCACACAGAACCTGCTGATTTGTTCTTAAATCAAAACATGTACATTCTATTCACAAAGGACTTGGTGTTTTGGATTACCGTTGGGCTACATCACATCCCGCACACAGAAGATATCCCAGTCACACCAAGTGCAAACAATCATTTAAGTGTATACTTGATGCCACACAACTACTTCCCAGAATGCCCGTCGATGAGCTCACGTGATGCCATCTTCATTGAGCACAAAGATCCAGAGAACCCGGCCAAAGGGGTCAAAGTTGAAAGGTAATGGGGGGGGGGGGGGGGGGGGGTTTAGTTTAACCATAATTTATACCATCATTACCATCATCATCCTATAGCATGTCATTTGCAGAACGGCCGATCTTCTAGACTCTCGATCTCTGGCCAGAACTCACGCCTCTGATGCTGATATCTTCAGGAATTCCGAGATGTCCCGTGAATATATAGCACCTCATTTAATATGTTCACCATCACCGCTAGATTGCGCGATGAGATCCAATCGTCTTTCCTATAATGCCGTTGTCGTCACATCATTCATTTGTTATTGCTTCGGTATCACCAGAAAATCTCATTCTTGGAACTCCTAGCAGAAAAGGCAAAGGAAGGTCAAAAGCACACACGGAGAAGAGATCTTGGAGGCCAACACAAGCGAAACAGGGAGAAACTAGATAAGGGGGAGGGATGGTGAAAAAGCACAGGACATGTATAATTAGAAATGCTTGTTGTATGGTCTATGTACATCAAGGTGATAAGGGCAAAGAGGAAGAAAAAGAAGACGATAGGAAGACAATGATGATGAAGAAGAAAAAGAACACAACAGCAACAACAAGACAAGAACAAGTTAAAGATGAAAAACGAAAAAGAAGTACAAAAACGGGTACAATAAAGCGATAGAAATAAGTGAAGTCAGGTGATCCGCTTAGGCAACCAGGGCCTATCGCCCCAGACTGTCCTTGACCATTGCTGTCCCAGACATCGTGCAGGGCAGATGGAGTGGAGGCATTATGTCTCAGACAGGTATTGCGAGGACGGCCACGTTGGCGAACCCGGTCGTCCTGAGAAAGGCGGGCCACATGGCCGCAGAATGAGACGCAGCGTCGATCCACGTTGAGGAAATATTCTCAATGATAATAGTTCTAATTTCGTTTCATTAATTTATTTCCTACAGCCTTGCTCACATCTTTTAACTTATCCCATCTTCAGGAACGGAAACTCCAGAGATAAGTGTGTTCTGCCCAAGCCTACTCTAGAGGAAGATTTGGAAGAAAACCCAGACTGGATTCTAGAAAGTCGACGAAAAAATCCTACAGATTTTTAAAGACGCTCCATCCTCTCTTTTCCTCTCCCAACTCCGACACCTCCAAATAAATGGAAACAGACGCATCAATCACAACTACCTTGTGTTATATTTCTGTTACTTGTTGTTGTTGTGATTTGGTAGTTGTTTTCAGCAGACGGTAAGCTAGTTAGAGAACTCGATACTACGTATCAACAAACATCCGCTATCACCTACCAGCTGTCACCCACTACTGCTTAGGCATCCGAGCTTCAATTTGACGACAAAGCAACAGCTGATAAACATTATATTTTGATTGACTACACTCCAAAACAGAGTCCTTGTTCGAAGCTCATTAGGGTAGAATTTCGACGTGTGACATGAAGGGTTTCAGAAAGATCATCTGTCACCGCGAAAAATAAATTACGAAACACGGATATTAGAAAAATGGTGGGAACTATGTGATAAGTACATTTCAGGAAAAAATTGTAATGATTCTGTTATCTCATAAGAATACAAGATAATCAACTTCCATTATGTCTTACAAGGACAGAAGGTCTCCTTAATCTCATGAGCAGACAGCATGAACAACTTCCACTGATAGCCTACAATAAAATGTCTTAATCTCACGAGAATACAACATGATCAACTTCCACTGATGGCTTACATGGATAGAAGGTCTTAATCTCGTGAGAATACAACATGAAAATTCGAAAGTTAAAATCACATGCAATAGGTGAGGAAGTTGCCAAATGGATTGAAAATTGGTTTAGGGGAAGAAGGCAGAGGTTGGGCATAAGTAAGAAGTACTCTGAGTGGTGTGAAGTGAAAAGTGGTGTGCCACATGGCTCGGTTGTGGGACCAATTTTGCTCTTGATATATATAAATGATTTGGACATTGATTTGGGATCCATGATTGCAAAATTTGCTGATGACACAAAACTATGCAGTAGTGTCTCATCTAAAGCAGAAGTGAATATATTGAGGTCGGATTTAGATCAAATTCGAGAATGGTCTGTAAGCTGGCAAATAGAGTTTAATTGAGATAAATGTATAGTCATCCACATGGGTAGATCCAATATGGAACATAATTACAGAATGGGAGAGAACAATATTAGAAAGATAGATAAGGAAAGGGACTTGGGGATTATAATAGATCATACAGGTAAGGTCAGTGAGCAAGTTAAGGTAGCAGTGAAAAAGACAAATGCAATGTTAGGAATGATAAAAAGAAATATTAAACATAGGAGCAAGGAAATGATAGTCAAACTGTATAAAGCAATAGTTAGACCTAGATTGAATTATTGTGTACAGGTGGGGAGTCCTTATCAAAGAGGGGATATAAACATGCTGGAAAGAATACAAAAACTAGCGATAGAGTTGATAGTGGAATTCCAGAATTACAGTTATGAGGAAAGTCTAAGAAAAACCGGCCTACAGTGTCTATAAGAGAGAAGAATTCGTGGTGACTTAATTCAGGTTTTTAAGATGATCAGAGGAATGGATAAATTAGACTATAAAAAGTTGTTTTTTTAAATACAGCCACCCACAATAACAAGAGGGGATAGCTACAAGTTGACTAAAGAAAGGTCCAGATTAGATATTAGGAAATATTTTTTTAGTCAGAGAGTGGTGAATGCTTAGAATGCATTGCCAGGAGAGGTAGTGGAGGCAGGGACAGTTAATGCATTTAAGAATAAATTGGATGCGCATAGCTTTTAGAGCAAGGTGATGTAAATGTAACTGGTTGTATACAGACTCTGCGGGGTCTGATAAACCAGTATAAAGACGTTAAGTTAAGTTAAGTTAAGCTAAGTTAAGTTAAGTTACGTTAAGTTATAATCGACCTACACAGATGGCTTACAATTATAGAAGGTCTTAATTTCACGAGAATACAAAATTATCAACTTGCACTGATGGCTTACAATCATAGAAGATATGGCAGCACGGAAAGAGCGAGGTCGGTCTTTAGTAAACAAACTAATCTAACTCACTTTCGTTTGAGTTCTTCTATGTCCCTGACCAAGCTGAGTTAACTACAGTTGTTGTTGGACGCTACCCGTGCTGATCTGAGTTACACATAGTTGTTGTTGGAAGCTACCCGTACTGATCTAACAGCAGTTGTTGTTGGACGCTACCTGTGCTGATCTGAGTTACACATATTTGTTGTTGGAAGTTACCTTTGCTGATCTAACTACAGTTGTTGTTGGAAGTTACCTGTGCTGATCTGAGTTACATACAGATGTTGTTGGAAGTTACCCGTGCTGATCTAACTACAGTTGTTGTTGGAAGTTAACCGTGCTGATCTGAGTTACATATAGTTGTTGTTGGAAGCTACCCGTGCTGATCTAACTACATTTGTTGTTGGAAGTTACCCGTGCTGATCTGAGTTACATACAGTTGTTGTTGGAAGTTACCCGTGCTGATCTGAGTTACATACAGTTGTTGTTGGAAGTTACCCGTGCTGATCTGAGTTACATACAGTTGTTGTTGGAAGTTATCCGTGCTGATCTGAGTTACATACCGTTGTTGTTGGAAGTTACCCGTGCTGATCTGAGTTATATGCAGTTGTTGTTGGAAACTACCTGTGCTGATCTAACAGCAGTTGTTGTTGGAAGTTACCCGTGCTGATCTGAGTTACATACAGTTGTTGTTGGACGTTACCCGTGCTGATCTGAGTTATATGCAGTTGTTGTTGGAAACTACCTGTGCTGATCTAACAGCAGTTGTTGTTGGAAGCTACCCGTGCTGAGCCGTGTTAACTTTTGACGTCGTTTCTTTGGTAGCTGGTTTTAGTGGCGTGTCTTACATCCAGCTGAAAAGGTGCGTGCTGTTCCTGACTTTAGTGGAATACGAGACTATATTAAGCACATCCCTATGCGGATAACAGTGGCAATCTCTACCACATTGGTCGGAATGATTTGAACAACCTGTTTCCATGAGGATGAACGAGAGCGTGATGTGGAGATCTTGATAAGTATGATCAAAATTACTCTCCGCTCTTCCCCCTCCCATAGCCATCACAGACACACCCACTAACAGAAATAATAAGCGAGGGAGAAAGATCACTGTAAATTATCATAATTTATTACATATAAACTCAGGATTAGCATAACAACTCGCCACTTCACAGCAAAAACAATGCGTTAAAATAGTAATACAGAATGTCATATTCAGCATCAACAGATCACAAAAATGAAAAACCTACGACAGTAAATCTCTCTGTATGTAACAAAACAAGTGTAAACTCTAAGGCTAATAAACAGACAGAGTAGATACAGTAATAGCAATGACAAGCATATCATAAACACTCGGGAAAACTGTCGACTAGAAAACAGACACAACATTTCACTTCTCTCAAATAATCACGAATTTCTTCTTTGTATACTTGGTTATCTGTCTCAAATGTAATTTATCCTCACCATACAGTTTATTCCTCGATGAAAGAACCACGTCTATTTCTTCATAAACTTAGCGATCTGCATCAGGGTTCTATAATCACCATACAGTTTATTCCTTAAAAAAACACATCTTTGTCTTCATAAACTAGGCGGTTAGTATTAGATTTCTCTAATCACAATACAGTTTTTTCCTAAAAAAAACACATCTTTTTCTTCATAAACTTGGCGATCAGTATTAGACGTCTCTCGTTACCAACAGTTTATACCTCAAATAACCAGATCTGTTTCTTTATAAACTTGACAATCTGTCTCAGGGTCCTCAAGACACCAAAAAGTTAATTCTCAAAAAACCACATCTATTTCTTCACAAACTTTGTGGTATGTCTCATGGTTCTCTCATCATCAAAAGTGTATACCTCAGAAAACCACATCTAATTCTTCATAAAATTGATGATCAGTATAAGACGTCTCTCGTCACCAATAACTTATACCTCTCGTCATTTACCGTTTATACCTTAAATAACCACATGTATTTCCCTGATATGGAATTTGTTGAACACATGATTTTAAATTAACGTGAAATAATAGGAAATACGGATACGAACTACGAACCCACGGGTGACAGAGAAACCTTGCTGACAAGAAGGACACGAGTTAAACGGTTACAATGTGGCGATTCAATTGGCCTATTCCCAAAGTCCTGGTTTCCTCTGTTGCTCTTCAATTCTGCACTTAACATATGTCTGTAAAGCTTAAATATGCACTGGCTATAGTTCTGCATGTGAGTAACCATTTAATATGAACACAGCAAATTTCACGATTAAAAAATCAAGAGGAATGTCGCGGATGGCACGTGCAGAGAACGGTTGGCCATGTCCCCGCAGTTAGACCAAAACAAAGGGGAATAATGTATTTGCAATGTGAATAAAAGGACAAACTTCCACAGAGTCAACATTACCCCAGGGACGAGATGCAGAGGTTGGTCAAATGGGAAAGCTGACCTCGGGATTAAGCAACTAATAAGGGATGGACAATGCCTAGAAATCTGACGCTGTCATATAAACCATTGGATCTGTGCTGCGTGGTAAGAAAGTCGGTTGGAGATTCTCTGCTAGAGTAAAAGGAAGCCTGGTTGCTGAGCGTAATGGCGTATACATGACAACCTCCAGTATGAGAAGGGAGATCGAGGCAGTAACTTCGTCTCTGATCTGGCTATCTGAAACCTATTTAATGATGGTTGCAATAGTCTCTGACTCCAAATTCTTGATCGGAAAGTACAGAATGGTTGAATATGGCATGAGTGGTTAGTGAATATTGAGGCCTCGAACGTTCAGGACATTGAGTGAATCTACTGTCCTGGTCATGCTGGGGGTTTGGAGAACGAAAGAGCTCTCATCCTGGCTCTATGGCACCCATAATTGGGTCATTGGAAATAAATAAAAGGGAATTTCTTTAAGTTGATCAATGCCTGATTGGTAAAAACACTACAGTCGATGAACCGGTGGTGCGCAGATTGCAAAGTTTTGAAATAATGACGCAGTTTAGCAGAGAAGGACGCCCGAGATGACGGAGCAAGTAGTGTGTGCAATCAGTGAGCTAAGGTAACCATCAGTATCTACACTCTCCCAATGTATTGTTAGGGATTGAGTATCTTATTTGTCTGCGCGGAGACCGACTTTTAATGTAAAGGTCACAGTATTCTCCTTCGCGTGTCTCCCTGTTCCCTTCCCAAGAAACTGCACCTGTGACTTCAGTATTCTCCTTCGCTTGTCTCCCTGTCCCCTTCCCAATAAATTGCACCTGTGTCTCCCTGTCCCCTTCCCAATAAATTGCACCTGTCTCCCCCTGTCCCCTTCCCAAGCAACTGTACCAGGGACTACAGTATTCTCCTTCGCTTGTCTCCCTCTGTGCCCTCCCCAAGCAACTCACCTGTGACTACAGTGTTCTCCAACCTTGCTATTCTCATTTTGTTAAAAGCAATGATTAAGTTGGTCTGATGTGTGTAATGTATTAAGTTGCCATTGAACATGAATGGGTTCCATTAGCACATCATAGTTAGTCTTCTATCTGCCAGTGGGAGTCTAAGTATTGTTCTGTGAAGATCTCATCCCATGATCTCCAGATATTTTCTTGCTTGTCTGACAGTTGTCCTTATTTCCAAGTCGTATGACATGGCTTGTTCAGCAAAACACCAAAGAACTCTCTTTCACAATTTCATTAGCAAAAACGTAATGCATAGAATGTCTTTTTTTGTACTGGAAATCCGAGTACTGCGTATGACAGATCTGTGCCTGATGCTAGGTAGCTAAAAGTAATCCTTTTGTTCTGCAATTTAACTGGTTGGTCTTTAGAAAGCGTTGCCTTGTGTCTTTCGTAAGGTAGTTTGCCTTTAGGAATTACGTTCAACTATTAGTAGTAATTTTGTGAGTGGTTTCCATCATGTGGTCTGCTATGCCGGGGAAAGGTAAAGGGATTTTCACACTCCAGATTTTCCCCGCCGCTTTGTAGGATATCTGTTCATGGGAAATGCTTCTGAAGTAAACCCTGAGGAACAATTCAGAGTTGGTGTCCCTAAAGAGGTCTAGTGGTAGTTTCATTACTATTCTAAAACTCCTGTGACTTCGCAAATTGTAGGCTGTATCGGCTAATGTCGTTCCCATGTATCAATAAGCTACATGGAGAGGGGTGACCTGATGTATCGGCAGCAGCCTGTTCTCCGTGAAAGATGCCCAATCGTGTGTAGTGTGTGAATTGTAGACTTTCCCCTTACTATCTTTTAGTTTAGGTGGAATTTTCATTTTTGGAAAGCTGCTATGCCTTTTTGTATATCATTCTTAATTACTTAATTCCATATCTCAACTGATATTATAGAACGCCCAGGTTTTGAAAAGTATGTACCCGTTTTAGTATTATTCCATACCGGATAAATGCCTTCCAAAGCAGATGTTGTACAGTGAGTCCAGTGAGCTTGGAATGGGCAAATCATCTTATCTGGGAAAACAGAAGAAACGCTAGAAACTCTCACTTAAAAAATCTGACATTGGCGTCACCATCCAGGGAGACGTTTACAGAAGACTTTACAACCATGTGCAATCTCATCTCACAAGACAAATCCTGTCTCCTTTATGTTCATCTCGAACTCTCTTCTCCACGTGTGTTTTGGTCTATTTCTCTTGCCTAAGGGAGTCCAACACAGATACTTTCTTGTAATGCTATCAAACGGTTTCCTTAATATGTGTCCCTTACAACACCAGCACCTTTTCCTCACCTCATGCTCCACTAACAGCTGCCTGGCTCTGTCCAACAGTTCAACATGAATGATCTTAAGAAACCATTCCAATATCTCTATTCCGCGCAGACGGCTATTTCAGAAAATCGGTACCCTTTTCGTTTTTATTTTGTTTTTACAGTTTGTATTCCAACAGAATGGATTTTGCATTGTAGTTGGGAGATTTGTATTTATGTTTTGAACATAATTTCATTTGATCTCCACCAGTTCTCCAATGCGATGATAGTTAACCTCCCCTTCTGCATTTTGACATCTTTATCTGTATCTCCTATTTTGTCTATATTACTACCAAGATATATGAATGATTCAATGTCCTGGAGTGTATCTTCCAACACATTATGATTGACGTTAGTTGCATTTATTTTCATAGCTGTTGTTTATATATATATATATATATATATATATATATATATATATATATATATATATATATATATATATATATAATATATTCAATCATAATTTATGTGACCTTCCATCAAGTACACATTTTATTTTGTATCGATTAAATTGAAGGGCCAGACGACACCAGGTCACCGACAAAGTCCTGATCATGAAATTCTTTTGTGAAGTTTGATTTCTTGTTTTTCTTTGCGTTTGCTTTATTTCTTTATTCCCCAAGCCCGTGTTCGTTTTTTATTTGCACCTGTCGGCCCAGCGCAACCAACTTCGGCGTGCATTGTATGTAAGTGTCTGCTTTCTCCTGCATTTTCTAAGGGTTTGCATCCCCGGGGTAACGGTTGGTGCTGTGATCATGTGATGGGGATCAAAACCAGCACCTTCGGAATGTGAGCCGTGTCACTTAACCACTAGCCCACGCCGTCCCCTTTGTATACGAGTATTAATGTTACTTTTTTGTCGTTCTGGCAATGTGTGGATCATATTGTAAATGAGTATGTATGTTACTTCTGAAGTTTCATTAAATTCCTTTTGCTGTCTCGTACTTGGAACAAAAAGGCAAATGACCATCCTCCCCATCATTACCACCATATCAACCATTTCCTGCAGATCTGTTTGGTATCAAGACAGTATCATTAACATAGCGGAACACCTTCGTATTTGTCAATGTCATGTTTCTGTTCTTATCACCACAGGCACATAGGTCAAAAACTGAACCTCTCCAATCAGAGCTGTCCTATCTTATTCTATAGTTTTTTTTTCCAGCTTCTCAACGATTTTTCTTTTCTCGTCTCTGTGTGTTCTTTAGCCTTTATTTCCCTTTTTTCCTTAGGGTTCCATGAGAGATTGCCTTGTGATACTGACTTGGGTCTTTCACAATATAGTCTATCCAACACCCTTTCTTCCTAAGATTTCGCTCCACTTGTCTGTGTCTTGTTCTCTTCCATAAACTTTCTTCAATAACCCTGTAGATCGACTGCAAGACCAGAATCTTTCTCAGTGAATTGTTCGTGAAGCCTTTTTATCTATCAATATTGATTTTCGTTTATCTGACGATAAACTGTATGGTCGATTCTAATCAATGTCTCTGTAGCATTTCTTTGTGCAGACATTATCTGTAATTGTGGTGTTCAATCAAGGTTAACAAGTGTCCTTATACCAGGTAGCCAAATATTGTTTAAACTCAATTCAGGCATTTGTCTTGAAGTGAATGCTGAACCAGGAGCTTTACTTAGGTCATCTCTCCCCCTTCCCTCCCTCCCCCTCCCTATATCCCCCTCCCTCCTCTCTCTCTCCCTCTCCCCCTCTCTGTCTCCCTCTCTCTCCCCCCCTCTCTCTCCCTCTCTCTCTCCCTCTCCCTGTCTCTCTCTCTCTTTCTCTCTCGCTTACATTAATGAGAGCCTGAGTAAAAGCTTACAGTTGTAGTGTCACCAGGACATCACTTTACGAGATTGTCTGTTGTCAGGTTTACGATTGTATGTCCCGCTCAATCTGCATTTTCTAAACAAAGCGGTTCGGTATCTACGACGTCATTGAAGGTGGCTTGCTGCCTGATTTCTGTGTTGTGAATTCTGTACTGTCTATTTAACACCATCAATTCATCTTTTTCATGTTCTTTCTTTTGACCAAAATCCTGATGTCATCAGTATATCACAAATTGTTTATGTCCTTAAATGAAATAATAATAACAAAAACAACTATACATTAGTTCAGCTTGGTCAAAAACTAAACATTAATCCTACGTTGTGACCAAAAGAGCCTCATCAGTGGCACAGGATCAGACAAATGAGAATAACTAACAAAATAGTAACAATAGTTTTCACTTATGTGTTCAGGTTCCTTCTAGGAGAAATACAAATAAAGCAAAGCTCTGGCCGTACTGAAGGTGAATAAAAACATTTACAAGAGTACCTTGACTTTCGTCACTTCACACTTTTGTCAGTTATAAATTATAAACATTTTTTTTCAAATTCTGTGACTTTTTTCACTATTTCATCATCGCCTCATGTGAATGGATATTGGAAAAATGAATGAATTTGGTGGATACTTAGCAGCAGCCGTTCTTCAATGTGAATAAGACGGAACTATTTTGGAAGAAGATGACCAGATGACCTATTTTAGAAGAAGATGCCAACAAGACTGGGCTATTTTGAAAGAAACTGGTGATTAAATGGGCCTATTTTGGAAAAAGATACAGATGAGTTTGTCCTATTTTGGAAGAAGATGCAGAGAAGATGGACCTATTTTTGAATTAGATGCTATCCAGAACTATTTATGTCAAAGCGAAAAATCAATGCCTGGATTAAAAGCTGCAAAAGATAAGACTTTTTCAGTTACTATGAGCGAATGCAACTGATGACTGCGAGCTAAAGCCTATATTCATTTTTATTCAGTGTTCTATTTACGTGTTGTCTATTTATACTATTTATACTTTCATTGATACTATTTTTTTTTCCATTTACTTATGTGCTGATCACCTTCATAAGTGTTAATTATTTATGGTTTTGAATGGGCGTATGAATTTGTAAGCTAAATAAAGGCTATGCTTTAACTTTTGTCAAATTTAGACTTTCGTCATCGCTCTGATCTCTAACCTGTTGAAAAAGAGAGGCTTTTCATCTATTAGGTAGGTTTGACTGAGTTACTTCCGAAGTGTGGTAACTGAGCTGTATCTAGATATTTATTTATCGTTTCTTATGAAACCTCTACACCTCACGGTAGAAGAGGAGCGACTAAGTAAGTAAGTAAGTTTCTTATGAAAAGAAAGCTTAGGGGATTGAACACTTTAATCGTAATCTTAATGAGCAGGAAAAACATCTTTACTTGCAAGAAATGTAATACACAAGCACTGCATATTAGTATGAATATATATATATTTATATATACATAAATGAGCATGTAATACACAAGCACTGCATATCAGTATGAATATATATATATTTATATATGCATAAATGAGCATGTGTTATCAAGGCCGAATGGAGAGCAGAAGAATAGTAAAACTGTAACTCACAGGCAGAAAAGGCTACTAAAGATTTGTGGACATCTTGTTGAGACTTTAAACCACAACAAAATGAAAGTAAGATCTCTACATCCAATGGTAGAAGACCTCTACATCCCATGGTAGAAGTCTTCTACATTCAATGGTAGAAGACCTCTACATCTCATGGTAGTAGACTTCTATATCCAATAGTAGAGACCTCTATATCCCATTGTAGAAGACTTCTGCACCCAATTGTAGAAGACCTTTATATCCAATGGTAGAGACCTCTATATCCAATGGTAGAAGACTCTATACCCCTTGGTAGAACTCCTCTACACCCCATGGTAGAACACCTCTATACCCTATGGTAGAACACCACTATACCTCATGGTAGAACACCTCTACATCCCATGGTAGAAGACTCTACAACCCATGAAAGAAGAGGAGTTACTAAATCAAGTTGTATAATAGACAACAAGAATGTTTAAACTTAGGAGGAAACTAGACCACTATAATGTTTCGTTACATTGCAAAGGACGATAAAAGAGAGTTGTTTGGGCTAGCAACCTCATCATGTAAAATATATTAATTTAGAAACCAATGCAGTATGAGCCTATGAAAGTACCCAAATACAATAATCTTAAAAAGGCAGAACTGTCTGCAGCCCTGAGATGATTGTCTTTATATCTGTGCAGGTTTGTCTGCAGCCCTGTGTAGGATTACCTTTATATCTTTGAAGGATTGTGTTTATATCTGTGTAGGATTGTCTGCAGCCCTGTGTAGGATTGTCTTTATATCTGTGAAGGATTGTATTTATATCTGTGTAGGATTGTTTGCAGCCCTGTGTAGGATTGTCTTTATATCTGTGAAGGATTGTGTTTATATCTGTGTAGGATTGTCTTTATATCTGTGCAGGATTGTCTGCAGCCCTGTGTAGGATTGCCTTTATATCTTTGAATGATTGTATTTATATCTGTGTAGGATTGTCTGCAGCCCTGTGTAGGAGTGTCTTTATATCTGTGAAAGATTGTATTTATATCTGTGTAGGATTGTCTGCAGCCCTGTGTAGGATTGTCTTTATATCTGTGAAGGATTGTGTTTATATCTGTGTAGGATTGTCTTTATATCTGTGTAGGATTGTCTGCAGCCATGTGTGAGATTGTCTTTATATCTGTGTAGGATTGTCTGCAGCCTTGTGTGAGATTGTCTTTATATCTGTGTAGGATTGTCTGCAGCCCTGTGTAGGATTGCCTTTATATCTGTCTAGGATTGTCTGCAGCCCTGTGTGAGATTGTCTTTATATCTGTGTAGGATTGTCTTTATATCTGTGTAGGATTGTCTGCATATCTGTGTAGGATTTCTGCAGCCCTGTATAGAATTGTCTTTATAACTGTGTAGGATTGTCTTTAGTTCTGAGTCATATTACTTTTAGCTCTGTCTAGGATTGTATTTACCTCTGTGTAAGATGCTCATTAGGACTGTGGACTATCTGTAGTGTTAAGAAGGACTGTTGGTTGATCTGACATTGACTGTCTGTGGCCATCAGAATCAAATATTATGTATGCAGTAATGGGCAGGACTATTTGTAGACATGTGAAGGGCTATATGTAAACATGAAAAGGAATGTATGTAGACATGGAAAGGGCTATCTGTAGACACAAGAAGGTGTGTCTGTAGATATGGAAAGGGCTATATGTAGACATGAGAAGGTGTGTCTGTAGACAGGGAAAGGGCTATCTGTAGACATGAGAGGGGGCTGTAGACATGGGAAGGTGTGTCTTTAGACATGAGAAGGGATATCTGTAGACATGAGAAGGTGTGTCTGTAGACATGGGAAAGGCTATTTGGAAACATGGGAAGGGCTATATGGAAACATAAGAAGTCCTATCTGTAGACATGAGAAGGGCTATCTGTAGACATGAGAAGGATATATGTCGACATGAGAAGGGCTATCTGTAGACATGAGAAGGTGTGTCTGTAGACATTTGAATGGCTATCTGTAGACATGTGAAAGGCTATCTGTAGACATGAGAAGGGATATCTGTAGACTTGAGAATGATTATATGAAGACATGAGAGATTGTCTGAAAACCTCAGAAGGAATGTATGTACATGTAGTATTCTGTGTGTAGTGTGAGAGCTAGGCTTGAACGTTTGGTATTTGTGAGCTAATGATAAATAAAGTAAAATCAGACAAACATGTTTTGGTTGGTCTGGTTTTGTTTGTCTGGTGTGTGAATTATGTTTGTCTAGTGTGTGAGTTTTGTTTGTCTGGTCTGTGAGTTTTGTTTGTCTGGTGTGTGAGTTATGTTTGCATGATGTGTGAGTTATGTTTGCCTGCTATAAATAATTTTGTTTTTCTGGTGTATGGGTTTACGTTGGTCTAATGAATGGGTTCAAGTTGGTCTAATCTATTGTTTATGTAGGTTTGATGTATGGGTTCTGTCTATTACCATTTTGGTTGGTCTGGTGTATGGTATAGTGAATTAGATGATGTTGACAATGCATAAGAAACATGCAGTAAGCAAAACACTTCTTCACTAACTAAATTCACAAGATATAAACACAACTACAACACTGAATATCACCCTTTATAACACTAAAAAACATACATATCAAGATATATCATCAAACTATTTATATAAATATTTATATAAGGCTTCTATTCCATAATTCAACTTATCATATAGTTCTTTGGTTGAGTAAGTTTATTTTGTGAAAGAAATTTCTCATAAACTTTTTTGTATTTTATTATAAGACTCAATTTCTTTTCAGTTTCAAAATAGACATTTGTGTGAACTTTATAAGACAACCAGTGGATTTAGCTTTTGATAGTAGATGTTAAATGAGAAGAAAAGGTAGACTGAATAGTCTTTGATCAAAACTTACACTCAATGGAATAGTACATGAAATTTATTTAAACAGCTTTTGGCTTTCTGGTGTCAAGCAGACTTTACAGATTTGCTTGATTGAAAACCAGAATTACAGATTTGCTTGATTGAATACCAGAATTACAGATTTGCTTGATTGAATTCCAGAATTACAGATTTGCTTGATTGAATACCAGAATTACAGATTTGCTTGATTGAATACCAGGATTACAGAAGTAAAGATTTCAGGAAAAAAAAAGAGTATAAAAACTGCTACCTTCAACGAATGTTGCAAAGGGCATAAACAGAGAATTGTACTTGGGACTAGCAATCTCATAATGTGAAATACATTTCTACAAACACCCACGACTATAGTGTAATAAGTTTCTTTGGCACATGACTACTGTCCTAAAACCAACATGCAGTGAGTGTACTAAATTTTTGTAAGGACCAAAATTGGGGCAATAAGAACTGCCCCAGCCAGCTATCAATGGTTTCAAATCAGTTCCCCTTGGCAAATACAGCTTTATCACTCTCATAACGCCCATTGAGCTGACGTGTCAGCCCAGAATATTTGTTCTTCATAATGTCGTTATTCCAACTTTCATAATTGTTGTACAAAAATACACCACTTTTTACCATTTAAGGTCACAAAAATTATAAATGTACTTCCTCCCAGAAGTCCTCATACTTACGTAGTCGCTCCTCTTCTACCGTGAGGTGTAGAGGTTTGAGAAGTCCTCACATTAGCCCCAATATCACAAAGATTGTGCACAGGCAGCGTGAGTTCTTTGCAAAAAGCATGGTCATAAAACATTGTGATAGTAGGCCTATATACAATATAATAAAAAGCAAGCTGTTTCATGTTTTCAATGATGTTTTCATTGTTGTGCCTCTTAGCAAATCATTGAGTATTGTTTCTATTGTTGGTTAACTTCTGTGATTTATTCTAGGTCAGTAGTCAGCATAGTTTTAACTTCGAACATCAGAAAACCATCACATCACTTTGTCTTTAACAGTCATTAGGCAAATTCTTAGACCCTTTGAACCCATACCACCCATATATTGGTGAGTGTTTGTGTAAAAAAAGTTCATTACCTGAGTCATTCATTTATTGCTGCGGTGCATTTTATAATTATTTTGAAACCTATTTTGGACTAAACCGCCTGGATTGTGTCCATAATATAGATGACGTCAAACAGTATACATATTTCCGGTGTTCGACAAAATGGCGGTGCACAGAACAAAACTATTGTGAAGTGTTCTGTTTTTCTCTATGGAAAAGCATTTTTTTAATTGGGGAAATGTCCATTCTAAAAGGCTAACAACAGAACAAGCTGTTGAAAGTATTCTCAATGACTTGGAGGAATTAGATTTAGATGGTGATTATTCTTAAAAGGTCATATGTAATCTGCTGAGAATTTGAATAACAAAATGTGTGAATCAGATTATGATCAACCTATACCTGTTTCTGTTCCTTGGAGGATCAAGATGTGGACCTCGGGACTATCCCACGTAATGTATCAAGCAAATTTGATACAGGATTGTCTTTAATAAAGATATTCCCCACGCTACTGG
The DNA here is from genome assembly GCA_036924085.1 of Ariolimax columbianus. Classification (NCBI taxonomy): domain Eukaryota; kingdom Metazoa; phylum Mollusca; class Gastropoda; order Stylommatophora; family Arionidae; genus Ariolimax; species Ariolimax columbianus. The sequence continues at coordinate 23,435,012 of JAVGWX010000014.1, read as the reverse complement.
TATAACAAACAGGAACATAGTGGAGATGATCAGGTCAGTTAATTTGAGATGTAATAATAAAAATAGAGAACATTGTTTTGTCAGAGTAATTAACTTTCCTCACACGTTTGTCTTCTGCATAGTTTTCTAGGGGTAGAGGGAAGTGGGATTTTACAGCCAAGGTGGCATGTCAGGTCAGGTCCAGGTCATCCCGTATCTGGTGAGGTCATTGGGCAGCCATTAAGACACCCCCCCAACCACAACTCCACCCCTCTTCGTTGTCCGCATTGTACCCTGTCATGCAGGATAGTATTTGCAAGACCCTTATTTTTATCTTGATATGTGGCCAAACCAAGTGAGTTTTCATCTTTTGACCATTACCAAGAGGTCTTCATATTACTGTTGTAATTCTTTCTCGTATTTCCTAATTTGTAACTCGGTTTTTGTATGTAACATTTAGAAGTCCTCTGAATCATATCATCTCAAAGGCATGTACTGTATCCGCTGCTGAAGGTCAGCTGTTATTGTCCATGTCTCTTAACTTCTTCTTCTTCTTCTTCTTACGCAGTCAGACAGTAACCATTATTTTTTCGAAACTTAACTTAACGTCTTTATACTGGTTTAGAAGACCCTGCAGAGTCTGTATACAACCAGTTACATTTACAACACCTTGCTCTAAAAGCTATGCGCATCCAGTTTATTTTTAAATGCATTAACTGTCCCTGCCTCCACTACCTCCCCTGGCAATGCATTCCAAGCAGACACCACTCTCTGACTAAAAAAATATTTTCTAATATCTAACCTGGACCTCTCTTTAGTCAGCTTGTAGCTATGCCCTTGTGTTATTGTAGGTGGCTGTATTTTAAAAAACTTGTTATAGTCTAATTTATCGATTCCTCTGATCATCTTATAAACCTGTATTAAGTCACCACGAATTCTTCTCTCTTCGAGACACTGTAGGCCGGTTTTTCTGAGTCGTTCCTCATAACTGTAATTCTGGAATCCCACTATCATCTTTGTCGCTCTTTTTTGTATTCTTTCTAGCATGTTTATGTCCCCTCTATGATAAGGACTCCACACCTGTACACAGTACTCCAATCTAGGTCTAACTAAAGCTTTATACAGTTTGACGATCACTTCATTGCTCCTATGTTTAATATTTCTTTTTATCATACCTAACATTGCATTTGCCTTTTTCACTGCTACCTTAACTTGCTCTCACAAGCATTGAGGAATATTGACAGGACCAATGATCGCATTAACCTGACCATTGTGCATATGGCTAACCGTTTGTTTTACCAGATTTTGTTGAGCCATGCAAGCACAGCCATTGTTTGTGTTGTTCTGGCCAACATCTCACATTTTGTTCCTTCATTATTGACAATCGAACCGAGATATTTAAAGAGGTCGACCACTTCAAGTTCCTGGCCATTAGCTTTTATCCCACTGTTGAATCCCAGGACATTGTTGGTCATTAAGTTTGTCTATCCAGTGGCCTGTGTTCAAAGTGATAATTCTTTCTTTGCAGCTGTTTCATTTCTATTACTTGTAGCACTTTATCTAAATCTACATAGGTCTACACCTGAGAGATGCCCAAGGATGAAAGAATGGTACCACTAACATTTCTAGCATATTATAAATGTCAACTAAAAATGATTGTTCATGAGGCCAGCAACCTCATAATGTAAAATGGATTACTATAGAAACTACCACTGCACAAACACATGCAAATACATCCTTCTGGTAAGCGGTTCAGCTACAGTGGATGTTCTATGCTTCAGATGGAGCAAATCACAGACTAGATTCACAATGATGTTGTTCATTCAAATTTCAGCCTTTCAGTAAAGGTTTGCTGTTTTTCAACTACTGACTGTGTCTTTTTGGTTATACAGTAATACCTCGCTTATACAAACAAATAGAGACCAGAGCATGTTCATAGAGTAGATTTGTTTGTAAAGTGGTATTCTGTTTCTTTTTTAGCTTGGAAATGCATTTTGCACTAAAAAACAGTTTAAAATGTTTGCGACTCCACAAAAAAACCTAAGTAAACAAAATGTCCCGTTTAAATATTTTAATTCTTGCAAAAGTTGATGATGAATGTATAGCTTTATTGCTATTTAGATGTCTCAAATAAAGTTGTCATCCTTAAATTCAGCTTCATGCTCATAGGAAAATTAAGTGAATGTCAATTATTTTAATGTGGTTTGAGAAGGGTAATTTTATGGTGATATTACAAGGGGCTGATTGTGACAGCTCTAGGTCTGAAGGGTTAGGAGTGACTGATGATAGATGCACAGATTGTGTCAAAAAAAAAAAGAATGCAATATAGTTCACAGGCTACTGAGTTTTATAGCATTGAGTTTTGTAGCATTGAGTTTTGTAGCATTGAGTTTTATAGCATTGAATTGAGTTTGTAGCATTGAATTAAGTTTTGTAGCATTAAGTTTTGTAGCATTGAACTGAGTGTTGAAAATTGGAGAAAACATGGCACACAGTCAATTTTAAAATGAACCAACTGATTGGTCTAAAAATCATGCTCAGAAAATGTTCATAAGAGCAAACTCGTTTTTATATGCATGGGTTCTGGTTACAATTGAAGACTTATATGAACAGGTGTTTGTTTAGTAGGGCACTACTGTATCAGATTGTGCACAGACGTTAAAAAAATAGTTGGCACCCAGGCCAAAATTCACGTGTACTGTGAAAAAAACACAGCCCTAAGAAGAGCTGCAATCCAAACCAAGCACATCTCTACATACATAAGTATTAGGGGTACATTATAATTTATTTGCTTGCATTTGTTTCACTTCTATAAATCAAAGCAATCACTATCAGTTTATTTATAACTATATTCATACAAAAATGCTGATACAATTCAAAAGATTCTCAACATTCCCTGTACCTCCAGTATCATATCTAACATTATTTCTTTTCTCTCATTCCATTCTCATCACTTACAAGCCACAATAACATTCACTCCATCTAATTTATCGCACATAATTTTATCAAGATATAAATATAAATGTCAACAGTATCAAACTTAAGCAGGCCGGGGAATTCAAATATTTGGGAGTACTTTTTCAGAAGATGGACGGTTTGATAGAGAAATTTTAAAATGACGTCAGAAAGTCACGGCTGTAAACTATCAGTCACCAACATTTCTTAAACACCTGAACATCAGCTTGACAACCAAAAACAACTGATAAGCTGTGTGTTCATGCCAACTGTGTTACCAGAGTCAGACTTATCCAGGGTTCAAGTGATTAAAAATAGCGATGTGTGAATTGAAATGTCAAAGAAAGGTCATCAGAGTTACCAGGAGAGATAGAATGAGGACATTAAATATGGTGGGAGTTACCCTTTGGACTAAAAACATTTGTGGACAGAAAATACGATGGTTCAGTCATCCCATGTGAATGCAGCCTGATCAACTCAAACAGCTTGCTTATAACACAAGAAGTTGTGGCTACAGGGCACAAGGGAGACTGCCGCACAGTGGATTGATGACATAATAGTTATCCTTCAATGGCATGGGCTTACATTGACAAATTCAACAAACTTCGCCCAAGAAAGACAACTTAAGCTTTGGACGACACTCGCCGCACAAGTCCATGGACATCAGGACTGGACTGAATTTTATCAATAGATCACATGTCACACCCACCTCTACCCTCAATTCATTTTGAATCAACCTTCCAAAATTTAAATCACAGACTCTCCTCAACTGAAGTCTTGTTACCAATCATATTCTCAACCTCTGCAAGCTCAGACTTTACTCCATTTCCTTTTTCTTTAGGTGCTTCTGCCCACTTCTGAATCGATGTCTGAGCAAACACTAGATAGAACACGCCTCCAGCAATGTAGATAGCAGCAGCAATAAAGAAAGCAACCTGCCATTCCTCTCGTGTTTTCTGAAAATATATGATAAGCAATAAAACTACAAGGACATCTATTCTGGATGTACGTTTTGATAACATTTAATTAATTTGATAAAAATGCTTTCTAGAATATTCGTTAGTATAATTGTTAGTACACTGATTGTATGCATGTTAGTACACCAATTGTATAAAGGTTAGTACATATTTTGTATACATGTTATGCTACTGATGTATTCACCTGTGGTACTGGGAAAATGACCCCTGAACATCTGATGCAAAATTGCCCGACATACATAAACCAGAGAAAGCATATGTAGCCATCACTAGTGCCAACACTAGACAAGCTCTATGGCAGTGTCGACAGCCTCAGGATGGCCGCTGCTTTCTTTGAACAATTTTAAGCTGACCTCTGACAGCGTACGATGAAGAAGATGTATACATGCCAGTGCACCTTTTGTATGCTTGTTATTTCACCTGTTGGTATATTTGCTAGTATACTTGGAATACACGTTAGCACATTTATTAGTACATATTTTATTATCATTGTTAGAGCCTGTTTAGTGTAGTGGTGCGGCAAAGGTACAGAGTTCAGCTCCTATTATTGCCCTGTTTCAGTTGTTGCAGTTGTAAATGGGTAATTCAATACTGATATGGAAGGATAGAAAATGAGGAAGGTATCTAGATACCTCATCTCAGAGAGAAAATGTAGCCTCATTTGATAAAGTCTCTAACACATGATCCCTGACTACAGTGTCTGTTATGTATTACATTCAGCTTTATCTTTAAATTTATTAGCATATTTGTTAGCATACTTGTCAACATATAACAACATAGCACACATACACCAAACAACAAAAACACATACACCAAACAAAAACACATACACTAATCAAAAACACATATACAAACAAGAAAAACATATGCACACAATGACAAAAACAACAAAAAACCTATACACAAAACAACAACAAACACACAACAACAAAAACACAAAAATAACAAAACATATACACAAAATAAAAACACATAAGCCAAACAACATAAAACACACACACCAAACAAAAACATATACACAAAACAACAAAAACATGTACACCAAACAACAACAAACACATACACCAAAAACAAAAACGCATACATCAAACAACAAAAACACATACATCAAACAACATAAAATACATACATCAAACAACATAAAACACATTCATCAAACACCATAAAACACATACATCAAACACCATAAAACACATACATCAAACACCAAAAACACACACATCAAACATAAAACATACACATCAAACAACATAAAACACACACATCAAACAACATAAATCAAACAACATAAAATACACACATCAAACAACATAAAACACATACATCAAACAACATAAAACACATATTAACACCATAATATTTCTTTAAAAGACTCTACATAGCCTGTGTAGGACTAGTTTCCTCTCCCCATTGTCTTGTCTTTCCCATAACCCCAAGAGGTTTTAGGCACATCATTCAGTGTGTGAGCGATGTGCCTTGGGCATGTTGCCAACTGTGCAGGGCCCAATCTCTCTCAAGCAATGTGTTAGTCCATTATTGGCCCGTGTGTATATTTCCTAGCCATAACCGGCACTGTCAGCAAACAGGTCAAAGGGAGTCAATCTCGTGAAGATCAATCGTATGCACTGGACTAGTGAAATACGATACAGGGTAACCTAAATACTCTTTCAAATAACCAGTGACCCTGTCAGGATAATCGAAGGCAAATACACCACAAAATGAACAGACTAACTAATCCAAATGGAAAACCGCAGCATTTTTCTGTGGACACAAGTGTAAGTGATAGACAAGTGTGAATTCCAGCTAAATCTGTGACCTGGCAGCTTTCATGATTGACTAAAACACGAGAGCAAAATTATAACCGCACCTGTTAGGCACCATCTTTGCTGCCTTGATGAGAGAAGCTCAAGATGAATTACCAAGTTTATAGGATAACTAGACAAGTTATTTAAGGTATAAATTGTATGATCATAAGTGAAGCCCAATACCTAGCTAACAACAAATCCATCCTCTTGTATGGTTCTGAAACATGGAGAACCAATAGAAAACAACAACCAAAAAGATACAGATCTTCTTGTGTAAGTGATTGTGCAGAATAGAAAATGTGGAACTGTTGGGAAGAATCAAGCAGATATTGGTGACATGAGGAGAAGATGCCGGACTTGGCACGTTAAGGAAACCAGATAATAGCCTTACAAGACAATCTCTGTTCTGGAATCACCATAGCAAAAGAAGTAGGGGCACACCAAAACATCACATCACACCCTCATTTGTATTACTGAAGTCAGGCTGTGTCAATAAGGTGGTGAATGACACAGTGGTCTCACAATGTTGAGCTTACTGAGGACTCTTGCATTGCACTACAGCCAGGAAGAGTCCAGTCCAAGTACACCTCAAGATATCAAGAGTTTACTCAGCAAGAGAAGCTTCGATCAAAAGCAACATCTCTTGCCCTAAGGTTTGTCTAGTCCTTGTTAACCCTACCAGACCTGAGGCCCTGAACCTTACTGTCCCCTATTCCTGGGCTCCAGAGCATTAAAGACTTACTTCTTCATAAACTTACATTTTTAGTGATAGCTCCCACAACATAAGGTGCTATGATGCCTGGCACGGTGGCGGCTGTGTTGGTGATGCCGAACAGGGTGCCAGCAAACTGAGGAGCAATATCGCCATGGTTGACCATGTATCCAGCAAAAGCAATTCCTGACAACCCAACACAGCCACAGAGTAGAGCCACAGCAGGGATTTGCTGAGTGCAGTCCATAAAGGCTAAACCAATCATACACAGAGCTGGGCCAAATAGACCTAATAAAATGTGATGGCAGAAAATCAATCAGACAATAAAAAAATACAATGTCATATAAATCAATAATAACATTATTATTTGGGAGGCTACACATCTTGAACCATCCCCAACAAGAAAATAGTGTATTGTGTTGTAGTGTTAACCACTCTGCTGTAAGCCTGCAAAACATGAACTGAGTTTAACAGATAAATCAGACAGGTAAATCGGTTTTAATTGAACTGTCTGCGCAGACTGTTCAGGATCAGATGGCAGAACAAAGTGTCTAACTCTGAAATTTTTAGCAAGAGATGTTGAGCATCCATGCGTTTCTGCAAAAAGCCCAGATAAGATGAATGGGACATGTTGTTCACATGCCCAATGAGCAACTGCTATAGGTGAGCTCAGAACAGGCAGGTAGACTTTCATCATCAGGACTGAAGAAATGCTACAGAAACTCTTTGAAAATGTCTCCAAAAAGTTTCAACACTGATGTCACCTTGTGGTAGATCATTGCATAGAACCATTTAACATGCTGTGCTAGCATCACTTAGGGTGCTCAGATCGCAGAGCAAATCTTTATTCAACGACCTTAGAGAAAGCGAGCTGTCCAAACAGGCTCCCACAACTCCACAGCTGACTCCTCACATATGTGCCCAGGTACGGCAAAGTTTGGCATGTCAGAATTGGACATTATAGTCATTTGAGATCACATCTTGCAGCACAAGTCTGATGCTGTTGTCATTTTCGCTTGCAATGGCCAACTATTATTACTATCATTATTAATAACAATCAATCAATTAATTGATGAATCAATAGATAAAAATAAATTGATAGATCAGTCAATAATAAAACCAAGCAAAGCACCTTTATAGTTCCCAGTGGAACAAATGTGTTCAAGAAATACATGCCAGACACTCCTGTCCTGTGAGATCCATTCCAGCATTCTCAATATCTGCCATGGTTCCTTTGTTTGATTTGGCTACTTTCTCCATGTATGTTTTGGCTATCTTCTCCATGTATGTTTCGGCTACCTTCTCCATGTATGTTTCGGCTACCTTCTCTATGTATGTTTCAGCTACCTTCTCCATGTATGTTTTGGCTACCTTTTCCATGTATGTTTTGGCTACCCCAGTTTATCTTACACAGGACACCATTGTTTGTAAGGCTGTTTCATCTCCGTACAGCTTTTGTGTCATATTAGTCTTGCAAGGCCAGAATAGTTCTCTCTTACTGTGTGAGTTTGCAGCTTTATAGGATGTGTTCCCAGGTCATGGTATGCTCTCCCTGTGGACACCTGTCAAATCCTCATTTTGTTGTAAAGATTACCCTTGAGTCTGTTATGTACAGTTCTGAGTCAGAAGATGCTCATCTTTAGTTTTGTCTCTACTCTAAATTTGAGTAGCTATCTTCTTTTCAGAAGTGAGTGTTAGTCAGCTCATTTTGCTCTGAAGTTGGATTTAACTATGGTCTTTGCTCAGACCTGTTTGTGGGGAAGTTCCTAAACACTTTGCTGGTCTGTCTGCAGCTTCATTACCTTCAATATTGCAGTGAGGAAAGCCACTGAATGACCAACCAGATGTTCTGCTGAGAGCTGTGTCAAGGAGTGCATGTATTGGGTGAGATCTCTATTTTTATGTTGTTTGTTTTAGAGCTGCTAATACTGATGAGGCATCAGTCAGGAATGCTATGTTTTCTTGGTGAATATTCTGATCTTGGATTACAAACTTAGGAGCAGTCTTCAGTGCCTCTACTTCCACACAAACAATATCAAACAGTTAACACTATCCCTACATCAATAACTAACCAATTAGTAACAATTCTGCAGCTTACATACACTCTAGTTATAAACATTTTAGATAATTGGTTTTATTATAAATTACATTTATCAACATGTGGTATATATGTATCCATTCTCCAAAATTTGATTTTGTCCCTCATTGACGTGACAAAAGCATTTGATTTGGTAAGTAGGGACTCTCAAAAATCCTCTCTAAAATAGACTGACCAAACAAATTGCTGCGACTAATAATATCGTTCCATGCGGATATGACAGGAACAGTCCAATTTTATGGTAGCATGTCACATCCATTTGATATTCTAAGTGGTGTTAAGCAGGGCTATGTTCTAGCCCTGATACTGTTTGGAATCTTCTTTGCTCTGTTTCTGAAACATACATCTGGTAATGCAAATGAAGGAATCTGCCTTCATACTAGGTCAGATCATAGGCTGTTTTAGCTTGCAAATTTCAAAGCTAAAACAAAGATCAAGGAGATCACCATCAGAGACTTACTTTTTGCTGATGATGCTGCAATTGTCACCCACAGTCAGCAGGAACTTCCCTGCTTGATAGATCGCTTCTCCTAGGCTTGCAAAGATTTTGGTCTCACAATAAGTCTCAACAAAAACAAATGTGCTAGGACAGGAAGTAGATACACCAATTCACATACCTGGCATCCCTCATCAACGACAAGCTCTCTCTAGACCCAGAAATTGACAGTTGCATTGGCAAAGCTGCTGCGACATTTGTTCACCTCACAAGGTCAACCAGAAACTGACAATTAAAACTCAGGCCATTTTGTACAATACATGTGTTGTTAGCATACTTCTATATGACAGAGACTAGGACAACTTTTGTTAAACAAGAGTACAGGTTTAACACTTTCCCTCTATGGCATCTGCAATCCATTCTTGGAATTACATAGATGGACAGAGTGACAAATGCAGAGGTGCACTCTCGCACCAATCTACCAAGCATGTATACTCTCCTTTGGCAGAAAAGACTACAATGGCTTGGTCATGTTTGTCGAATGGAAGATGATCACATTCCCAAAGATATCCTCTATCGGCAGATGGCAAAAAAACAGTCGGCTGACCCCAGTTGAGATTCAAAGTTGTGTTTAAGCCTTTGACATGAGTCTGACATCCTAGAAAGACAAAGCTGCAGACTGATTCAGATGAAGATGTGCCCTGAATGGCCACCTCACGCTTGGTAAAGAGCAAGCTATTGCAACACAGAGAAGTGAAGACAACCACGCAACGTGAAAGAAAACAAAAGCTAAGTATACATGTTCTTGTTGATTACTCCAAGTCAAATCATCTTATAGTCAGTCATGACTGAAAGGGGCCACTATACTATCTCCAAAATTTACATTTGTTTTAAATTGTACCTACTCAATTAAATACTAAGTTTCATTTCCTAAACGTTGTCTTTTCAAAAGCAGATCCTATTAAACTGTAATTATTCTTTGGTGAGCGTTATTTGGGCCTAAAGGAAGGAGCATAAAATAGTGAAATTGTAGACTGACTGGCACATCGTAAGAAGAGACTAAACAGGGTTGGTCATGGGGCTGGCTACCCCATACTGTACAACACTTTAAGCCACAAAAACTTCAACAGATAGGTAGGTCAACATCTGTTGACTAGATGTGTAATTGTTGAAGACATGCTCAACAAGGAGCTCAAAAGGTTTTGATTGATTGACTGTTACACAGTTTAACATCCATGTGAACAACAAAGGCAAATATAACATTGATGCAGAAAATGATAAGTCAGAGATGACTCACCTATACCAGACATCATCTTGCGAACCCACATATAGGGCATGATCTTGCGGACAATGAGTAAATCAGAGAGGGTACCAGCAATCCCAATAAACAGCCACATAGTCAAATATGGCAGCATTGAGTAGGCGCCATTCTGAAACATTGTTAGATGGCATTTATATAGAGTATTGTCAGATATCAGTCATAAACAATATTGTTAGATATCATTCATATACAAAATGATTAAATAGGACATATACAACAAGCATTGTTAGATCAAATTCAGATACAGTTTTGTTAGAATTAATTTATATGCAACAAATATTGTTATATATCACTTACATACAACAAATATTGTTATATATCACTTACATACAACAAATATTGTTATATATCACTTACATACAACAAATTTTTTTATATATCACTTACATACAACAAATATTGTTATATATATATATTTATATTTTTTTTACTGGATTACTGGACAACCCATTCCTCAGCGGTGGTTACTTCGCTGCGGGTCTCAACTTTGATTCCATTGTCTTCTGTCTTAGGCCACGGTGGACCAGTGGGTGATAAGTTTCCCATCTGAAGCATCCTAGATATTGTTTCTGAGTTCAAGGGAGTCAGACCAGCAGGTTGGTGGTCTTCCCCATGGTCGTCTTTTGTCTCGTGTGTACCAGACTGCTGTCGCTGTGCTCCAACGGTCATCAGTTCATCCGAAGCAGGTGACCACCTGCATCCTTCATCAATGACATCTGCCGTACGTCAGTGTTGTGAAGACCTTTCAAGAGTTGGCTGTGGAGCCGATATACATCTCTCAAGGGAGACTTGGGTCACTGAGTTTAGACTCCATTTCTTTTGTAAGAGCCCATGTTTCTGAAGCCTAACACATTGTAGGTAGAACTGTGGAGTTGAATAGCGAGGCGTGCAAACTGTGGTCGTGGGTATGGTCTAATGCCACCTTTATGTTTTGTTCAAGAAAGCTGCCCAGCCTGCATAACGACGTCTTGTTAGTTCTGGGTTAAGGTCGTTCTGCATGCTCAATAAGCATCCCAGGTAGATATACTTCTCTACGTCCTTCAGATTCTTGCCATCGATGATGACTGGGTCTTTTGTAGCAAAACAGTTACACATTATTTTTGTCTTGGAGGCGTTCATCTTGAGACCGGACAAAGCTAGAGGGGACTAGACAAAAGACTCAAAACTGTATGAAGCTAGAGGGGCCTCGGCACTAGACTCAAAACTGTACAGAGCTAGAGGGGACTAGAAACTAGACTCAAAACTGTACGGAGCTAGAGGGGCCTCGGCACTAGACTCAAAACTGTACAGAGCTAGAGGGGACAAGACAAAAGACTCAAAACTGTACAGAGCTAGATGGGACTAGACACTAGACTCAAAACTGTACAGAGCTAGAGGGGACTAGAAACTAGATTCAAAACTGTACAGAGCTAGAGGGGACTAGAAACTAGACTCAAAACTGTACAGAGCTAGAGGGGACTAGAAACTAGACTCAAAACTGAACAGAGCTAGAGGGGACAAGACAAAAGACTCAAAACTGTACAGAGCTAGAGAAGAACTCCAAATAACAGTTGAGTTTATACCAGTTACTCGTCTGAAGGTGTAAAAATCAAAGATACAATCAGAAGAAGAAGGTTAGTCACTGTAAGTAAAGGGAAAAAAACATGAAAAAAAACTAGTAAAAGTTGATTAAGGTTGAGCTTAATCAAAACTTAAAAATGGGTATGGTCAGATACCGCACCGAGACGAGAACACAAACACTGTAAGTAAAGTAGCAACAGTGACAACGAAGACAAGTATATTTCAAGAACTCTGGAAAACATTTACAAAGATACCAAAAACAGAATACCAAATGTGAGATTTGCTTTCATTGCATTGGAGAACTTGTACACATTTAAAAAAATTAAGATCAACACAAAAATATAAATTTTAAGCTTCAATGTAAAGTCCTTACAATTGTATGGCTCTGAAACATAGAGAACAACAAAAACAATAACGAGTACAGACTTTCATAAATGGGTGTGTGCACAGAATTGAGAGATTGAAATGATATGAGAAGATTACTAATGTGGAACTGTTGCAAAGAACAAGACAGATTATCAGCAAAACATGACGGGAGAAGTAGACACTGGCATTGTGTAGGACACACATAATGTAAAATAGCTGGTAGCATTACAAGACAGTTTCTGTCCTAGATTCACCAAAGCAACGAATTATTGGCAGTCCAAAACGCAGGTGAGGAGAAGAGTCTGTATAATACAATACAGAGACAAAAGAAATTAGTTGATCAACCTCACATCTGAGGCCTTGTACAATGTCATTTCTAAAACTTTGTCAACCACAGCATCAGCTGTCAGACTACCTTTACCTGGCACAATCCATCCTGAGGAAGTCTTAGTTTAGAGAAGGAATGTTAGGACAAATAGTTGATGTTCGAATTGCGCAAGTTTCAAGCAATACCTCATCTCAAGGAAGGTGAGATTGTTTGCCTAGTCTTATTGAAGATGGAAGATAGATTCAGAGTTCTTGTGTACAAGCTGTGCATGTAAAAGAACCCTTGACAGTTTTAAATCTAAATGACCAGGTTATTAGCTGCTGTCAGGGAAAATATATTATGAAATTAATCAAATTCACACCCAACATTTCATGTATTAACTTAACTTAACGTCTTTATACTGGTTTAGAAGACTCTGCAGAGTCTGTATACAACCAGTTCCAATTATATCACCTTGCTCTAGAAGCTGTACGCATCCAATCTATTCTTAAATGCATTAACCGTCCCAGCCTCCACCACCTCACTTGGCAATGCATTCCAAGTATTCACAACTCTCTGGCTAAAAAAATACTTCCTAATATCTAATCTGGACCTCTCCTTAGTCAACTTGTAGCTGTGCCCTCTTGTTCTTGTTGGTGGTTGTATTTTTAAAAACTTGTTATAGTCTACTTTATCCATTCCTCTGATCATCTTATAAACCTGTATTAAGTCACCACGAATTCTTCTCTCTTCTAGACACAGTAGGCCGGTTCTTTTTAATCTTTCCTCATAACTGTAATTTTGGAATCCCACTATCAGCTTTGTCGCTCTTTTTTGTATTCTCTCCAGCATGTCTATATCCCCTCTCTGAGAAGGACTCCACACCTGTACACAGTACTCCAATCTAGGTCTAACTAATGCTTTATACAGTTTGACTATCACCTCCTTGCTCCTATGTTTAATATTTCTTTTTATCATTCCTAACATTGCATTTGCCTTTTTTACTTCTACCTGAACTTGCCCCATTACCTTACATGTATGATCTATTATAACCCCTAAGTCCCTGTCTTTATCTATCTTTCTAATATTGTTCTCTCCCATTCTGTAATTATGTTCCATATTGAATCTACCCATGTGCATGACTGTACATTTATCTACATTAAACTCCATTTGCCAGATTACAGACCATTCTCGAATTTTATCTAAATCCGACCTCAATATATCCACTTCTGCTTTAGATGAGACACTACTGCATAGTTTTGTGTCATCAGCAAATTTTGCAATAATGGATCCCATACCTATGTCCAAATCATTTATATATATCAAGAATAAAATTGGTCCCAAAATCGAGCCCTGTGGCACTCCACTTTTCACTTCACACCACTCAGAGTACTCCTTATTTATACCAACCCTTTGCCTTCTTCCTGTTAACCAATTTTCAATCCATTTGGCAACTTCCCCACCTATTCCATGTGATTTTAACTTTCTAAATAATCTTTGATGAGGTACTCTATAAAACACCTTTGCAAAATCCAGATAAATAACGTCCTCTGGCTCCCCTTTATCTAACATTTTGGTAACCTCCTCCATGAATTCTAATAGATTTGTTAAGCATGATCTCCCTCTGGTAAGCCCATGCTGACTATTTCTAATTAGATTAAATTTATCTAAATGCATTACAATGTTTTCTTTGATTATTGACTCTAACAATTTACAGACTATGCTCGTTAAGCTCACAGGTCTATAGTTTGCTGGATCTGCTTTTTTGCCCTTTTTGAATAAGGGGATCACTCCCGCATCTTTCCAATCCCGTAGAACAATCCCTTGTGCAAGTGATTGAGAACATAATATAGCCAATGGTTTTGCTAATTGGTCTCTAATTTCAAACATCAATTTTGGATGAATACTATCTTGATCTGGACATTTATCCCCTTTCAACCTCTCCAAATTTTTTAAAACCATTTCCTCTGTAATACAGATTGATCCTAATCCTGCTGTATCCATGTCTCTTTGAAAAATATCTACAGGCTCTGGGATCTTGGAGCCGTCCTCTTTTGTGTACACTGTGCCAAAGTAGTGATTGAGTAGATTTGCTGCCTCCCTATTTTCACTTATCTTTTTACATGTGCTGTCTATGAGAGGGCCTACTTTGTCCTTTGATCTCTGTTTATTTCTAACATAAGAGAAGAAGCTTTTACTATCAGTCTTGATCCTCTGAGCAAGTTTCTTTTCGAAGTCTATTTTTGCTGTTTTATTCGCTTTCTGAGATATGTATTGCTTGTCCAAATATTTTAAATATGTTTCTTTGGATTTACCTGCCTCTATATATTTTTTCCATGCTTTATTTTTCGCTCTTCTACATTTAACTACAATTTTAGTTATCCACTTTTTACGCTTGGGGTTTACCTTCCTATATGGAACACATTCCTCTTTTAGCGTTTCGAGAACTGTTTTAAAACTCTCCCACTCCTGTTCAACATCTGTTCCTCCGACAATATCTTCCCAGATTATGTGGTTCACTGCCTCTTTCATCCTTTTAACATCTATCTTAGAGTAGTCATATGTTCGCGTGTTTATGTTTACTTCTTTCCCTGCAATAAGATCCCATCGGATGATTTGATGGTCACTTGAGCCAAACAGTTCCCCAACGGTAACGTTTTCAATCATATTTTCCTCTGTAGTAAAAACTAGATCGAGTATGTTTTTGCCTCTAGTGGCTGCTTCTACATGTTGAATTAACAAATTGTCAGTTATGCACTTAACAAAAGGTTTTGACTCTACAAGTGCTTCTGCCATATCCCATTTTATTTCTGGAAAGTTGAAATCCCCCATTAATAATAATTTCCTATCACTTGCCTTTGCTATGCAACTAATCAGCTTCTCATCTTCCTCCTTTTGACTTGATGGACATCTATAGCATACTCCAATCACTGTTTTTTCACCCCCCCCCCCCCCCTTTTTATTTCACCCCATACACTTTCATTTTTGTTACCACATGATAAATCTTCTCTGCTCTTTATATTAACAGAATTTATACAGTATAATAAAACACCACACCCCCCCCCCCCCCCTTCTTAGCCTTGTCTCCAACTATCCTATCTTTCCTTAACATTGTATATCCCTCTATTTCAAGTTCACTCTCTGCAATGTCCTCATATGCCCATGATTCTGTTAACCCTATTATATCTGGTTTTTCTTCCTCTACATACAGTTCCAATTGCTGTAAGTAAACTAGAGGGACACAAAAATCTGCATCCTGAGCTATTTCAGTTCATCTCAACTAGCACATCCTACCACTGGGCCAAGGTAACTTAGGGCAAGAGAGTGCGGTTGATGCACAAATCTACCCCACTTGAATTTAATTAAATTGCAGTCACGTCATATCTTAGACATTTTGTCAAAAACATATCTTTATCCTTATGATGTTGCTTTTATCTCTAGTGCTGAGCAAAGAAAGAGAGTTAAGAAAAGCTGACACATTTATTATAAAACACAAATCTACTAAAAATAGCCAAATACGTCTGAAAGATGGACAAGGGACTGAACATCGCAGGGTATTCTGAGGAAATACTGAACAGACTTGTAAGTATGAACAGATCTTGGCTATGTGGCGCAACATACAAAGCCTGTCTGAATGAATACTAGAATTACAGAGATTACATAATAACTACAGTATTTTACAGAGATTATAGAGTTTACAGATTACATGAATATAACAGATTTGGCAGACTGCAGAAATTAAAAATTACAGAAATTATAAATTACAGATATTACAGTATTTATAAAGATTAAAAAGATTACATTTTAGTGAGATTACAGAGAGTGTCTGATTAGAATTGTGGTAGAGCACTCCCTTTAAATGGCAATGGTAGCGGCATGCTTCAGTTGGCCCTGCTGTAAATGGGAACCTGGCTTATAGTTTGGAACAGGTAAAGCAGTGAGGAAAGGAACTGACCATCCTACTTAACAAACAAGCTGTGGCATCATGCAATGAAGCCTCTAACATCCCTGATAAGAGTGTCTTCTATGAGACTGCCTTTACTTTTGTGACAGAAATTACATATTACATAAGATTGTAAATTACAGAAAATACTACTTTAAGATTACAAATTACAGAGATTACATATTAGTAAGATTACATAAATTACACATGTGCTTACAGACTTGAGATCAAACTTGAGAACCTCCTTCATGTAGGTAGGGATTTGTGTCAGCAGCATGTAGAGGCCGTAGTTGCCGCAAGTGTGACCCATCATGATCGCCCAGAATGGCAGTGATGTGAATATAGCTTTCCAAGGAGTTTTTTGCTGTGCGATAATAATCAGTCAATAAATAAATTAACCAATTAAGCAATCAACAATCAATCTTGCCAATTTATTTATGTTTTTTAAGCTACTCGTATCAAGTTCTTCGCTCTTGGCAATATGTCTTCAGTAGTAGTTACAGTGGTTCTTCTTCCATCTTGAGACATACTTGAGTAGGTGGGCCTGATCACTCCTTGCTGTAGTGCAATATAAAGCTCCTCAGTAAACTCACCTCTATTGGATAACAGTGTTGATCCCCACCACGCTCCCTGTTTTCAGGAACATGAATGAAGAGAGGAAGTGGAGGTCGATCAGTATGTTTTACCAGACCCATATTACGCTTCGCTCTCCTCAACCAATTAATTGATTAAACAATAAATTGAGCAATCAACAATCAAAAAGCCAATTAGTCAATTTGGTTTAAGCAATCAACAAGCCATCTGTCAATTAATTGATTACATAATAAATTAGGCAATCAAATAGTCAATAAATCAATAAGATAATCAATCAGGCAATCAATAATCAATAACGTAATCAGTCAGGAAATCAATTACCAATCAAATAGTCAATAAATCAATAAGATCAGAGGCAATCAATAATCAATCACTTAATCAGTCAGGAAATCAATTACCAATCAGCAAATTTATTCATTATATAATCAAGCAAGAATTCAATAAACAATCAATCAAACAATGAACTGATCAATTAACTGTCTTAGAAATCAAGATGCAAGCTGTATCTTTTTATGGCATTCATCTTGGAAAGGATGTATGATATCATAGTTTACAGCAAGCCTGTGATATTTGCTCCTTTCAACCCGACACATTCAGTTTCAGCACATAATTTTTTTAATCAGGCATGCATTTCCTCTTTGATCTCTGATCTCTTTGCCAGACTACACAAGTGCAGTCTGTTTCCAGGGTCACCCCTTCGAGGTAGAATATGGTCTTGCTCAGCTATGGTTCACTGACCCTGACATAAGCAGCCAAATATGAGTCGATGGCTGCTGTCAGCTCATTCACAGATGCCTCTTCAGCCTTTAATTAATTAATCAAACAATGAGTCACACAATAAATTAATCAATTAAAAGCTGTGCTAAATTATATTTTATTTTGGAGAAGTATCTCTGCTCCAAACTTGTGTCTATGTTATGTAAAATAGCTCAAATGTCAAAGAAAAGATGTCACCAAAAAAGAGTGTTAAGTCACTCATGTCAAGGTCAACTGACACTTACTGCCTCCCCCCCCCCCCCCCCCCCTCACATCCATGATATGCACCTGGAAACAGATTGCAGACTGTTATATAGCAGCTAGGCAATGAGGTGGGTATTGTCAGTGTGATCAACAGAGGTGAGCCTGTTTAGAAGTCTTTCATTTTACTAACTTAACTTAACTGAACGTCTTTATACTGGTTTAGAAGTCTTTCATGTTACTAACTTAACTTAACTGAACGTCTTTATACTGGTTTAGAAGTCTTTCATTTTACTAACTTAACTTAACTGAACGTCTTTATACTTGTTTTGAAGACTCTGCAGAGGCTGTAGCCAGGGAAGCATAGGTCCACCATCTTCAGCAAAGTAAAGTAAAGTAACCCATAACATTACTGCCGTAGGGGTGTGAGGTGTTTAGCAATCTCACATTTCAAAGGCTCAGCTATATGAAGGTGGTAGCAATCTCCTTTCCCTCCCTGCTTCAACTTCCCAGACTGAACCAGTGCCAATTTAAGGCTGGGTCGACCCGGGAGCCATTGTAGTTTGAAAAAACATTTCTGCCTCAACTGGGGAATGAATCCAGGACCACTCAGATGCGCAGCCAGCTTGCTAACCCCTGCTACACGGCTCCCAGGGTAGATCATCTCTGACTCTTAATTCTTGCTTCAGAAGCTGTAGAAAGGATGGCTGAGTGGTTAGTGGACATAGATGTCTCAAACCTCTTGGAACGTGTGTGCATCTACTTTTATGGCCACGCAAGAATGGAAACAGCCGACATCTTGGCCTCAGGGGCACCCACAGTGCAATAGACAGATGTGACATTTTGAAGTTGATCAACGAAGGCCTTTTGAGTGCACAGATTACATGATTTTGAAATCAAGTAGAGAGGAGTGCCTGGAGGACAGAGGATGAGTGTGTACAACCAGCAAGCTACAGGAACCATCAGTATCTACATTCTTCACCATTTGTTGAGAGGCGGACTGAGCACCTATGAGTCTATCCAACAACAACAGCAGGTCACTTGGCAGTAATATCGTATTTAGGCAGCATTTCTTTTACTGGCTTGGCCAAAATGTTCTGGGGTCAAATCCAGGTCTAGAAAGAAAGAACAGAGGTGAATAACACTAAGAAGTCATCTCAAGAAGTAGCTTTATGCTATGGCATGACAGGGAAGCATGTGTAACCAGAAGATTGGAGGTAATCAAAGTTCTAGAGACGTTCATGTATTACTAGAGCCTGCAGGGGACGGCGTGGGCTAGTGGTTAAGTGACATGGCTCACATCCTGAAGGTGCTGGGTTCGATCCCCAACACAGCACCGGCCGTTATCCCGGTGAAGCAAACACTTAAACAATGCATGAGGATACAGACCCTTACATATAATGCATGCCGAAGTCGGATGCACTGGGCCGACAGGCGCAAAATAAAAACCGAAGTGCAACGCACACCACCTTGGAAAATAGAGAAATAAGGTGAATGCACAAAAACCACAAAAACTAGAGCCTGAAAGCAAAGAATAGTGACACCGTACACTGTCAAGCATGTTATAAGAAGAGACTGGATGGTTGAGTCTAAGGCCATCCACATTATTCTGCAGAAACTATAACAAACATGAACACAACATAGTAGACCTGTACATCCCTTTGTAGAAGCCTATATCAAATGGTAGAAGACTCTACACTCTATAATAGAAGACTACATTCTATGGTAGAAGATTCTCCTCCCAATAGTAGAAGTCTCTCAACTCCCATGGTAGAAGACTTACACTCTGTGGTAGAAGATTACATTTTATGGTAGAAGATTCTCCTCCCAATAGTAGAAGTCTCTCCATCCCATGGTAGAAGACTTTCCTCCCAATAGTAGAAGTCTCTCCACCCCCATGGTAGAAGACTTTACACTCTATGGTAGAAGATTCTCCTCCCAATAGTAGAAGTCTCTCCACCCCCATGGTAGAAGACTTTACACTCTATGGTAGAAGATTCTCCTCCCAATAGTAGAAGTCTCTCCACCCCCATGGTAGAAGACTTTACACTCTATGGTAGAAGATTCTCCTCCCAATAGTAGAAGTCTCTCCACCCCCATGGTAGAAGACTACATTCTATGGTAGAAGATTCTCCTCCCAATAGTAGAAGTCTCTCCACCCCCATGGTAGAAGACTTTACACTCTATGGTAGAAGATTCTCCTCCCAATAGTAGAAGTCTCTCCACCCCATGGTAGAAGACTTTACACTCTATGGTAGAAGATTCTCCTCCAAATAGTAGAAGTCTCTCCACCATCATGGTAGAAGACTTTACACTCCATAGTAGAAGACACTACACACTGTGGTAGAATAGGAGCAGCTAAATCAAGTCAGACTATGGACATTTAGGCATGAGGTCATAACTTAACTTAACATCGTTATACTGATTTAGAAGACTCTGCAGAGTCTGTAAACAACAGGTTTCTTTTACATTTTCTTGCTCTAAAAGCTATGAGTATCCAATCTATTCTTAAATGCATTAGTTGTCTCTGCCTCCACTACTTCCTGTCAAAATGCATTCCAAGCATTCACCACTCTATGACTAAAAAAGTATTTCCTAATATCTAATCTAGACCTTTCTTTAGTTAATTTATAGCTATGCCCTCTTGTTTTTGTAGGTAGTTGTATTTTGAATAACTTATTGTCTAATTTATCCATTCCTCTGATTATCTTATAAACCTGTATTATGTCATTTGAATTCTTCTCTTTGCTAGACACTGTAGGCTGGTTTTTCTCTTTCCTCATAATTGTAATTCTGGAATCCCACTATCAGCTTTGTTACTCTTTTTTTTTGAATCCTTTCCAGCATGTTTGTATCCCTTCTATGATAAGGACTCCACACCTGTACACAGTACTCCAATCTAGGTCTAACTAATGCTTTATACAGTTTGACTATCACTTCCTTGATAGAATTATACCTTTTCATAGACTCTGTTGCACATTCACCTCTTTCAGTTTCTATCATTTCTCCTTTACGCTCTGACCTCTTTTTATATTTTTCTCTTTATATGTTAATACATTCATTTCTTTCTGTTAAGTTGTCTGTATGAGCATATACTTTTGTTTTCATTTTTTATGTGTATGTATTTGTCCATATATATGTATGTGTATTGATGTGTGTTAGTGTGCATGCACATTGTTTCATGTATTATACCCATTTGTGTTATATGTATGTGTAAATATGTGTACATATTCATTGAAAAATATATTTGTAATCATATTGACCATTTCTTGGTTGGTCTTCTCTTTCGTAACTGGCGTACAATGACTCACGAGTTCAACGCCACTTTCTGACTAATAATTGTCAAATCAAACATTGTGTATCTTTGTCATGTCCATTACCTTTGTTGTAATTCATCTGTTTTTGTTTGTTCTTTGTCATTGATGAAGTTCTTTTGGTTATAATCATTATTTTTTTTTCTCTGTCCCAGTGCAGTTACTGAGCCGTACCAGTTTATATTTTTTTTAAATTAAAACAACCTCTAAATCTTATGGTAAAAAACAGGAGTGTCTAAGTCAAATCAATATTATAACCTCTGCCTGGCAGATTTCCCAGATCCTTTACCTGTTTTTGGCCATCTCTAAAGGTGACATGATGCTGAATGTACTCCCTCTCCAAAGGTGAGATCCTCTTTGACAGTTGTGGGCTATCAAAAACCAGGAAGTACCAGAAGAAGCACCAGACCAGGCCAAGAGCTCCTGTAAGGACATAGAGAAAAGAAAGAAACATAAAACAGTATACAATACAACGACCTGACAAGTGATTTGGTTGAAAATGACAAGGTCAAAATAATTATTAAAATATAACATTTCATATGTTGGTTTTTAAAAAAATCTTATTGTATACAAATAAAATACAAGATATTTTTTTAATATTTTAATTTGTACACATTTTATAGCATTTGTGTTTTTGTTTAATCATACTGACCATTTCTTGTTTAGCCTACTCTTTCCTAAGTAGCATAATATGTTCCAAACATTCTCTGCCACGCTCTGATTGATGACAGCCACCTTAAGTACTGTATTAGTTATCTACTTCATTAATTTTCTTTAATTTGTGATTTGTTAGGCATTTTCATTGTTCTTTGTGCCTGATGAAGGTCTTGTGGTTGTAATGTAGGTTTTGTTTTGTTTGTGGGTCAGCGCGGTAAGTGAGATTTATCAACTGTTTGAAATTCACAGGACAATGGCAGCCTTCAAAGCATAGCATAACAGGTGACTACAGAAGGATGTCAGAGAGATTTGCAACCAGATATTTTTACTATTATTACTAAAACCACCACTGCAAACCAATGCTTTGTTACTGGCTTCCTGTAAACAGGACAGCTCTAGTGGTAGTCCTATGCTTCAATTGAAGCAAGAAGATGAATAACAATAACCATCATCACGCAGTAAAACAATGTTTTTATTGGTTGAAAACTAGTTTTATCTGGTCGTGATAGAAATACTCCCATCCTCCATTGCTCTAAATGCCGTTTGCTCTTTTGGAAGATGTTCTCCGCAAGCACTATTGGGGATCGTGTAAAGGTCTGTCTACGAATTGTCCTTAATTTCTTCAATGTTTGTAAATGTCACCCTTTCAATTTAGACCAATTTAGAAAATATAAAAAAGTCTGCTCGAACTAGGTCATGTGAGTAGGGTAACGGAAAGTACACTTATTTTCATAGCTGCCAAAAATTCCAAAATGAATTGTGATGTATTAGCTGGCGTAATGTCCTGTGGAGGACACAGGAGTTTTTTTTATCTGCAACTGATGCCATTTTCTCCAAACATATCTGTTAGAATGTCATGGCATAATTTTATGGAGATGATGTATTTTTCTGCTACTTTCTGAAGTGTTAGATGACGATTGGAATGCACTATCTCACAAACCTGGAAAACATGAGTGATGTCAGATGATATCAGATGATAGCTCTGAACATGAGTCATCATCTGTTCACTGCCAGCCACTCTTAAATTGCTCAAACCATTTGTAACAACATGTATAGCTCATGTACCGTTCCCCATAAACTTGTTTTAACATTTCATGAATCTCTGTGAATATCTTCCCGAGCTTGAAGCAAAACTTCATGTTGATTCCCTGGTCATAAATTTCAAAAATCTCAAAAATGAGAAACAATACCTGCACACACAAAAACAATTGGCTACAGGATGTTAAGCAATCTGTAATCTTGGTGTTCAATCAGGAATAACAAGTTCCTGACGCAAAGTAGCCAAATGTTATTTAAACGCATTTTGGTCTTTTGTTTTGGAGAACAATGTTTGACCAAGTGTTTTACTCAGGCCAGCTGTTCATCTCATTGATGGACATCCGCATGGACACTTAAAGTTGTTGGGCCACCTGGACATCACCTTTCACGCCAACCAGTTGTCCAGAATATGCACAACATGTCTGGTCCATCTGTATTTTCTTAACAATGCATAATCTGTTCTATCATGACTGTTGTTTGATGCAGCATTTCTGTGTTGTGCTTCCTGTAGAGGCACTATTTTGATAAACATATGCATGATTGTGACCCATGCCACTAATCACTTTGCTATGCAACGCTTCACAACATAACATGAGGGAAGACTATCAATCAATCAAAATCATTCAGCTACTTAAGGAAATTTGTCTTCAACAAATATATTTTACATGACACACTACAACATAATATAACATGACATGGCATAAGATTACAAAATATAACATACCCTAACATGGAATGACATCAAATACAAAACATGGTATGAAATCAAATACCCTGACACGGTATGCCATCAAATACCCTGACATGGTATGACATTAAATACCATGACATAGTATGACATCAAATACCATGACATGACACAATATAGTATGACAAAAGATTATATAATATAACAAGGAAAATTGTCATTCACACACCACAGCCTAACAACAGCATAACAACCATTACCACCAGGTAAGATAGGTTGCTGTTTTACTTACCCATAACATAGAACACAGAATCCCAGCCAACAGAACTGCAGAGAAGACCTCCAACAGGGAAGATCAATGCATTCCCAAACTGGCCACCTGTTAGATAAGTCAAACATAAAAAATATCTTAATTGCTGGTATGGATACAGCAGCCCTCCACCCAAGTGACACTGTAAAGTTGGTATATCTGTGTATTTTCTTCCAACTCCATGCTCTAGCCACACATGTGGGGGACTCAGTGGTCTCAAGGTAAGGTGTCTGCCTCAGGTGCCAGAGGTTGCAGGTTTGAATCACGGTTAAGACCGAAATTTTTTTCACGCGTATTTCCTGATGAAAATTCCTCTGATCTCTGGGTAGTGAGATCAGGCTCCCGTGTTCAGTGTTGAACACGTTAAAAATTCCTTGGCAGTTGGAAATAGAAAAGAGTAGGCTTGTCGGCCGCTGCCTGGACAAAATTCAAGTTAAAAATCTACCCAAGTTATTTGTACCTTCCCCCAGGTGGTTTGTTAAGAGAAGCTATAGATGGCGTCTAACTGGCAGCGGATCTACTTAGCTCTAGTGTTTGAGTTTATTGGGATGGATTCTCACATCGGTTAAGCCACCCTCCAAGAAACTGGTTGTATACAGACTCTGTAGAGTCTTCTAAACCAGTATAAACACGTTAAGTTAAGTATGTGCAGTCATAGCACTAAACACTGACATTCTAGAGTTAGTATTTCTGTGGATCCTCTTCCCAGTGCATGCACAAGTCACACATGGGCTATCCTAGCACTAAACACTGACACTCTAGAGTTGATATGTCTGGGGATCCTCTTCCCACTCCATGCACAAGCCACACGTGGGATGTCCTAGCACTAAACACTGGCACTCTAGAAATGATATGTCTGGGGATCCTCTTCCAACTCCATGCACAAACCACACATGGGCTGTCCTAGCACTAAACACTGACACTCTAGAGTTGATATGTCTGTGGATCCTCTTCCCACTCCATGCACAAGCCACACATGGGCTGTCCTAGCACTAAACACTGACATTCTAGAGTTGATATGTCTGTGGATCCTCTTCCAACTCCATGCACAAACCACACATGGGCTGTCCTAGCACTAAACACTGGCACTCTAGAAATGATATGTCTGTGGATCCTCTTCCAACTCCATGCACAAACCACACATGGGCTGTCCTAGCACTAAACACTGACACTCTAGAGTTGATATGTCTGTGGATCCTCTTCCCACTCCATGCACAAGCCACACATGGGCTGTCCTAGCACTAAACACTGACACTCTAGAGTTGGTATGTCTGTGGATACTCTTCCCACTTCAGGCTAAAGGCAGACATGTGCAGTTGAGGTGGTGCATTAACAACACTCCAAGCTACAGTAGTCAAAGCAGAGCTTATTGTGCTCATTTTGCAAAACTGATTGTCTGCTTGAGCTCTCCTAGACCTGTAACCAACAAGTAAAGAAAATTGGATACTTTACCACACATGGGACACATATGAATAGTGTTGGTAATTGGACTGTCTTGCATTCTATCCTATCTAGCTGACCTTTTTAGCATTGCATCAATGATTTCTTGCTCAACAATGCTTGCACCTTATGTGATGGCTGTGTGACAGGCTGAGCAGTTCAGAGCAAGAACGGAAGCAACAGCGATGGAGAAACTGTTCAGAGATACTTTTAGAGTGTGTTTGTATCGTTTCTTCTGTCCCCTTGATGCGTGTTTGCCTGTCTTCTGACCTTATTATACGGGAGCTGCTTAAGGAGGCATTTGTCGTACATGCAAACAACATGCCCAGTCCATCTGATTTGGGCTCTCTGTAGCAGCATATGGATGCCAAATAACAGCGCCCTCTTGAGGACTCAGTTGGGTTCTCTTTCCTGTCAAAATACACTGGAAAGCATGTGGAGACAGCTCATGTGAAAATGATGTTTCCTTTCATGTCTGCTATAGATTGTCCATGTTTCACAGGCACCAAGTTTTTGTCAAGGTTTGCTCCTCTAGATCCATTGTGTCACTAGTTACAAGAGGGTTGTGGATCGGAGATAGCAACATCAGTATGTGAAAATATTGCTATCAAAACAGCCTCTGCTTTGCTTGAATACAGGCTTAATGCATAGAAAGCCAGATTTGATGAATGGTCGTAAGTGAATTAGTAAAAAAAAAAAAAAAAAAAAACTTCTTTTTAACTATCACTACAGTGTTTATTTCCTTACTGATGTCAATAGTAGAGAGTTCGGGGCTGAGAAATAAAGGATATTTGCGCCTTCAGTCACGATGTACTGTACAGGCTTGGTTTTTATTTTACCTCCAATAGAAAAAAACAACTTATTGCATAAGTTTTGAATGCATTTTGTCATGGTCAGAAGACCAGTATACAAAACAACAAGCCAGTCATTCTACATGGATTAGTAAAGGTGAAGTTATCCCTCAGCATACATTACCAAAAAAAAGATTTATGAGAATAAATGCAACTAGCAACAGACAGATTGTGTTGGGAGACATGCTCCTACAAGATGTGGAATCATTTGTATATCTTGATAACAATATTGACAAAGTAGGAGGTACAGATAAATAAGTTAAAATAAAAATAGAAATGGAAAGAGGAGCTTTCATTGAATTGGAGAACATGGAAATCAATAGAAATTAAGGCCAACACAAAATGGATAATCTTTAGTTCCAATGTAACTTTTGTTCTATTTTATGGATCAGAGATATGGAGAACAAAAACAACATGAACAAAATTATGGACTTTCATAAATAGATACCAACACAAAATAGACAGATTGAAATGGTATAAGATAAGATAACTGATGTGGATCTGTTGGAAAGAATCATACAGATATCAGTTGAACATAACGTTAGAACAAGGCACTGGCGCTGGATAGGACACACATTAAGAAAACCAGCTGGTAGCATTACAAGACAGTCTCTTTTCTGGAAACCCCTTAGAAAGAGAAGTAGAGGCAGACCAAAATACACAAAATAGACACCGTTTACTAGAAGATCACTGGTGGTCCTTGTCTTTCCTGCGATTGTGGTTGTTTATTTAGATATTTTGACCCAATTTTGCCAAAGCATTCACTTTCAACGTCAGACTTTTAATCATCTTGGTCGTATAGCATCCTCCTCATGTATCATTTTGATGTTTTAAAAATAGCATATTATTGAGTTTAGATATTCTATATCAAATAGTTTAGATGCTTTCCCAATGTACAACACTCATTATCTTACTTGTATTCTTTATTGTATGCTTCTTTGTTCCATTGCATCCACATGAGCTGTCTCTAACATATAGCAGTATAAAATACCTTCTCCTTCTTCTTGTGATCACATCTTTGATGTTTACACCATCAGACAAGTTCCTGTGATGAACTCAACCATGTATTATGGCTTCTCCTTTGCTACGTACATGTTTTGAGTTTAGTGTTGGACCGTGTGGTCAGTGTATCTTCCTTAACTACCTTTCTGTTTCTGTTTCTTAGAATCGACATCAATACAGTCTGGGCATACCCATAAGTGTGCAGGGTCCGGATGTTGATGGTCTATGTAGCTTGCTGGTTGTACACTCTCTTGCCCCGTCCTCTCATGCGCCCCACTCCACTCGAACCATATTTGATGTCAAAACTTGACAATCTGTGGATTGCTGCTTCATTTATTTCAATGTCCTCGTCCAACAGACGGTCGTTGATTGATTACAAGATGTCACTCCCATCCATCACTAATGGGCCCATGATGTTAATTACCGTAACTAGGCATACAGAGGAAAAATCTGTAACACATACTTAGCAGTTTGTTCATTTAGTCCACATGTACACAGTGGTGAAGCAGACAATTGACACTTGTACATGTGCTTATTCAGTGTGTTGTGCCCTGTCCTGAGGCAAAGTCTAACTAATCTCATTGAGAGATATGACTAGCACCAGGGTCAGGGGAAATATACTGACCAAGACTCTACCTCACATCTTTATCGAGCTTCTGCAAACAGGTTGTGTTGCAATTGGCTGGCCAATGAGATAGGGATCGATACTGCGGTGTTCCATATTGGTAAACCTACAGAGTATCCTAGCATTGCACTACAGCCATGAAGGCTGAGGTTCACTTTCCCCAATATGCCTTATCTCAGGATATAAGAAGAACCACTGTAGTCTGCTACCAATGAAATGTCATCAACAGTGAAGAACTCGATTAGCTTAGAACAACAACAACATACACAATAACAATAACAGCACAATAATGGAAACAATAAAAATAACAATAACAACAATACTAGCAACAATAACAACACTAATAACAATCTCTTCACAATAACAGCAACAATACCAACAAGAATAATAACAACACAAATAACAACAACAAAAATAATAATAATAACAACATACACAACAACTAACCTGACAAAGAAACGCCAACAAGCCGACTCCGCTCTGACTTGGGCGACCATCTGGCAAAAAGGGCTTGGGCGGCAGGATATAGGGCACTCTGGATAGACAACATAAGATGTGTACGATTAGTTGGCAGTAGTGACAAAACAACAACCTAGTTAACAAAGAACTGTGGGTCATGATTCTGCTAGGCCAGAGGGCCCAAACACTGGGCCCAACATTCATAACGTGTGACCTCTAAGGGCAGTGATATATCACATTATCCTTGGCGTCAGTCTGGAAAATATGCTGTGTATGTGAGGAAGCCAACAATATACTTTATGTGTCTCAATCTTTTGCAGTAATAATGACCATCATGATGATGGCACTTTTGGGGATGATGATGGTGTTCATGGGAGTGGTATGGTGATGAGAGTGATGTTAATGGTGTGCTCATGGTGATGTCAATGATGTATAGGATGAAGGGAACGATAATGCTGATGACAGTGATGCTGATAATATGATATTGGTATGACGCTAATTAACTTATTGTTATCTTGTCTCCCCAAAGAAAGGGATGATGATGATGTTGTTTCACTATTTACCTCACCGACTCCAATCAAGACCCTGACGATGAGAAAAAGCCATGGGTTGAGCCTAGCCGAAACTGGTGACACAAGTCCCAAAATGGCAGCGGGCAACATTGTGTAAAAGACGACTCGCTTGGGTCCATACCTTTCACTCAGTATGCCTCCAGGGATCTGAGAAAGGAACAGAAGAAACAGAATCATGTAAAAGTAACATGGTTATTAGTGCTGTCATAGCTGGTTGTGGAATGGAGTATCAATTCAACAATTCTTATCAGTTACTACCAATGCAAAAATGTGCTTTTTAATACTGCCAGTAAGATCTTATTGTTTATACTGTTCAATCATATTTAACTAGACAATCGCCCCCATGGACAGTCAGTGTGGATTCAGGGTCAGTAAAGGATCTGTAGACATGATATTTGCTGATCGCCAGCTTCAGGAGAAATACCAGGACCACGCACAATCATTCAATCCTGACAGTAGAAGGGAGCTATGGTAGATCATGTCCAAAGTCGGCTGCCCTGGTATATTTTGCTCTATGAAGGCATGTACACGTGAGAACCGAACATCAGCAAGAGCTCTATATTTCTTAGGTTGTTGTTATATTCCCATAGCTGCTGAGCAAGCCTGTACTTGGCAGCTCAATGCCATTCTAAATATATATATATTTACATGTCTTCTTCACTTGTGTCACTGCTCCGTACAGTGTGTTGGTTATTGTCGGCAGTGCTTGTAAGAATCTTTTCCTCGTGTCCACAAGCGCCTTGCACTCAATGAGTAGGTGTCGCACTGTTTCATCAGGATGAGAGCAATGTCTGCACAAGGGCAGGTGCTGGGGATTGATGCGATTCAAGTGGCTTCTGACTATGGTATGTCGTGTTCTGAACTGAAAGATGAGACTTTGATCTCTTCTATGTAGTTTATTTATGTCATCGTTGCTTTTTGGCTGTGACATTTCGCTAAATACACTGCGACCTGTTGTTCCCGTCGCCCTTCTGTTCATCCAGATTTCCAGAGTATTATTCTTAATAATTCGGTGGGGTTGAGGTAGGGTCTGAGCACAACGTCCCGCCTACAACAAATGGCTGCTGATGCGAATCTACACCCTCTCACATCCAGAGTGCAGTGATCGCTGCGGTAGCTGCTGTCTGGTTAACAGCAAGCCTTTGGTATAGAGTGTCTCCTGCACAAACATGTCCAAAGCAACACCTTCACGTGGGTGACCCTGTTGTTTACTGAGTTTGTTATTGGAGCGACTGAGTACCTGGTGGTATAACCAGGCGGGGAGCAGTTTGGGGACCCTTAAGGTGACAGCGCAGTACCCACCGACGAGTGGACTATACTTGGTAACTGGCTGTTACCAACCCAAACCCCACCCATGGGTTAAATGTTCTTCTCATCTGTCGTCTGTCTTTCTACAGAAATTTTCTTTGTCCAACCTATGAGATCTCTACCTAGGATCCAATAATGGTAGAGGCACCCAGAGAGGATCTGGGCCTAGCCCAACATCCCAGCTGCAGCGAGAGCACCGGGTGATCTGACATTGCACCAGCGTCGGACTATGCTCTGACTCTAAGGGTGGAGAGGTGGGGAAGAGACATTGGAAAGTAGGAACTGTTGTGGCGTGGGAGGGGGTGGGGGATATCATGAAGGCATAGTGGACAGGACGTGACACAGCCACAGGAAAAAGGCCTAAATACAGAATAAAGAAGTGTGATCTGCAATGAGAGCACCTGTGGCTAGCGGGGAATGCACTCTGTGAACCTCACCTCACCACCAACAATGCAGCGAACCTCCAAATGACCAAGGAAGGAAATGGCAAAGCCAAATATATCTATCACCCATGGAGAAAGAAGCACCCAGTGTGCTCTTTGGGAGGCAGAAGTCTGCGGCAAAACGCCCAATACTCCAAAAAATCTTTTGAGGTTAAAAAGCAATAATTTTGTATGCCGGCAGGAAGCAGGGATGCATACTTGCCCAGACCCTGTTCAGTGTGATGTTTCCAGCTATGCTTATGGAAGTTCTGTGGGTTACAAAATAATATGGGCCTAACACCATATTTCCTATGTGCCGCATGGCATGACAGGATCTTTACTTTACTTTTACTTATGGAAGCCTTTGGGTGGGAGAGGGAGAGAGAGAGAGAAAAAGAGATAGAGCGAGAGAGAGAGAGATGAGAGAGAGAAAGTGATGACAGATAGAGATAAGAGAGAGTGATGACAGAGATAAGAGAGAGAGATATGAGAGAGAGAGAGAGAGGTAGAGAGAAAGAGAGAAAGATCTATTGGAACAATCATAATATAAATAATGTACAAATATTAAGTACCTCGTAGTCTGTCCCAAGTTCAGTGCTACCAGTACTAGTTGACATAAATAACCTAAAACCTATTCAACAAGTCTCACCTGTAAAACCAGGTAACCCCAGAAGAATGATCCAAGCAACAGTCCCTGTAGCTCCTTGTCCCAGGTAAACTCTCCAGTCTGTGAAGGAGAAATCAAGAATACACAAGATACCAGGAAGTATAAATAAGCTCAGGCAAACAAAGGACAAAAGTAAACATGACGTCACAGAGAAAATATGCTGATGTTATTGTTGGACCATATTTGTACTGGCCTCTTCACTCTTGGTGATCTTCCTCTGGTAACAGGTTACTGTTGGATGATACTTGTACTGAGGTCTTCCATCTTGGTGATCTTCCTCTGGTAACAGGTTACTGTTGGATGATACTTGTACTGAGGTCTTCCATCTTGGTGATCTTCCTCTGGTAACAGGTTACTGTTGGATGATACTTGTACTGAGGTCTTCCATATTGGTGATCTTCCTCTGGTAACAGGTTACTGTTGCTCTTCTTACATAAGGAGGCAAACCTGGTTTCTCTTTGCTGTAGTGTGAGTATACTGGCTGGTGGGCAGGACATTTTTTGACTGATGGACGGGACATTTATGATTGGTGGATG
The DNA here is from genome assembly GCA_036924085.1 of Ariolimax columbianus. NCBI lineage: Eukaryota > Metazoa > Mollusca > Gastropoda > Stylommatophora > Arionidae > Ariolimax > Ariolimax columbianus. The sequence goes on along the minus strand of JAVGWX010000014.1, from coordinate 23,403,113 downwards.
GGACATTTATGACTTGTAGCCAGGACAATTATGACTGGTGGACGGGACATTTATGACTGGTGGACAGGACATTTATGACTGGTGGATGGGACATTTATGACTGTGGATGGGACATTTATGAATGTGGGCAGGACATTTATGGTTTGTGAGGTGAGCATTTTTGACTGGTGGACGGGATGTTTATGATTTGTGAAGCAAGCATTTGTGACTGGTGGACGGGACATTTATGAGTTGTGAGACAAGCATTTTTTTTTTACTGATGGACGAGACATTTATGACTGATGGATGAGGCATTTATGACTGATGGACAAGACTATTTATGACTGATGGACGGGACATTTATGACTGATGGATCGGCATTTTTTACTCGTAGCCAGGCCTTTTTGACAGATGAACAGGACATTTTTGGCTAGCAGGCTGGACACTTTTGGCTGGACATACTTGGCTGGCATACCAGATATTTTTGACTGACAGACCCCACATTGTTTTGCTTGTTGATGAATAATTTAGGCGTGTGGGCCAGAGAAGTGGTCAACCTACGTCATTTAAAAAAATGTAAAGTCTCTAACACTCTATCCCCGACAGCAATGTCTGCTACAGGTATATGTATAACTTTATGGCGTATATTGACAGACAGGCAATTAAATAGGTTGGATAGATGACCAGAATGTCTCCAAGTGCCCCGCTGGATGAACTTAATCATCAAACAACATGGTTTTCAATCAAGAGAAGTAAACAAAAATAAAGATGGAATGGACGACAAAGGTATGGATTGAATATGCAAACGGCCCATTCATGATACATAAAAGTCAATTGCACCTTTTCACAACACATGGCAGGACATAACAGAGAGGCATTGATGGACCACAGGGTAGGCAAGCCAGGGCAGATTCTAATACCTAGAGTAAAGGTGAAGGTTTGCCCTATAGTAGCTACACTATTGTTTGGTAATGTAGTTGTTAAGAGACTGTTAGAAGCTGTCACTCATGTTGAGTCGGGTGGAGAAACTGGCCTCAGATCTTAGAGACAGAAGCTCTCACTCATGCTGAGTCAGGTGGAGAAACTGGCCTCAAATCTTAGAGACTGTTAGAAGCTGTCACTCATGTTGAGTCGGGTGGAGAAACTGGCCTCAGATCTTAGAGACAGAAGCTCTCACTCATGCTGAGTCAGGTGGAGAAACTGGCCTCAAATCTTAGAGACTGTTAGAAGCTGTCACTCATGTTGAGTCAGGTGGAGAAACTGACCTCAGATCTGAAGCTTAGTCGTTATGCTAGTCCTCAACATTTTCAGTCAAGCACATTCTACCAGCAGCTTTGATGTCCTTTGTTATTCTGTTCGCCATCTCATCAAGAAAAGTCACAGACCTCATCAGTGTGTTTCTGACGTAGGCAATCTTGTCTACCTCTTAATTTTTATGTCCCTTTCATTGTAAACATTGGCTGTCTAAACAGTTTACCTGGCGCTGTTTGGTACCGGATCTCAGTTTTCTTTACACTAATGGTCAAGCCAATATTGTCACAAGCAATACTGAAGAGATCTATGCCTTCCTGCATACTCTGTTCTTAGCTATTCTTCAGATCACAACCATCCAACTGAACGCTGCAGTAAAAGCAATGTTGACAGGCGAAAGCAATGAAAGCCAGATAGTCCTGTTTACAGATGCACTAAAAAGCCAGAATAATACTGAACTTATTGATTTAAGAGCAGTACTTTGTCAACTATGCCAGCAGTCCGCACCAAAAAGAGTAGTGGTACAGTGGGTTCCATCCCACTGTAACATCCAAGGCAACGAGGAGGCAGACATTCTGGCAAAAGAAGGTGCAAGACTACCACAACCAGATTCTAGTGTGACCTACGAAGAGTCCAAAAGGTTTATTAGGGCCAGATACATGGCCAAATGGGAAACAGAACATACTGGCTACACAAAAAATGATGCCTATTACCAGTTGAACAGAAGAGAGCAGGTCGTGGTCTTCAGACTCCGCACAGGCCACAACAGACTGAGGTACCACCTATTCAATAAACTGAAGATAGGTGGCACTGACGAATGCACTGGTGGTACAGGGAAAATGACCGTTGAACATCTGCTGCAAAACTGCCCGACATACGAGGACCAGAGATAGCACATGTGGCCATCACCAGTGGCAACACTAGACAAGCTCTATGGCAGTGTCGACAGCCTCAGGATGATAGCTGCTTTCTTCGAACAAATACAAGTTGACGTCTGAGAGTGTACGACGACGAAGAAGAAGAAGAAGAAGAAGAAGAAGAAGAAGAAGAAGAAGAAGAAGAAGATCACAGCCATCCGCAAATAAGCGTTATCATATTGTATTGCACTCTACTTTGGTTTTGCGTTCAGTCTGCAAATATTAAATAGACTGGCATCCATGCAAAACGTAATATGTATACCATGCTCACTGTCTTCAAAGGCTTCTATAAGCATAGTTTGGAGGAGGTAGAGCGACAAGCTCCTTTCCACGCTGCCTTTTACTTCTTCTAGTCGTATTGCAGGTACCCATTAACAGCTGGGTCGACTAGAGCGTGATGTCGCTGTAGTTGAACCCCGTACCTCTGCCGTGAAAATCTCCTCTAAAGTAGGGGCTCAATTTTGGCGATGGCATCACCTGACGCAACAATATGAGCCTGCCCTGGTCTCGGAAACTCACGTCCTTCTTTGAACATCGTTGTCCAGTTCTTCAATGTTGTCTTCGACACACGTTCGTAACCATATACTGCCTGCATTCTGAGATGAATGTCAACTGATCGACATCTTTCAGTTGTTAGAAACAGAGTAACGGCTCGCTGACCAACTCATGACGGATTCCCTATCACACCGGCCATATTTTTAACGGTCTGCTGAGGAAACTATGAGCCGGAGGATACAGAAAATTTGCAAACTTGACGGTTGGTATGTGCTGTTTACATCAAAATGGACGTCATCATGCGCATCCCGCGTATGTTCACTTGGTGCAGTTAGGTCCGGTTTCATTTGAACACGCCTCGTCTATGTGTGTGTGTGTGTATCATTGCTCTGACCCAAATCTGCTGACGATAAAAGTAGGCCAGAGTGAGACGTTCAACTGCCTTTTCTCCTACTAAACGTGTCCAGGATGCTTATTCAGGGTTAACCCTGTTTCATAATACCAGTTATTTTATTTTTAAAACTAGAAGCCTGCTTTGTCCGTCGCTGTACAGTATTGTTGTTGTTGTCGTCCAAAAAGTTAACATATTATGTTAGGACCAACTTGTTTTAACATCTGGTTTTGTTGTATTTTGCTTCTTTATTTTTTCTTTTTCCGATGGGGGAGAGGTTATACTAACACTTTATCGATGTTTTCTTTAGTTTTACGGATTTTGTTTTCAACAAAATGTAATACGATTTGTTTTAAGATGATTTACTTGCCTAGCATGGTACATCATGTATGATCCCTTATGATATACTATCTCCAATAATCTCGCAAGCCGCAGAAAACGGCATGTACATAGCTGACCGCAAGTTAGAGAAACCCTGGTCGATAGACTTCATTTACAGGAAAGGTGAGCCAGGTACATGGAAGGAAAGCAACGTCAACAAAGGTGGGTAGTTAGGCAGGTAGGTAGGTAAGTAGGTAGGTAGGTAGGTAGGTAATTAGGTAGGCAGGCAGACAAGTAGGCAGGTAGGTAGGTAGGTAGACCGCTGACGCGACAAGAGCCCGTCGCGACAACCGGCCACTGACACGATGATAGCCCGCAGAGCAAATACTAGAAGAATGTACTTTTCCGACACGAGTCTAGCCGTGTAAATGGGCAAAACTGCCATAGTTGAACACATTACAAACAGGTACACCAAACACACACACATCCACTGGCCAATGCGTCCCCACTACGCAACATATAGATTCACGCATCCATAGACAAAGACTATAGGCTGGGGTAGAAAGGTGTGTGCGACAATAGAATCCAGAAAGGCAAACCTTTAATAAAACATGAAATTGAGACAGATGGACGGATTGGAAATTACTGAACCGCAGATGACACACAAAGGAGTACTGTACCATTCCCTCGTCGTCTAACAACAGAAGCCATCAAGGGAGATAAGATCGTGGAATGAAATACAAATGGAATCAAGATACTGAGCAGTGCATGAGATGCAGTGGTCAACGAACCATGGTCGACTGTTAGCGTCAGGGCTAGCGAACCAGAGCTGCCAAGAGCACTCTACACCTCCATCTGGCGATCCTGGATAACTGGATGCAACAGAGCAGACTGGCTAAGCAGAAGGTTTGGAAAAGGAAGACTAACCCGGTACTAAAAAATGTCTGCTGAAGTCGGATGTATCAGACCGAAATATGCAAATATCGCACTCAAGCTGTAAACTCTGGCACAATGCATTTCATACACACTGCTATTTGGAAAGTTCTTTTCAGAGCTTGGTAGCGTGGGTTTGAGAACGAAGAAGAAGAAGTAGAGGAAAAATAAGAAGAAGAAGAAGAAGAAGAGGAGAAAGAAAACGAAGAATATAAATAAGAATGGTCGTATGACACACGAGAGATTATTGCACCTTCACGCATGGTCTTAACATAAGTTACCAGATGATACGGTAATTAAATCCAGGGACATTGGATGATATCACTTACACTATCCGCCTTTGCTTTCAAGTCTAAAGATTCACAATAGTCGATATCCCCAGGGATGATAACTCTGTCCGTGGTAGTAACCGCATTGCTGATGTCAACCAAGAGAGATGTACCATTGCTGTAGCCAAAGCTGAAAAATGAGCAATTGTAACATGAAGTTATTCATTATCATTCATTGATCACTTATAATGATAAGTTGTCCTATCTTAGTCGACCTACGCATCCACGAGGGTGCCCTTGTGCAGGTCCAAACTTGTGCAGGTCCCAACTTGTGCAGGACCCAACTTGTGCAGGTGCCAACTTGTATAGGACCCAACTTGTGCAGGTCCCAACTTGTGCAGGACCCAACTTGTGCAGGTGCCAACTTGTATAGGACCCAACTTGTGAAGGTCCCAACTTGTGCAGGTTCCAACTTGTGTAGATTCCAACTCGTGTAGGTTCCAACTTGTGCAGGTCCCAACTTGTGTAGATTCCAACTTGTGTAGGTTCCAACTTGTGTAGGTTCCAACTTGTGTAGATTCCAACTCGTGTAGGTTCCAACTTGTGCAGGTCCCAACTTGTGTAGATTCCAACTTGTGTAGGTTCCAACTTGTGTAGGTTCCAACTTGTGCAGGTCCCAACTTGTGTAGATTCCAACTTGTGTAGGTTCCAACTCGTGTAGGTTCCAACTTGTGCAGGTCCCAACTTGTGCAGGACCCAACTTGTGCAGGTGCCAACTTGTATAGGACCCAACTTGTGAAGGTCCCAACTTGTGCAGGTTCCAACTTGTGTAGGTTCCAACTTGTGTAGGTGCCAACTTGTATAGGACCCAACTTGTGCAGGTGCCAACTTGTATAGGACCCAACTTGTGAAGGTCCCAACTTGTGCAGGTTCCAACTTGTGTAGATTCCAACTTGTGTAGGTTCCAACTTGTGTAGGTCCCAACTTGTGCAGGTTCCAACTTGTGTAGATTCCAACTTGTGTAGATTCCAACTCGTGTAGGTTCCAACTTGTGCAGGTTCCAACTTGTGTAGATTCCAACTTGTGTAGGTTCCAACTTGTGTAGGTTCCAACTTGTGTAGATTCCAACTTGTGTAGGTCCCAACTTGTATAGGACCCAACTTGTGCAGGTGCCAACTTGTATAGGACCCAACTTGTGAAGGTCCCAACTTGTGCAGGTTCCAACTTGTGTAGATTCCAACTTGTGTAGGTTCCAACTTGTGTAGATTCCAACTTGTGTAGGTCCCAACTTGTGCAGGACCCAATTTGTGCATGTCCCAACTTGTGTAGGTCCCAACTTGTGCATGTCCCAACTTGTGGAGGTCCCAACTTGTGCAGGTCCCAACTTGTGCAGGTCCCAACTTGTGCAGATCCCAAATTGTGCAGGTCCCAAATTGTGCAGGTCCCAAATTGTGCATGTCCCAACATGTGCGAATTGGTAGCAGCAGGTGGGTGCATTTCCCTGCTTGGCGGGCTGCCCTCGAGCAACACTGATTTTATGTTGTTTTGTTTTGTGCTGGCCTCATCTCAGTTTCTAGTAAATTCTGTCTCGGGTACGAGTTATTCAGTGGATGGCTAACTTGTTTGTTTTGGGATCGTGAGTGTTGTGCAGCTCCAGCAAATCTTGCCATCTAGTCGGGAGGCCTTCTATGTGGTCCTTTTGTCTTTCTTTACCACGCGGGTACCACTGAGTGGTCGCTGTGCTCCAGCGTTCGTCTTTCGTTCTGACTACAAGGCCAGCCTAGAGGTGCTTGGAGTTCTTGGCATGCTGTAGGACATTCTTGACGTATGACAATGGCCGGATGTCACTGTTGTATAGGCCCATCTGGCGCTGTTGCCTATGTGACACGCCTGAGTTGTACCCAGATTAAATGGAACCCCTTACACCATCCAAATATGTCGGGAAACACGTCTAAAGAGGGTTGTGCTTGTTTACAATGTAAGTGTAGGCTGCGGAGGTAATCAACATTTCTTTTAGTCTTTTGACTGTAACGTAGGTTTCGTTCCCGTATTTGTCCCGACATGGTTTCCGTCTTCAATGTGCTATCAAACATTGTTGGCATATACCACCTTGAGATGATGGGTGGAAACGCCCAGTAGTAAGATCTCGCACAATGACAGCGTAAAAAAGCACTGTTAAATTCAGAATACGAGGGGACGGCGTGGTCTAGTGGTTAAGTGGCACGGCTCACAATCCGAAGGTGCTGAGATCGATCCCCATCACAGCACCAGCCGTTACCCCGGGGAAGCAAACTCTTAGAAAATGCAGGAGGAAGCAGACCCTTACATAAAATGAATGCTGAAGTCGGATGCACTGGGCCGACAGGCGCAAAATAAAAACACAGTGCAACGCACACCGCCTTGTGGATTAGAAAAATAAGGCGAAAAAAAAAAACAGGTCCTATATACTATATATCAAAATTGACAAGTTTGGACACCCCTAAGCTGCATCTTCCCCGGGTTTAAGAATGCTCCAGAAGGAAACCACACACACACTTTCTAGTAATAGTCAAATGTGAGCCCCAAGGTCATACATGGTAGACACGGGACAACACCTTCAAGGCCTGACCTGATGGATCTGCATAACAAAAGGAAAGCTTTCGGCAACATGGCATGGCTTATCTGTCTGATTAAGTACCAGGATTCCTGTATTATATGATCCATACTTGTTCATTCTATTGTATTTGTTTCATTAGGGATAGTTCCCTTATCATAAAAAAGCCATTGCTACGAAATCACTCGTAAGCCGCTGCTTGTACACACTCCTGCTCTGTCCTTTAGCTTGCCTTTCCCTGCTCAACCAAAGTCAGATTCGAAACTTCCACATTTTATTGGATTCTGTTTTATATCGCAGACAGCGCATCGAGCTCCTGACTGGCAGAGTGGTAGAGCGTTCACTTTTTTCAATGGTACCTGACTCGACCACTGTTATTGACACTCTCCAGTTGACCCAACTGCAAATGAGGTTCAACATATATGTAAAGTGGGTTAAGTTGCACTTTGTTCTGCGTTCGGAGTACAGTGTACCTGTCTACAGCATGTATCTGTTTGAGGCTGTTTCTGTAGCGTGTAGCTATCCCCAGCCTACCTGCAAGGCAGCAGTTGTTTCATGGTATATGTGTTGCTCCTAGATAAATTATTTTACTGGCCTATCGAGTCTTTCCTATACAAACCAACATCCAACTGACCATGACATGCGTTTTGCCAGTGACGACACGCGGTTGTGAGGCATGAACATTTCAACAGATCAACTGCAAAAAAATTACCACATCTTTTGAAATGAAGTATTTCAGAAGGATGCTGACAATATCATATAAAGAAAAAAATTGAGAAATTTTTAAATCACTGTTTATTACTGAAAATTAGCTTCTAAACAACATCGCCCAAACAGTCCAAGATATTTCAGACATGTGAAGAGACATAACGGTCTGGAGGGAGTGATAATGGAGGACAGGGTTCTTGGAGAGAGGAAAATTGGTCCACTCTGACCAAGATTGTATCAGGACATAACGGACAGCATGGGGGATGTCTCTGCATGACGTGGGCCCAATCTCCCTAAACGGAGATGCATACAGAGCTGCCATGACGGAGACTACGTTCTGTGAAGCATATAGCACAAGATGGTGATGAATAATTTAACTGACTCAACTTTTAATACACAAAAAAGTTCACAAGAATGCCGGGATATTGTAATCCAGGTTATTCAGCTGAATACAACAGTCAGTATGATTATTTTCTTCGCTAATTCTTGAATTCGCGGGATGTGACGAATGGTGACATGATGTGACATGGCGGGGATAATCCCCCTTGAGAAACTATGACATTCCTTTAAATTCCCCACTGGTTGATGACATCTGACCTGGCATATTTAACCACCTACTATTTCATCCCCTACATCATCATTCTGAGCTAGGAAAAAGAAGCGAAGACAAGAAATATCGCAAACCTTGTAACTGAAGTCATTTCACCCGATCCCCAACGACAGTAGCTGGTCTTGGAATACTCAAACCGAGGGCTCGTCAGCATTTTTATATTTGGCGTCCACTTTTATAACTTTCGTGAGGGTAAATTTTCCATGCCATCAACTAACATCTAAATTGAGGAAAATGGCACGACCGTCCACTGAGTCTGTGTATTTTTTGTGTTTTGGATACATCATCATCATCATGTGGCACGTTTATTGCAGAAGGTCGCTTCCCTCAGAACAAGTCTGAAAAAAAACCCGATCTCTTGCCAAATCTCCTGCCTGCTCCAGTCATGCCCAAGCATTCCTTGTAATCCTGGTGCCATCGCCTTTTTCGTCTGCCTCTCTTGCCCGGCACCATACCTTGCATTAATGTTCTCTAAAAACCGTTGTGTTTTTTATGTGGCCAAAGTATTTCCATTTTTTTTTCATGATGGCATTTATGAACCAGTTCTCCTCTATGCCCAACTCTTGTCGAGTGTCTGCATTCTTCTTTCTGTGGTCCAAGGTATTCTTAGAACGTTTCTATAACATTTCGACTCGATATTCTTCCTTGAGGCTTGGGTAACTGTCCATGTTTCACAGCCGTTTACTGTCACAGATTCTTAAAATGTACACGTTTGTTGGAGGGCTGGTAGTCTGCAATAGTTTCTTCAGGTTGTATAGTCTCTACCTTGTCAAAATAATACATTTTTTATACAGCACGTAATTATTCTGCCACCGACCGTCTCAGAACTGCAATCGCCCCCTGGTGGACACTAGCTCTCATGTTGGGGAGCACTGCGTTAACCTATCTACTATAAATTGTTTACTGTAAGCCGCCTATTTTGTGACAACCAAACCCACCTCCTTGTTCGTTCTTCGTGCATTTATCAGTTGAGAAATGACTTAACTAGGATTATTTAATTTCGAATTATGTGATATCACTTCTATGATACGGATTAATTATGTTGTATCTGTAGGTCCGACATGACAGGTAGATTTTGTTTTGTCGGTATCAAATTAGTTTTCCTTGTTCTTGAATGCTTTTGTTTTTTTGCAGCAGCAGGAGCAGGAGCAGTAGCAGCAGTAGTAGTAGTAGTAGTAGTAGTAGTAGAAGTAGTAGTAGTAGTAGTAGTAGCAGTAGTAGTAGTAGCAGTAGCAGTAGTAGTAGTAGTAGTAGTAGTAGTAGTAGTAGCAGTAGTAGTAGTAGTAATAATAGCGGTAGTAGTAGTAGTAGTAGCAGCAGCAGTAGTAGCAGTAGCAGTAGTAGCAGTAGCAGCACTAGTAGCAGTAGTAGCAGTAGTAGCAGCAGTAGCAGTAGTAGCAGTAGCAGCACTAGTAGCAGTAGTAGCAGTAGCAGTAGCAGTAGTAGCAGTAGCAGCACTAGTAGCAGTAGCAGTAGTAGCAGTAGCAGTAGTAGCAGTAGCAGCACTAGTAGCAGTAGCAGTAGTAGCAGCAGTAGCAGCAGTAGTAGCAGCAGTAGCAGCAGCAACATTAGCCGTAGTATTGGTACTTTGTTGTGGAAACCGCTGGTACTGAGTTGGGTTAGCTCTTGGCCTCTCAGGGGTTTCTAACAAGAAAGCGTTGGCCTGTTTACCTATAAACTATCTATCAGTATATGATCTGCACTCTGCCTTGACGGTGTTTGTAACTGTTGAGCTGGCATTGTGTAGTGTCTTACTACTGTGCGTTTCTCACCAACAACTATATGAGTTATGTTAATATCGATGGTTTACAAAACTGTGTCCAATAATTAAAAAAAATAATGGCAACCACAGAGGCATAAACATGTTAAGCACTTGGAAAATATTCCAAAATACATCGGAAAAGAAACATAGGCAACTCGGAGTTGCAAACACGCTGGTGTAGAATGGCCCTAACTACGAGAAAGACATGAGATACAAAACTCTGTCAGCCAGTTTCATGGGTTGGTTGGTTATTGATCTAGCGGTTTATGGGCTCTTGCCTTTTGGCCCAATGCTATATAGTAGTATCTGCAAGTGTTTGTGAGCTGTTGTTTAGTTCTGTACCGTGTTCCATTTGTCTGGCATCAGAGGAAGAAGCTCTTTCCTAACACTAGCAAGCGCCGGACATTCAAAAAGATGATATTCAACAGTTTCAAAGGGATGTGCGCACAGCCGGCACTCTGGAGTATGTTCTGGTTGGATTCTGTTCAAGTGGCTGTTAAGTTGTATGTGTTGAGTCGGAAAATGGTGCTTTGGTCTCTACTTTTCAGGAAATTAATGTTGTCTTTGGGATTTCTCTCCCAGTATTTCCCATTCCCTATCTATTCAGCCAGTCCTCTTTGTTCGCAGTCTTCAGGAGTCGTTTGGCTGTCTGTAGGGTTGTTGGTGTGTATTGCTGTTCTTGACTTGATCCCTTCTTAGTGGATGATTGTAGCTTTCATGTGGGCGGTAGCAGAATACTTACATTCTGTATTAAAATCATGTTTTTATTTATATTATGGCAATGCCGAAGCTACACAACCTGGGGAAACTATGGCAGAATACCAGCAAACCAACAAATAGGAACATTTTGAGGATCTGTTTTTTTCCCATAGCAGCATACGGACAGTTACCCAAACGACTAGGAAGATAATTAAGACCTACGACTTGAAATGTTATAGAAAGGTTCTATGAATAACATGGACCGAAATAAAGGTGAATGCAGCCGTTCGACAGGAGTTGGACTGGTTCATAAATTCCACCATAAACAAAAAATTGAAATACTTGGGCCACATAAAAAACAAACGTCTTCAGAAAACGGTAATGGAAAGTATGGTGCCTGGCAAGAGAGGCAGAAGCAGACCAAGAAGGGGATAGCACCACGATGTCAAGGAATGCTTGGGCATAACTCTGGAGCAGGATGGAGATTTGGCAAGAGATCGAGTTTCTTTCAAACTTTGTGTGATGGAAGCGACGTTCTTCAAAGGATATGCCACATGATGATGAGGATGATATATCCAAAACATCCAAAATATACAGACTCAGTGGACGATTGTAAATGTTCGTCAACATGAATTTTAGTGGGCGATAAGGAAAACCCTGACGAAAGGGAAACAAGTATAAAAAGGTTGACGAGCCATGGCCAAAGCGTAATGACGTGTACACATAACAGTTGATCATTTGCATTCTTAATATATACGTACCTGCTATTTAATCCTTGAGTGTCATTTACCCAAACTGTCTTGATCATACAGACCATAGCGATGCTGAGATTGACACGCTGCAGGTAGAGCACGGCGAAGCCCCAGAAGGTGACGATAGCTGTCAGAAACCGCTGGGATGTCCAAAACGGAACTGAAAATTAAATGGATTGAATTTGAATCATTTTATGGCAGTTAATCTTTAAAGGTGAGGTTGTGATGCTATGGTCCGGGTCAAGTAAAAAGTACTGATAAAAATTTTGACTCAAATAATAGTCAAGGTGAAGCATACTGACCATGACACCCATCTCACGTCAAGTCAAGGTCAAGCATACTGACCCTGACACCCATCTCACGTCAAGTCAAGGTCAAGCATACTGACCATGACACCCATCTCACGTCAAGTCAAGGTCAAGCATACTGACCATGACACCCATCTCACGTCAAGTCAAGGTCAAGCATACTGACCATGACACCCATCTCACGTCAAGTCAAGGTCAAGCATACTGACCATGACACCCATCTCACGACAAGGCCAGGTGAAACATATTGACCATGGCACCCATCTCACGTCAAGGCCAGCTAAAACACACTTACCAAGACTCAATGCCCACAACGTGCGCCTGGAAACTAATGTTTTACAGTAGCCTGGGCACACTGGAGCCAAACATGAAGAAGAAGAAGAAGAAGAAGAAGAAGAAGAAGAAAATAGAAGAAGAAAATAGAAGAAGAAGAAGAAGAATGTAACAATGACAGGAGTTATGCAAGAACATGAAGGAAGCCTGGCTCAAGTCGTCACAGGGCCATCTTTCGCTCACTCTGTTGGCAGACCTGTAACAGTCTCCGCCATCTTGAAGGAATGTGACGTAACACAATCAATATTATTTTCGACATCTATGTTAAACAATATCCAAGGCACAGGAGAGGAAACTCACAATGTATGAAATGAAATGTCTGAGAAAAGTCATTATTATCACTAGAAGAGATAGAATGAGAAATAGTGACATTCAAAATAGGAACAGAACTAACCCCCGTGATGTATACATTGCTAGACAGAAAAAAAGATGGTTGGGTCATCTCATGAGAATGAAACCTTTTTATGTATCAATGCAGGCATATAATGCAAGAATAGCTGGTTAAAAGACACGAGGCAGGCCAAGAGCCAGATGGATAGAAGACATTAACAGAATTCGTACGCGCTTACAACGGTCGACCCAACACACGACCTTTCGTATGCGGTTTCAACGGTCGACCCAACACACGACCTTTCGTACGCGGCTACAAGGGTCGACCCAACACACGACCTAAGAGAGAAAGCTCCACGCGTCTCTATCGATACATGTCATCGTGTGGCATGTCCTATTCTGAAAGATCCTTACCCAAGTCTGCCTACCTGGCCAACATTTTCAGAAATTCTTCGATGTCGTGTGTCCATCTTCTGATCGGTCCGCCTGTCTCGTTTCTTATGTATCATAGCTTCCAGTATCGGTGTTTATTTTTTTGGGGTCATTGAGTGGTTAAATGCGACGAACTATTTTTGTTTCCTCGACTTAATTCTGTTTACCAGCAAATCTTGTTCTGAGCCCAGAGATTTGAGGACATCTGCGCTTTTATGTTTCGTTGTCCGTGGTTTCTGATAACTATCATGTAGTATTTTAACTTGAAATATTTAATGTTCTTTTTTATGGTTTGTGTGATTGTCCGCGTTTTTAGAATATGAGAAGATGTATGTCCTTCGAATTGTTGTTTTCGTTGTTTTTTTCGTGTTCTGCCATAGGTTTCTCTCATTTTATTCAACCTCTGCACTGCCATTATCATTTTTCTATTGATTAATTTTTGGCAGACTCCGTTGAAAATGGAGTTGAGATAATCAAAACTTGTGACATTTTCGATGACCTTATTTCTAGAGCAAAACATTAGATCTGTTCTTTTTTCCTCGATGGTGATTTGTACCTTTCCCCATGTGGTTTTTTTTTTAAAGAATAGCTATAGATGGCGCTTAACTGGCCAGGGGTCTACTTAATATTTGAGTCTATTAAGATGGACTCGGGCATCGGTTACCGCCCTCTAAGAAACTTGTTATATACAATCGCTGTAGAGTCTTCTATACTGGTATAAAGACGTTAAGTTAAGTGATTATTTTAAATGAAAATTGCAGCAATCAATTATTGTATTGTTTATATCACCCATACGTAAAGTAGTCTAAATGCTCTTCCAACACAGCCGAAAGATCGATAAGCGATCAGGTGTGGTTATTTTTCTAAACCAACGGTAACTTTTGCTTGGCATGGTTTGCGTGGCGTTTATCTGAACTACGCCTTAAAACTACTCACGTTGTGGGTCAAAGTATAAATCTTCGCTGGACGTGTGTAGCCATCATGTTTTTCTAACTCACCTTTTCTACATAATTTATTAGGATAGGCACAAGCGCCAAGTGACCCTGGTGACCTACTAATTGCCATCGATGTCAAACAAATACATGTTGAGGGTCAGTATGAATGAATTATTTATATAGTTACAAACGCAATGAGCAATAATTGTGCTAATTATACATTGTTTTTAAAACAAGTAAAATCTGCTGAATGTTCAACAAATGTTCGGCTAAAGACGATGTTTATGTTTTTATTACGTGTCAAAATAATTTCATTTGTGAACATAAAGATCAATTATAAATATTTAACACAAAATATGTATAGTATTAGCAATTTATTTATACAATCAAACATCAAAACAGGAATAAGTGTGTTTGTGTACGTTAAGTGTACTCATGCGTGTGTGTGTGTGTGTATGTGTGTGTATGTGTATATATATATATATATATATATATATATATATATATATATATACCCTCAATGAAGAAAGTAACTAACCAGTTTTTGTGTACGTTTTTATGTGTGAAAATTGTAATGTAATTTCATACCGATGCATTCTTGGCCGTTACTGGAAGTAATGTAATTGTCATAGTACAGTTAGTACAGTATGAGGCCCTTCACTGACTTTCAAAATCTGAGTTCATGAAATTAACGACAATCTAGACAGTTTCTCATAATTAATGCCGATCACAAAATTGACCTGAGAAGTGTTCACTATTGATCTGTGATTATTTTTCCATTCGTATCGTTCAGAAGCAGGCTATTGCAAGGATGCCACGCACGCGCTAAGTGTGAGGTTACGAGTTGTCTGCAGGTTAGGAGGAATGTCTGTGTCTGCAACATTGCAAGACAATTTAATGTGTCAAGACAGACTGTTAGGCTTTGGTTATTTCGCTACCAAACACTACCAGGCGGACTGCGACAGTTCTGACATGCCCCGGGAGTGACGTCTTTGATTAACGACCAGACGGCAGGATCGTTACATCACTCTCGCACATCTGCGAAACAGATTTAAGCCAGCAAACTGTCACTGCTGGCACGATCCCCGGACTGAGAAGAATACGTTGAGCTACTGTCAGGAATCATTTGCGCTAGCAAGGCTTACATGCAAGACGCTATGCTATTCGTTTAACTCTGCAGCCATGGCATCATGCCACACAACTGGCCTGGGCCGGACAATATCTCCGTTTAACTCTGCAGCCATGGCATCATGCCACACAACTAGCCTGGTCCGGACAATATCTCCGTTTAACTCTGCAGCCATGGCATCATGCCACACAACTAGCCTGGTCCGGACTACATCTCTGTTTAACTCTGCAGCCATGGCATCATGCGACACAACTAGCCTGGTCCGGACAACATCTCCGTTTAACTCTGCAGCCATGGCATCATGCCACACAACTAGTCTGGTCTGGACAACATCTCTGTTTAACTCTGCAGCCATGGCATCATGCGACACAACTAGCCTGGGTCAGACAACATCCGCGTTTAACTCTGCAGCCATGGCATCATGCCACAGAACTAGCCTGGGCCAGACAACATCTGCGTTTAACTCTGCAGCCATGGCATCATGCCACAGAACTAGCCTGGTCCGGACAACATCTCTGTTGAACTCTGCAGCCATGGCATCATGCCACACAACTAGCCTGGTCCGGACAACATCTCTGTTTAACTCTGCAGCCATGGCATCATGCCGCACAACTAGGAATGTTACGACAACCCGCCACTTAACGTCCTTTTTAGGGTTCATAAAAGAGTAAGCCTTCTCATTCTGGGCATCCAACAACAACAACTAAACCTAGCATAGTCTGCAAAATGGTACAGTTAATTATCAAAGAAAACATTGCAATGCGCTTGGAGAAATGTATTCTAATCATGAATAGCTGGCATGAATAGTCGGCACTAAAGGGAGATTGGGCTTACCAAATGTAATAGAATGCATGTAGGCGGTTACCAAAATGATAGATGGAGGTGAGCCAGTAGATGTTTTTTATCTAGATTTTGCAAAAGCTTTGATCAAAGATTTTTTATGAAGTTGAAATCACATTGACTAGGTGGCGAAGTAGCCAAATGGATTGAAAATTGGTTACGGCAAAGAATTGGCATTAATAGGGAGTACTCTGAGTTGTGTGAAGTAAAAAGTGTCACAGGGTTCAGTTTTTGGACTACTTTTGTTCTTGATATATACGTATAGATAATTTAAACAATGATATTGGGTCACTGTTGCAAAATTCGCGGATGACACAAAAATATGCAGAGGTTTTTCTTCTAAAGCAAAGGTGGATATATTGAGGTCAAATTTAGGTAAAATACAAGAATGGTCTGAGAGCTGGCAAATGGAGTTTAATGTAGATAAATGTACAGTCATCCACATGTGTAGATCAAATATGGAACATACTTACAGAATGGGAGTGAACAATATTAGGAAGATGGAAAACGAAAGGGATCTAGGGGTACAGATCATACAGGTAAAGTGAGTGAGCAAGTCCAGGTAGCAGTGAAAAGGGCAAATGCAATGTTCGTTATGATAAAAAGATTTTTTTAAATTGGTCCAAGGCAGTGCTAGTCAAACTCTACAAACCATTAGTTAGACAGATTAGAGTACTGTGTTCAGGTGTGGAATCCTTATCGTAGAGGGGATACAAACATGCTGAAAAGAATACAAAAAGGAGTGATAATAGTCATTGTTGGTTTCCTGAATTACAGTTATGAGGAAAGACTTTGAAAAACCGGGCTACAGTGTCTATAAAAGAGAATTATTCGAGGTTATTTAATACGTTTATAAGATACTCACAGGAAAAGATAAATTAAGAAACAAGTTTTCAAAGTACAGCCGGCTACAAGAACAAGTGACGCAGCCACAAATTAATTAAAGAAATGTCCAGATTCGATATTAGGATATATTTATGTAGTCAAAGAGTGGTGAATGCTTGGAATGCATTGCCGCAGGAAATAGTGGGAGCAGACTGAGTTAATGCATTCAAGAATACACTGTATACGTATAGTTATGTTTAGATCGACTGTATAAGAAACTGGTTGTATACAGACTTCTAAACCAGTACATAGAAGCCAAGTTAAGTTAACCCTTTACACCGTAAGCCATGAAGCAGGAAATATATATTAATAAGAGCATTCATACCTCTTTGCATCACTCATAAACTATTTGCTTACAATTAGATTTGAATGATGTTCTAGAATAAAGTAAAGTAAAATGTTGCATTGCCAAGAATTATAGTTTGAGTTCCTGTAGAAAATGTATTGAGCGTATTGGAGTGTAATGTGTTAAAAAGAAATATGCTGATATCACTAAAATGCGCCATAAATAATCGATCATCATTTAATCTGCCAGGTTTCCCGTGCCAAGACAGATGCTCTTATTCTGCGCCATCCTCTTGAGTACCACCCACGAAACCGTGAATGAGCCGGCTTACGTTTTTCACGTCTATATGTAAGACAGGACCACCAATACATCCGCGTTAGACTGATCCTATTCTCCATGGAAAATAGTGCCAAGTTCCATATTGTACGAAGAGAGTTCAAAGCAAATATGGCTTTGTTAATACTGACGTTAATATATTGATTTGTTTCATTCGTTATTGGGGCATTTGGCTTGGCTTGGCTTCGTTCGTTCTCAATCTCCCACCACCAAACCCTGACACGGGCCTAAGTAGCAGAATGTAGTCCAAAGAACGGAATGCGTAGTGTCGTAGTTTACAGCTAGCTTGACTGCGATATTTGCACCATTCGGTCCAACACATCGGACTTCAGCAAGCATTTTTTGAGTACCGGGTTAGCATTCCCACTTCGATACCTTCTCCTTAGCCAGCCTGCCCTGCTGCAGTTTGTTATCCAGGATCACCGCGTGGAGTTGTAGAAGAGTCTTGGCAGCTCTGGTTCGCTGGTCCTGACGCTAGCAGTCAGCTATGGGTCGCTGAGCGTTCCAATTCATGCGCTGCTCAGGATCTTGATCCCAATTGGGGCATTTGATCTGGATAAGTGTGACAGACTCGTTGATGATGACACTGCAGTCTATGAACCAGTAATCTTCATGTTGTAGAATTGTAAAAACAGACGTGTATCAAGCAAGGATAGGGCCTCGAGCAGACGTGTGTCAAGCAGGGACGGGGGCCTCGAGCAGACGTGTGTCCAACAAGGATGGGGGCCTCCAGCAGACGTGTGTGCAGCAAGGATGGGGCCTCGAGCAGACGTGTGTCCAACAAGGATGGAGGCCTCCAGCAGACGTGTGTGCAGCAAGGATGGGGCCTCGAGCAGACGTGGGTCCAGCAAGGATGGGGGCCTCGAGCAGACGTGTCTCCAGCAATGATGGGGGATTCGATCATAACTTTGTGAAATCTAAAATTCATAAATGTGGATAAAGGAGTAAGGATACCCCATTGGTTGAAGACCTCTGGTCTCTATGGCTGTTAGACATGATTATATTTAAGAGACGCTGACACCTGCGATTGATAGGTAGACGAAAAAACAGACAGCTCAGAATAGTGTACGGTCCCAACGACCTCCTAGGTTAGGTTTAATACAGGCATAACCTCTGGCGATATACAGACAGTCCATAATAGTGTGCCGCTTTATCATAGGTCTTGTGTGGGTTATCTATCATAGATCTTGTGTGGGCTATCTATCATAGGTCTTGTGTGGGTTATCTATCATAGGTCTTGTGTGGGTTATCTATCATAGGTCTTGTGTGTGTTATCTATCAGAGCCCGGGACGAGGCAAGTATTGCGCCTCTAATCTGAAGACCGTTGACACTCCCTGAGACTCTTTCACCGGCCCAGTATTGAACCCCCTTGTAACCCCCTTGTATGCGTGAAGCTATTTGTTTAATACATTATTACTATTGTTTGTCTTGTGTAATGTTGCGCAGGTGAGAATGTTGAGTCCCTGTTCCCCTCGCCTCCAAACTTGGCAGTATTCCCCAAGCCCTCCCATCCCCTGCCTTCCCAACAGTGTACCCCTAGCCCTCCCCTCCCTCCCCAGTAGTATACCCCAAGCCCTCCCCTCCCCTTCCTTCCCAGCAGTATACCCCAAGCCATCCCCTCCCAGTAGTATACCCCAAGGCCCTCCCCTCCCAGTAGTATACCCCAAGCCCTCCCCTCCCCATAGTATACCTCAAGCTTCTCCTCCCCTCCCCATAGTATACCCCAAGCTCTCTCCTCCCCTCCCCGTAGTATACCCCAAGCCCTCTCCTTCCCTCTCCTCCCCGTAGTATACCCCAAGCCCTCCCCTCCCCATAGTATACCCCAAGCCCTCCCCTCCCCGTAATATACCCCAAGCCCTCTCCTCGCCTCCCCGTAGTATACCCCAAGCCCTCTCCTCGCCTCCCCGTAGTATACCCCAAGCCCTCTCCTCCCCTCCCCGTAGTATACCCCAAGCCCTCTCCTCCCCTCCCCTCCCCGAAGTATACCCCAAGCCCTCCCCGTAGTATACCCCAAGCCCTCCCCTCCCCGTAGTATACCCAAGCCCTCTCCTTCCCTCCCCGTAGTATAACCCAAGCCCTCTCCTCCCCTCCCCGTAGTATACCCCAAGCCCTCTCCTCCCCTCCCTGTAGTATACCCCAAGCCCTCTCCTTCCCTCCCCTCCCCGTAGTATACCCCAAGCCCTCCCCTCCCCGTAGTATACCCCAAGCCCTCCCCACCCAGTAGCACATCATAAGCTCTCCTCTCCTCCCCACCCGGTAGTAAACCCACAGCCCAATGACCTCACCAGACAGAACAAGGCGATGGCACTATTCAGAAACCCATTTCGTTCCTCCCGATGTTCTAATCGACTCACGATGAGCCTAGTTATTTCGTGAGGACATTTCTTACATCCCGAGACGTTCTTTGGAAGGTCAAATGTGTCATTCTGGCTGCACTGCAATGCGAGACTCCTCAGTATGTTTACCACTACGGAAAGTACAGTATCGAAACCCACCTCGTTGGTCAGACAGAAGTTGCACAGCCTGTTTCTAGGAGCACAGACGAGGTCATGAGGTAGGGTCTTGTTCCGCATTGTTTTACCTGAGCCTGATTACTCTTCGCGTTCTCTATCTCTCCCCCTCCCTCCAACACCCCCACCCCCCCCCCCCTCCTTCCGTAGAAGAGAGTACTGACTCCAAAGTTCAGAAACTTAAAGGACCACTTCTTTTCAAATGTACTACTTCTATTCAAAAATGCTATCTTCAGATACTTAGTAAAATGTACAGAAATTATCATCTCTGTTCCGCGCCAAATGATGCCCAATGTCTCCGTGACATATTTTGTTATCTCCACCTGTTTATTTCCTGAGCATGCCAGCCTGTTTTTTCTAACTGTTCTACGTAACACCAGATAATATATATCTCTTTTCTTCCGCCGACCTAGTTCTTACCTGTTAAACACAGTGTGCATTCTTCGTTCCAGCCTTACTCAATCGTTCTATGCTGTGGCAATCCTAAATCATTTTCACGTCTCAGGGAATCCTTGCGTTCGACTTTCGAGGGGAGACAAAAAGTGTCGTTAATATTTGTTATTAAAACAATATGACATTGAAGTTAGTTCTTACTCCTCCTGTTATTATATCTCCTAGTGTGGTTAGAAGACGTAGCAGTGTAAATGAACTGACAACAGCCAGCGACTCATTCCTGGCTGCTTGCATCATCTTCGCGAAAACGGAGATTTCCCTCATTTTCGACTTCAGCGCGAGTTATTTCCTACATGTTCACAACCTAGCTGCTTTATCGTGAACGAAACACAAGCAACGTTTTGCATGTCAGTCATGCCCCAACCAGCTTGACCATACCCCTACCCCTACCAACTTGACCAAACCCACACCCCTACCAGCTTGACCACGTCTCCCTAACAGGTTGACCACGCCACCCCTACCAGCTTGACCACGCCTCCCATACCAACTTGACCACGTACCCCTAACAGCTTGAAAACGCCCCCACCCTACACCAGCTTGACCCCGTCTCCCTAACAGTTTGACCACGCCAACCCTACCAACTTGATCACGTCACCCCTACCAGCTTGACCATGACACCCCCACCAGCTTGACCACCCCCACCAGCTTGACCACGCCCACCACCCCCCCCCACCAGCTTTACCACGCCCACCACCAGCTTGACCACGCCTCCCCTATCAGCTTGACGACACCTCCCCTATCAGCTTTACCACGCAACCCCTATCAGCTTGACCACGCCACCCCTATCAGCTTGACCACGCCACCCCTATCAGCTTGACCACGCCACCCCTATCAGCTTGACCACGCCACCCCTATCAGCTTGAACACGCCACCTATACCAGCTTGACCACGTCTCCCTAACAGGTTGACCACGCCACCCCTACCAGCTTGACCACGCCTCCCATACCAACTTGACCACGTACCGCTAACAGCTTAAAAACGCCCCCACTCTACACCAGCTTGACCCCGTCTCCCTAACAGTTTGACCACGCCAACCCTACCAACTTGATCACGTCTCCCCTACCAGCTTGACCATGACACCCCCACCAGCTTGACCACGCCCACCACCCCCCCCCCACCAGCTTTACCACCAGCTTGACCACGCCACCCCTACTAGCTTGACCACGCCACCCCTACTAGCTTGACCACGCCACCCCTACCAGCTTTACCACGCCACCCCTACCAGCTTGACCACACCTCCCCTATCAGCTTGACGACACCTCCCCTATCAGCTTTACCACGCAACCCCTATCAGCTTGACCACGCCCCACCCCCCGCCACCAGCTTGACCACGCCCCCCCCCGCCACCAGCTTGACCACGCCCTTCCCCCCAGCTTGACCATGACACCCCCACCAGCTTGACCACCCCCACCAGCTTGACCACGCCCACCACCTCCACCCCCACCAGCTTGACCACGATCCCTCACCCCTACCAGCTTGACCACGCCCCCCTGACCCCTACCATCTTGACCACCCCCCCTACCAACTTGACCATGCCACCCCTACCAGCTTGATCACGCCACCCCCCCCCCCCCCTACCATCTTGATCATACCACCCCGGCTCTTCTTCTTGAGGCTCAGTACAGTATTGAGTTTATTGCAGAATGACTGGGTCAGTCCTTAACTGATCATACAGAGGACAGGCCTGGCATACATACCAAGCAGTTTATCCGTTTAGTCCACAGGTGCACAGTGGTGATGCAGACAGTCAGCCATATTTCTATTTACAGCTCGAGCTTCTTGGATCGTACTAGTAACGCCAGTTAAACCCTGTACATTCGACATGAAAAGCGAGCGCTCTACCACAACGCCAATCAGGTGTTCTTCCAATCTAATATTATTATTCCGGGCTGAAAAATACATTTTGCCTGCACAATGAGTGGCGATTGTAGAAGCAACTGTTTTCTTTCCTCAGCGTGACAAATTCTCATGGAGAACTTCAGCAATGTGAAAACACCGTAATTATTATTAATTGTAATAGTTACTTTCACGTATTTTCAATCAGACGTCTTCAATCTGTTTTTCTCCACTCATCCCTTCTCCAAATATCAGAATGTCATTCCCCCTTTCCAAGCTTGTCTGACTCAAAATATTCGTTCTAAATAATATGCATATAATATTTAATATATTTTATTGCTTCTATATCAGTACATACACATTTCTTTGGATACATTTATGTTTCACCCTTTTCTTCTTCTTCGTTCGTTCGTTCTCAATCTCCCGCTAGCATGTCATTAACACGGCTTTGCTTCTTCTTCTTTCGTTCGCTTGGAAATACTGTATATATCTGCAATGTTGTCTCTTGTATAGACTTCGCCATCTCTTGTAGTTCAAAGGGCTTTGCAAGTAGCTGGATGTTGTCCGGAGAACGGAATGCGTTGTTTCTCTAGTTTACAGCTTGACTGCGATATTTGCACCTTTCGGTCCGACACATCCGTGTTCAGGGGGTTCACGTACTTAAGCCGCAGCCTGTGTGAGGTCGGGTATCCAGTTCACTTCCTTGCTGTTGTTATCTTCCCCAACCTTAACGTTAGGTAACATTTAAAACTGAAGTATAATTTCCTGGCCAAAATCCGAAATAGCCTGGCCATAACTTGTCTCTCTCGGCTGTCAGTTCTGGGCATCCGAGTAACACATGTTTCATAGTTCTCAGCGTATGGATGTCTGCAGTTGAGCTAGTAAGGTTCATGCGCAGGGTGTAACTTGGTGTTTCCCTTAGAGCTAAACCACGTGTAAACTATTCTAGAAAACATGTTCTTTTTAGCTATCTAGCTTCAATTAATAAATGGAATCTTCCTAGCATCATTTGGAGAAGAGGTACACGGCAAAAGTGCATATGAGAGAGAGGTACAGAGGCTACTTTGTGGAGAGGCGTTTCAAAAGCGAGTACGGATCAGAAGTGTGTACATTCATCAAACTAGAAAACCATCAGTATCAACATCACTGTTGAGAGAAGTTTCAGTACCTTTAGCTCTGACGTGCGAGCAGTGAATTCGGTTATTAACAGAACAGGTTGAGAAGCCTTGTGTTATGTTTTCTTTCGGGATATTAGACACGCGGTTTATGTGAAACAAGCCTTAGGCACAATGGCACAGCTTACAGATCTAACGCCCCCGTTATTGGTTGCCATGTGTGTGCACAGATATGCTGTCTGAACGCCATTGAGAGCCACAGGCGGTCCGGCCCGAGACTTAAATACGGCTCTAGAGCAACTGGCGGTCTTAGTATCACAGACATCCCTAGTGTCCCATACAGACCAAGAGTCACACACAGCCCTATAGTCACAAACAGCCCTAGAGTCACAAACAGTCCAAGAGTCCCAAACAACTCGAGTCACAGACAACCCTATAGTCACAAACAGCCCAAGAGTCACAAACAGTCCAAGAGTCACAAACAACCCTAGAGTCACAGATACCCCTAGTCACAGACATCCCTACAGCAACAGGAAGCACTAGAGACACTGCCAGGTCTAGAGTCACAGCTAGCACGGTTACATTCAGCGATAGTTACAGACACTCCCAGAGTACACAAATTATTCCGAGGGTCACGGCAACCCGAGTGTTACAGACAGTTCAAGGGTCACAGAGGTTCGAGGGTCCCCGACAGTTCGAGAGCCAGGTGTTAGCCTAGAGCCAGGTATTAGCCTAGAGTCAGGTGTAAGCCTATAGCCAGGTGCAGCCCTAAGCTGGCATTCATCGCACACAGGGTGTATCACGCTGTGGGACAACAAACAATAAAAGGACATCCACAATATTAAAGCGATCAATACGTACTGGAAAACATGTCCTATGTAGCTATTTCTAGCTTCAGCCAATCAATCGAATCTTTGCAGTACCCCCTGGAGCACAGCCCTTAAATAGATACACGGCAACAGGGCCTATGAGAGAGGTACCGGGGCAACATTGTGTCGAGGCTTGCTGTCCAAAAGGGAGTCCGCGAGTCAAAGTATTAAGTTGTCTATATTTCAAGTTATTGCAATACTACTACTACTCCAGTTACTAATGCCATTATTGCTACTATTTAAAGTAGTCCACTACTACTGCTACCACTACTGTCGTGACAGAGTCTGTTACATAATAATAGAGGGAGAAAAGTTCAAATGTCTATTTGTTCTTGTACAAAGACTTCTCCTAGGCGGGAATAATTAATTGATCCAGTAAGCAAGGCAGAACTAGTGTTTGTACTGAATGAATAAATTAGCACTTTGCGAAATGATTGTGTTGATGAAATAGGTGGCACGCTTGGTCGGTCATTTTAAATTTTCATGTCAGGGATATTGAGTAGACTTAGTGGAGCTATCGGGCAGCTGATTGAGCATATTAAGGGTCGGCTAATTTTGTTTGATCTGAGCACATGAGTAACAGGAGGTTAGCTGGTTGTGTCACATGGCATTACACAGACGAATAAACAGATGGATTGATTGGTTAAACTGAAACATAAACTGGAGAGAAAGCTGATAGATCTATGACAATACAACAGCCTACATATGTATTTAGCTAGAAGACCACGAACTCACACAGCTCGCTGAGAGACCAGGGAGTTAGAACAATGAGACTTTTCTCAGCGAGCTTTTAGAATTATAAATTATTCTTTCATAAATGAAAAACGAGAGGAAAATTAAAAATTGGGTCAACAAATTATATTTCAATTTTAACTAAATGTACCTTCGCTACTTTTTTCTATGAACTGACGTGTAGAATTGAAGTGAGACCTGAACTCATGTATAGAATTGAAGTGAGACCTGAACTCAAGTATTGAATTGAAGTGAGACCTGAACTCATGTATAGAATTGAAGTGAGACCTGAACTCATGTATAGAATTGAAGTGAGACCTGAACTCAAGTATTGAATTGAAGTGAGACCTGAACTCATGTATAGAATTGAAGTAAGACCTGAACTCAAGTATTGAATTGAAGTGAGACCTGAACTCATGTATAGAATTGAAGTAAGACCTGAACTCAAGTATTGAATTGAAGTGAAGCCTGAACTCAAGTAAGACCAAACTGTTGGAAACCTCATCCCAAAACAAGGAAAAGTTCATTTGGGTGATCGCGCACAAGATTTTGATGAAAGTATGCAGAGCCTCTTCTCATTGGTGGACGTCAGAGCCTCTTCTCATTGGTGGACGTCAGAGCCTCATCTCATTGGTGGACATCAGAGCCTCATCTCATTGGTGGACATCAGAGCTTCATCTCATTGGTGGACATCAGAGCCTCATCTCATTGATGGACATCAGAGCCTCATCTAATTGGTGGACGTCAGAGCTACATCTCACTGGTAGAACAGAGCTACATCTCACTGGTAGACGGCACAGCTACATCTCACTCGTAGACGGCACAGCTACATCTCATTGGTGGACGTCAGAGCTACATCTCACTGGTAGACGTCACTCACTGGTAGACGTCAGAGGTACATCTCATTGACGAATAGAGCTGCATCTCATTGACGACCGTCAGAGCACGCTCTTAAAGTTGTAGGGCCACCAGGACATGACGTTTTGTGTCCATCTGCTGTCAGACATGCGCAATGCATGCACGGTCCATCTGTATTTTCATAACGCAGCAATACCAACGACGTCATTGAAGACGGTTTGAGGTTTGATTTATGTGTTATGAATTCACTTTCCTAAAGAAGACTATCGATGTACTTCGATGCAGTGCCATTTGAGCAGCTCGGAGCTTCTCTGCGTCTGCTTATCTGTATCCGCTTCTCAAAGGTTCTATATATCACAGTCAGATATCATGACTGGAATAGCCATGCTGTTGAATGGTGTTGTTGTTGTGAATACCTGCAATTAGTAGGTTTACTCTTTTATGAGCCCTGAAAAGGACGTTTAGTGACGTTGTACAGTAGATTTATTCACATGTAGTCTCCGAACGTGCTGATGAAGGTGGACCGGGGTCCTACAGGCGTTTTTGCTATGCTTGGTTTTATACGCGTTACTCTCACTATTACGGGGATCACGTTGATTCCTCACCTCGGTAGCCAGGCTGTCAAGAAGGAAATCCCTTTTCTAGGGAGGACTACGTGGAAGTCGAGGTAGGGGTCGTAGTCAGTATATTTTGCCTGACCCTGACTAACATGTCTGATCAGGATGCTGTGCCTTACCAGTCTTCCTCCCCTGCTGTTGAATGTGAGACGATGGTTATTTTTTTTTCAAATTGCATTAGTCTTTGTCGGAGCGAAATGCTTTCAGCGCTTACAAGAATTTAGACCAATATTGGTTATGTGACTTGATATAGCCAGAAGGACTATGCAGTTGAAAGGCGTACACTTTCGCCAGGAAAAACTGAGCTATTCAGTTCAGTTCTTCAATTCATCCCGTAACTCATCAGGTTGTTGGGACATACTTGAAGACACTCCCACAACCTCACGCCATCTCTCTCTGTCCGCTGCCGCAAGTCGTGCTTCACTGGTACGAAGGTTTATTCACTCAGTGATGTTGTCTGCCCATCTCCTCCTTGGACGTCCCTGTCCTCTCTTACCTGGTACGAAACGATGAAGTATCGAATTTCTAACTCCATTTGACCTTATGACATGCACATACCAAGACATATTTCGCCTTTTGATAGCAGTGAACAGATCATCAAAAGGCCCAATTGCGTTTTCCTCTCTTCGTCGTATTTCTACGTTCGTGACACAATCCTTAAATGTAACATTTAAGTGTTATAAAGCACTTCATTTCCATTGCATGTATTCTGCACTGGATATCCCCAGTAACGGCCCAAGTCTGACAGGCATACACAAATGTTGAGAGCACCAATGAGCGCATTAGTCTAATTTTTATGCTGAGAGCGAGCCGCTTATCCTGCCATATGGGTTTCAAACTCGTAAGTGCCGCTGTTGTCTGTGCTATTCTGGCAATTATAGTGGCGAGCCCTCGTCATTGATAACCGGTATACAACTTTGAGTTTCTGACCAATTGCTTTTATCACAGATGTAAACCCTTCCGTGTTACTAGTCATCAGCTTTGTTTTCTCTGCATTTATCTCCGTGCCATAGCTCTGCGCCGCTCTGTTCAATCTACTAATCAGCTCATGGAGTTCCGTTTCCGTGCCTGCCATACCATCTATATCAGCAAATCGTAGGTTTCTAATCTTCTTGCCACCTATTCTGACCGTACCAACATGTCCCTCCAGGGCCGCCTCCATTATTCTTTCTAAGAATACATTGAAGAGTGTTGGAGATAGTGTACAACCCTGTCTCACCCCAACAGACGTGCGGAACCATTCGCCTAGTATTGTCTACAGAAACTGCACTTGATGCCTTCTCATAAAGGTTCTCAATTACCTTCACAATTATACTATTAATCTTG